>OY757905.1:87420092-87862592 GCA_963585895.1 Sepioteuthis lessoniana
GGTTTCAACTCTGAAAATAAGTCATCAAACACAAGAAAATGTTATGAATGTATCAATTTGCGGTACTATGTATTTTAATCTGGAAATTTAGCTCAAAACTTCCCACCCTTTAAGAAATTTTATTGTTTAATTTATCATGCTACAGATGGGTGGATCTCAAAAATATTTGGGGCATAGATACAATTTAGAATAAAAACATTGTTAAAATCCTTTCTTAGCTGAATGCAGAAAATGTTGGTATTTATTTGGGTTTGAAACTAAAGTTCAACAGTTCTTAACTTTTATAAGGCTAGTACTCTTTTGAGATTTCAAAATGTTTCTTGCATCCTTTGATCATAAGCCTTGAAAATTAAATTTACTAATAAAACCATTTAATGTGTTGCCACTGCTATTACTTTTACTCAATGAATTTTGAAATGCATGACAATTTGATGCTGAGTGATATGCATATCAAGTTGAACATTAAGATGATTTCTGAATTTTGTCTTGATAGGTTTGTTTGTTTTTGTTTTTTGTTTTTTTAATGGCATATTAACCTTGTATGTATGTTAAAATAAGTATAATTTTATTGTTTATTATATATATATATATATATATATATATATATATATATATATATATAATAAACAATAAAATTATACTTATTTTAACATACATATAGAGCTTCAAATTGTCCAAATTTGAACCAGGTCTTAAATCTCAGCTGTATTCTGTGTTGTTTAAATGAAGAATGAAGACTTATGCGACTTAATTTTCAGGAAAAACTTTACTTTTGGAAGACGAACTTCTAAATTTGCTAAAGAAAACCCCAAAATTGCCCCCCCCCAAGAAAAGAAAGAAAAAATATATATATATATCCAAAACACCTCAAATGTAGTCTAACACGTGCTAAAGACGAAAGCCATAAAAGAGTTGACTCCTCCTCTCTGTATCTCTCTCTCTCTCTCTCTGTCCACCCCAGTAGATGACCATGATATAGGAGTGGAACCTTTAATATAAATACTATTAAAAATTAGTAATAATTCAATCCTTCATTTGTTGAAATAGTATGCATACGTTGGAAGTGATTCCGTTTCCAGAAGTTTTTTCACAGAGGTCAGTAAATTTATTCTACTAAACTGTTCATTTAAAATGCACATTTGATTTAAAATAGTAATGTCTTAAATCTCAGCTGTATTATGTGTTGTTTAAATGAAGAATGAAGACTTATGCGACTTAATTTTCAGGAAAAACTTTACTTTTGGAAGACGAACTTCTAAATTTGCTAAAGAAAACCCCAAAATTGCCCCCCCCAAGGAAAAAAAATAAATAAATAAAAATAAAAAAATAAAATTAAAATTAAATAAATAAATAAATACATAAAATAAAATGACGTATAACGACGCTGGTCGAATGCGTTAGTATACAGGGCAAACAGAAATAGAACTTAAGCTTAGAAGTCTTATTGCACACTCTCAGTTAAAAATTTAAAAAAAAAAAAAAGCAATCGAAGTCAAAAATCGAATTCTACCAATAAAATAAAAACCTGTCAGGGCCGGAATCGGATGATAGACTGAAATATACCCCAAAATGTCTTTGAATTTTAACAGACAGCAGTCTTGGACTTTAACTAAGTTAAAACTTAAGGTAAAAAAAAAAAAAAAAAAGATTTTTTTTTTTTTTTTTTTTTTTTTCATTTTTCTTTTTTTTTGGGGGGGGGGTTCTAACACATACACATGGGAAGCAGCGTGATGTACGTGTGAGTCCTGCGGCTTAACGCTCAGGATTGTCAGTTCGATCGGGGAACTACTGCTGCTCATCTATAAGAGTGGCTTCTATAGATGAGAATAAAAACATCCATCGAAAGATAACCATGACTCGTACTCAAACCAGATACATAAACCGCATCGCTCTTCGCGCGGGTAAAAAAGGGGCGCGTCCTGCTGAGGTTGGAGCCCTGGCCTCAGTGTTCGAAAAATCAGCTAGAGAGCTCAAACTCAAACAAAAACTACTAAGATGCAAACAAACAATACAGATAGCGACATTTAACGTGAGAACCCTAAATAGAATAGGTCAACTATCAGAGCTAACTGCATCAGCCGTAGAACATAAGATAGACATAATTTGCATACAAGAGCACCGATACACGCACACCGAAGATATCAAGTATCACGAAACTGGTAATGGATGGATGCTGGTGACTGTATCCGCATGGAAAAACTCTATCAATGCATCGGTAGGAGGGGTGGGAATGCTTCTAGGACCAAGAGCGTAAAAAACACTGAACAGCATTGAGAGAATACAACCTAGGATGATGGCCGCAACGTTTAATGGCAACCCCAAAGCAACAATTATCTCCTGCTACAGCCCTACCAATGTTAGCGAAGAAAACGAAATAGTCACCTTCTACGAAGATCTATCCTCCCTAGTACGTAGCATTCCGAAACACAACCTGCTAGTCATTGGCGGAGATATGAATGCACAAATCGGGAAAAACAGACACAACAAATACAGCCTACACAACGCATCAAACAGGAATGGACAACATCTAATAGATTTCATGATAGAAAATAGATTAACATGCCTCAATACAAACTTTCAAAAAAGGGAGGGGAAATTATGGACCTACACATACGCGAATAAGAGTAAAGCACAGATAGACTACGTCCTTATAAACGGGAAATGGAAAAACAGTGCAATGAATTGCGAGGCATACTCCTCTTTCGAGGGTGTGTCCTCCGATCATTGAATAGTTACGGCCAAAGTACGTCTAAGCCTACGAAAAAACGCCACATGTAAAGCGACAACCAAGCACTATGACTGGGCCCTACTCAACAACAGAGATATTAGAGATAAATATGCATTAGAATTAAGAAACAGATTCGAAGCACTACAAGAGAAGGCAGAAAAAGGTACCCCAAATGACGAATATGAAAATTTTGTAGAAGCACACCTTGAGGCGGCAGCAAAGTGTATTCCAACAAAACCTAGAACTAAATATAGAGCCCCTTGGGAAACGCCAGCGGTTAGAGAAAAACGTGCACTTGTGAAAACTGCCTCCAAAAGCTATTAAAAGAACCCAACAAACACAAATGCACGTAAACTAGAAAAGGCTCAACATCAATTAACAAGAATATATCTAAAAGAACAGGCAGAATACATACAAAATCAGATAGATAAGATTAGAGACTCGGTGGAAGATAGACAATCCAGGATAGCCTGGCAAACAATAAACGAAGTAAGTAGAAGGAAGAGCACAGCCAAAGCAAAATTGAAAGCTGCAAGCCAACAAGAAAGAGTAAAACTGTGGGAACAGCATTTCAAAAATCTACTAGGAAACCCGCCGGAAATAACAGATGAACCGATCACCAGAATTATTAGTAAGCAATTAGACGTTAAACTAGGTCCTTTCACCAAAGAAGAACTCGACTCAGTTCTCAGAAGAATTAAAAATAGGAAAGCAGCAGGGCTAAACGAGATCCCCCAGAAGTGTGGAAGACTAGACAATTCGACGATATACTGCTCCGGCAATGCAACGCAGTCTATAGTCAAAATAGGATAGAAAGATGGACGAAGGGATGCATCCTTCCATTCCCTAAAAAAGGCGACCTCGGACTAGCCAAGAACTACAGAGGGATAATACTTACATCCATAGCAGCCAAGATCTACAATGCCCTACTACAAAACCGCATAGAACCCAAAATAGACAACATCCTTAGGAAAAACCAAAACGGCTTCCGGAGAAATAGATCCACAACCTCACAAATACTGACCATCCGTAGAATCCTTGAAGGCGTTCGGGCAAAAAACTTACAGGCGACATTACTATTTGTCGACTTTACCAAGGCCTTCGATTCCATACACAGAGGGAAGATGGAGCAAATCCTACTAGCATACGGCCTACCAAAAGAAACGGTAGCAGCGATAATGATTCTCTACAGAAACACCAAAGTGAAAGTACGTTCACCAGATGGAGACACGGAATACTTCGACATTGTTGCAGGAGTACTACTAGGAGACACACTAGCCCCGTACCTCTTTATCATCTGTCTAGACTATGTGCTTAGGACTTTGATCGACAAAATCAGAGAAAATGGCTTCGAGCTGACTAAGAGAAGAAGCAAAAGGTACCCCGCAAAAACAATCATGGACGCCGACTACGCTGATGACTTGGCGTTACTAGCGAATACGCCTAATCAAGCAGAGACACTACTGCATAGTCTGGAACGAGCCGCAGCTGGCATTGGCCTCCATGTCAATGCAAACAAAACTGAATATATGTGTTACAACCAAACGGGCAACATTGCCACACTAGACGGAGCCTCTCTGAAACTAGTAGACAAATTCACCTACCTAGGAAGTAGCGTCTCATCAACCGAAAAAGACATCGACACACAACTGACGAAGGCATGGACAGCTATCGATAGGCTCTCGATCATATGGAAGTCGGACCTAACTGATGAAATGAAACGCAGTTTCTTCCAGGCAGCGGTTGTGTCGATACTGCTATATGGATGCACCACATAGACGCTAACGAAGCGGCTGGAGAGGAAACTAGACGGAAATTACACAAGAATGTTGAGAGCAGTATTAAACAAGTCCTGGCGACAACACCCCACGAGACTCCAACTATACGGACACTTGCCCTCCATCACAAAAACTATACAAGTCAGACGGACCAGACACGTGGGACACTGCTGGAGAAGCAAGGACGAGCTCATAAGCGATGTACTCCTGTGGACCCCCACATATGAATGTGCAAAAGTAGGACGACCAGCACGAACTTACATACAGCAACTATGTGAGGACACAGGATGTAACTCTGAAGACCTGCCGGAGGCGATGAATGATAGGGAGGAATGGCGAGAGAGGGTCAGGGATATCCGCGCTGGCGGCGCGACATGATGATGATGATATATATATATAATGTATCTTCATAAGGCACAGATCCTATTTACCCAACCCCTCCGCTTGGGCAGGATATGACACAAGGTCAATTTTTTAAGCGGAGTTTAGCAGGTTTGAAGTCAGAGTTTTCCTTCTCCTAGACTAGTTGCCTAACCAAGGCTGAAGAACCTAGTCTGCCCTAATATTTACCCATAGCTGGAGGGAGAATAATTGGATTCATACCTTTCCCAAGGGTATTAGTGCTATGTGAAATGCAATCAGTCTTGTCCAGGAATTGAACTCGTATCGCCGTGTCCGTATCCTGTGACGATAACCATTACACCACGGGCACCTCCCATAAGGCACAGATACTACATTGGATCCCAACCTGAAGACTAGGAGCTGTGCTCTGATATGAAGCAGAAGTACTAGGAAGTGACACTTGGATCCTAAGCAGAATACAGATTCTAGGCAGAAGTACAAATCTTGCCATTTTCATGACTAAGCTAGTTGTAATATATACTCTGAAAAAAATTGATGCAGTAAAAATAGGGTAGATTTACTTATTAAACTCTCTTAATGGCTCTTATATAACAAAATTATGAAAATTTTCTAGGATACTGAATAAAGATAAAAAGTTTAAAAAAGAAAAATGTTTAATAAAAAATTAACTCTCCAAAGGAGTCAATTCACTTATTAGAGAAATGATAAATGTCTAAAAACAATTTTATTTAAGAATATATTTTTAATATTTCTGTCATGCTTCCAAAATTTAAGTATATTTGTTTTTGAACATTTCATTTAAAGATATTATAAATATGTTAAAACTTCTAAAATTTTTAATTGCAAGAACACATTAGCAATGAAAAAATGTATGGGTATTCTGATATAAAAACTAAGCAAAAACTTCAAAGAAAAAATTTGTGTATTCACTACACTTACATTTTTTTTTTTAAATTTGGATTCATTTTTAATCATGATTTTTGTTTTCAACAACAGGGAGCAGCCATTGTTCAGCTGCAAAGCCCATGTATTTCATATGGGTGACCAAGAAAGCAAAAAACATTGGATTCAAGTGAGCAAAAATGCAGCTTTAGTACATTTTTATTATGACAATGCAAGATCCACATACAGAATTATAAGTGTGGAAGATTCTAAGGTAAGTATTAAGTTGTTTTAAATTGAAATTTTCTTTTTGTCAGTTTCACTGATGCAGTTTTCAAGTAAAACTATAAAAAAGAAAATACAATATCACTCATAAATAAGTTTACTCCTAACAATTTTTGATAAAAAGTTAATTTTCTTCTGAACCAAAGATACCTTGATTATATTATTTATTGTGGAACATACAGATATCATTAGATATTATTAATAGACTCTCTAGCATTGGAAATGTAACCAAAAATAAAACTCTTACATTATATATAAGGGTTGTACTTATGCTTATATGTACTACATGTTTATATTTTTGATTACAGAATTTCAATGCTGTAGACTTTGGCAAAAAATAATATCTAATATTGTGACGTTACCGCTTTGGCCCCCATGTTACATCAACTTCTTCAAACCATTTCACTTTACAGCCGGTGATCAACTAGTGGTTCCAATAGGGGTATCGCACATTTCCTTACGGCTACAAGAAATACAATCGAGGGAGAGGGAGGAAAAAAAAGAACAAACGAACAATATGCTTGGGTTAACTCAAGTGCAGAAGAGGAGTTATGTAATATTGTGCATGTGTAGACTAACACTAGCGTGGGTTACTAGCGAAAATTCTACAACACTGCTGGAATGCCGACTCATCTTCTCTCACTGTGGCTGGACCCTATCTCATGCCGACTGGTCTCTCTGCTGTCCCATGTCGACTGGTCACTCGCATCACCCTTCGCCAACTGCCTTCCTCGCTCCTTTTTCCAACTCTCTTCTCGCGTCCCCTTACCACTTCCGGTCACGTCCAAAACCCTTTGTCTGGTTTTGCGCCAAAACAGACAAAGGAATCGTCTGCTTGGCGGACCACCTACATAGTGTTACAATATCTATGTTGATTATGTAATTTTCCAGTCAAAATAATAAATTCTTAGTATTTTTCATTTTGATGAAAATTTACTTTTTATAAAGGTATTTATTTCTGATTGATTCTGTACTTTTTGATTAATTCTTTTCAAAGATCAAAAGGAAATTTTTCAAAATACAAAGTAAATCAGATTCATATGCAAGATAAAAAGAGAAACTTTAAAAAGATAGGATTGTTTTGCAATAAAATATGCAAATGTTCAAAATGCAAAAAACTTTGACTCTGAAAAAAGGATTTTAAAAAAAGGGGGGGGGTTCAAACTCTGGGGTGAAATGTAGCACTTCAATCTCATACTGAACAGAGAGCAAAAGTGATTTAAAAAGAAAACCCTGCTATGGAAAGGTGTCTTCACTCATCATGAGAATGAAAGTGAGTATGGAAGATACATCTGTGGTCCATAATAGAAGAAAACAGCTAAAACAAAAAGCTGAATAAATGTTGTTTAACAGAGGAGTTATTTGTGACACTTTGCAAAATGACGGTTTGTGGAGTCCTCAGTAAAATTCCCTTAACTAAAAACTAAAGCTGACTGCAGGGTTTTCAGGCTTGGCGTCAACCTCCCCATGTGTATCTTCTCTCTGCATGCATGTCTCTCTGTCTCTGTTCTCCATTCTCTGGTCCTATCTGTTCTGTGGTCCCCTCCACATCTGTTCATTCTGTCAGCCCATCTTTGTATTAGTCTTTGGTCTCCTCCAAATAACAGACTGGCTTGTATGTAGGGGTGAACTTTCCCAACTTCTAGACCTGGGGTCTGCAACCTTTTGGGGAGAAGGCCAAACAGCTATGCTGTGTCATGGAGGAGGGCCATGTTATTAAATATGTAAAGAAATTTTCTGGAAAGGAAATTTGATATAATTTTATTTTAACAGGGCCCCTTATTTTACTGCAAGAATAAGAAAAGAAACAAAAACTACAAACACATTCAACAAAAAAAAAACAAATTCCTTATTTTACTGCAGAAATAACAAAAAAAAACAACTACTGTCACAATCAACAAAAAAAGTAAACTCCTTGCTACAAAGGAAATATAGTTAGAAATGGTAAATGATTTAATGAGACTCTTATTTCTGCTTATTATGTGATAACTTCTCCACATCAGGTGAAATATTAGTTTATGACAGAAGCAAAACATCTTTCAGGTAGTCGTCACACAACCATGTTCTTAAATGACTTTTGGTAGACTTCATTTTGTAATTCATCAGCATATGTACTTCCAAATAATGATACTATCAGTTTCACATTAGTCAAGATATTTTTATATTTTCCACTTGGCAATATATAGAGAAAAATTGATAACAAGGTAATCCAAGTAGAAAGAGAAATTTATTGAGAAACTAAGTTGACATTATAGCATTTTGGTTCTAATGAACCGTCATCAACTGTGAGGGATGATATTAGTTTTGATGATGGTTCATTAGAACCGAAACACTATAGTGTTGACTTTGCTTCTCAATAAATCTCTCTTTCTACTTGAATTACCTTGTTATTAATTTTTCTGTAGTTGTTGTCGGATTACACTCCATTATTTACTTCCACTTGGCAATATATATTTCTTGTAGAAGTCAGCAGTGGATTTGATTTTGATTTCAAAGATTTGTTGCACCGTAAGTCAATTGTAATGTAATGTCAATCCAGTGCAGGATGGCAGGCCAGACAAAAATCACTTGAGGGCTGGATGTGGCTGACTCTTGTTTTAGACCCTTAGCCACCTACAGACTGGACATAAAAATATTGCTAGACATTATATCTCCAGGAGGTCCTAAAAGGTGTGCTACTGTAATTGAATTTCCTTTCAATTTACAGCTCCACTTTCATCTAACCATCTCCATTTACTGTCAGGCCAGATTAATGGTTCCCACACAAAACACATGGACACCCATGCAAATATGTCTTGGCCCCTATATGAACATATACATATATGTGCATACATCCTTATGGTCAACTCACAACTATACACATATGTATACACCCACACACATACACATGTACTCACACTTACTTATGTGTCTACACATATGCACACACATATAGCAAAGTCTGTACCCCACCACGCCAGCATCAATAGTGTCACAAGAGAAGATCTGGTGGGGGAATCTAATGCATGAAGAAAGTCAAGCATCTGGTTCATAAAGTTTTGATAACTGGCTCTGAAATCTACTTATTTTGAATTTCACTTTTATTAAATTATCTCATCATATAACTTTTAAAAAAATATCTGTATTAGATCTATGAACTGTGTCATTTTTATTGCCTGAAATGTAATGAAATTCATTCAAAGATCATTTAACTTGCTCAAAAAGGGCAAAAATTAAAAAAATTGAATCAATACACCGATTTCTATAAATAATTGCCTTTATAATCATTTGTTTCTCTTATGAGTTCTAGTTTCATTATTATGAAAACAGTTTTATCATTGAGTCCACATTTAATTATGTTGATCTTTTCCTTTTTAGGCTGTGGTAAATAGTACAGTGACAGCATCCATGATTTTTACAAAAACTTCTCAAAAATTTGGCCAGTGGTCAGACCTAAGTGCAAATATTGTGTATGGCCTTGGATTTAGTGGAGAAAAAGACCTCAATATGGTAATTTTACTTTTTTTTCCCTCCCCAATATGAATTTTTATAAAGTAGCTCAAAGTTACTGAATACAACCCAGTTTGTCAAACAAATACTTTCTTGTAATTTTATGCAATAAAGGAGAAAGATTTTAAAGAGTATTAGCAAAACTTTTAGAGAGGCCATGAAAGCTTAACACATCACTCAATAAGTCCTGGGCCTAACTAATAAAACAACTTTTAGGCAAAATTCGACTTATTCATCAACATAATCTCCTTCTAGATTCCAACGCTTGTCTAACAATTCAATGCCTTTTTTGTAAAACACTTAGTCTTTGGCCTCAAAATACACCTCGGTTTCCAATATCACTTCTTCATTGGAGCCAAATCTCTTTCCCTGGAGCATTCTTTTGAGGTCTGCAAACAGCCAGTAGTTGCTGGGGCCAGATCTGGAGAATAGGGTGGGTGAGGAAGCAATTCAAAGTGCAATTCATGTAATTTTGCCATTGTTGCATTCGACTTATGACATGGTGTATTATCTTGGTGAAAGAGCACTTTTTACTTCTTCATTTGTGACCATTTTTTGGCGATTTCTTCCTTCAAACACACCAATAATGCTATGTAATATTCACTTTTGATGCTTCTTCCTTTCTCAAGGTAATTGATGAACAAAATACCTTGTGCGTCCCAAAATACAGAGGCCACCTGCTGCTGTCCACTCAGCTGACTGCTGATTTGACTGTGGAGTGAAGTAGTGGATCCATGTTTCATCCGTTGTCACATATTCATGCAAAATTTTCTTTTTTGTTGCATTGAAACAGTTGCAAACAACACTCTGAATCATCAACATGTTATTTTTAATTGACTGTGAGCAAACATAGCACCCACTTTCAACACAGCTTTCTCATTGACAAATATTCATGCAAAATGGTGAATACACTGCCTTCTAATATCCTCAACTCTTCTGCTATCCTATGCAACTATAATTTATGATCAGCCCAGAACAAGTTTGTGGAGTTTTTTTTTGTGTTTTCCAGGAAAACTGCCGAATTTGGGTGACCTAAGCATTCAGCATCATTTGTATCTATACAACCACATTTAAAGTCAGCATACCACCTGTTAACCATTGTTTCCGATGGAACAGTCTGAATAACACTTATCAAGCCATTGTTTTGCTTGAACAGTATTTTTTCCCATCAGAAAGCAATGCTTTGTCAACACACAAAATTCAGATTTTTCCATTGTTTTGAAAATTTGTAATTTGACATGCATCATTTGAAGGTTTGTACTTTATAAAAATTATATTGATTTTTTTATTATTGGTGCCATCTATATGTCACGCCCAGGACTTATTGGGAGACGTGTTAAATATCTGACAGTAATTTTTAGAAAATGCTACAATTTTTAAACAGTTTTTGAAAATATAATTTCTTTCATGTTGTAACATATTTAAACTTTTTGTTGACAATTTAACATAAACAAAGAAATATATATTCATAGACAATATAATACAGAAATAAAAGCCATATATAACTAATATTTTTGTTTTCATGATCATAGGCAGTAATAGATTCTAAAGAACATTAATCTTCAAAGTAGAAATTTTGAATTGGCCTAATAGAAAGTTTATACTTTTGTCTGAACAAATTTATTAAATTATTTTTAAATTCTCAAAATAAATTGTTATTGCATGTTTTTTTTCCTCAAAATGATCATTTTTTTGATTCATTGAATTTTAAGAAAATTGTTTTCATCAAACTTGGAAATTAGAACTTTTTTTTTTAACATGACATTTTTCTGCTTTCAAAAATGTTTTCTTTTTTTTTTCAGTAAAAGTTACTTTTTTTGTTTCTCCCTTCTTCCCATCTAGTTTCATGATTACTTTGAGGATATTAAAGAATTAACTAAAAAAGCATCTAAACCAAATACAGAAATAAATGGTACTATCGACAGTGATAATGTGAGGCATTCAGCAACGACAAATTCCTTATCTCACACCAGGACATCCAGTCTTTCATCATTACCGGTAAGAATTAAGTGATAATTGTAAAGAGAAGATTTAAATTTTGTCTTTATTAAACTTTTAAAAAGATGTAAAATACCAAATCAGTCATTATGCTAAGACATGGTGTATACCAATTAAGTCTTTTATATGTTCAGTGTCTACAAAAGGAAACATTTATTATTAACTTTCCTTTGTCAAGATTCTATCAGGAAAATTTTACTGGTTTATTTATTATTATGCTTGTATAATTTATTCAGTTCTCATAATGAACCATTAATGTTCATCTTGATTAATTTATAATACTCTAAGAGTGGTTCAATATTCTGGCTGGACATTTGGGAGTTGGAGGTTAAACCTGTATGTATTTGAATGGATTGAATTATTAATCACTGTGTAGTTGCCTTCATAATTTGAATGGATTGAATTATTAATCACATGTGTAGTTGCCTTCATAATCCTCATACCTAACCCAGTGTTGGGGACATTATATAATTTACTGCTCTGTACCTCAAGGAGCTCCTAAACAGAAATAATGAGATCCTAAAGACTTTATACATATTATGAGCACAAAGACCAAACATTAACATATACAATAATTGTATTCACAGTGTTGGTTAATGTGATGTATTTCTCTACCTTCTCAGTAGGTTTGCCCAGTCGGCTGGAGCTGTAGAATACACCGACTGCTTCTCTACAGAGGGGTAAGACCCCCTCAACAAGTATCCCAGATATGACACTAAACAATCTGATGGTGAGGTTCCAGTAATGCTGGAGCTTTGGGGAATGTGGAATATCCCTTCATTGCCATCGCTCCCAGGTCCACTCTGGCCCAGAGTGGTAGCACCTGATAAGGGTCCTATCTATGGGTTAAATAGAACTAAACTGCATACTTATGCTAAACTGAATTGTTTGAATTAGAACTAAACCGTTGTTTCATGACTTTACTGTTTTTTGCATTTAAACTGCGTATTCATGGTAAACTGAATTGTTTAAAATAAAACTGTTTTGACATCTAAACTGTGTACTTATGCTAAACTGAATTATCGAAAATAAAACTTTGACATTAACTCAGTGTATTGCCCAGTTGGCTGGGGCTGTAGAATATACTGACTGCACCTCTACAGAGGGATAAGACCCCCCCACCAAATGAGTGTCCTGATATGACACTAAACGATCTGATGGTGAGGCTCCAGTGATGCTGAAGCTTTGGGGGATGCAGAACACCCCTTCATTGCCAGCACCTGATAGGGCCCTATCTATGGGTTAAATAGAACTAAACTGCATACTTATGCTAAACTGAATTGTTTGAATTAGACCTGTTTGACTAAACTGAATAGCTTGAAATAGAAATGTTTTTGACAATTAAGCTGTGTACTTACGCTAAACTGAATTGTTTGAAATGGAACTGTTTTTGACATTGAAACTGTACTTACACTAAACTGAATTGTTTAATATCGAACCATTTTGACATTTAACTGTGTGTAAACAAAACTTCTACTTATACTAAACTGAATTAGCCAAATTAGAACTGTTTGAATAAACTGAATAGCTTGAAATAGAACTGACTGCTTGCATAAAAATGGATTTGGTGTTAAATAACCTACAAAGGTTGATATGCCATAAAACCCAACCAACATCTTAGTTGGTGAGTATTTCTACCTGGATTAAGCAATGCTTCTGGCCACTGGCTCTGTCAAACTGCTACTGCTTCTTGAACAGTGCCAAGGAATATGGCTAAAGGCAAAATCAGGGTGTCCTGTGAAGCACTGGTACTTTAATCCCATAGTAGCAGGGGATCTTAAAATCACACAATGTTCCTTTACGAGTACAAGTTATATGGTCTAAACATAACCTTTTATTTTTTTTGTTTTTTAATTACAAATATATTACATTTGATTCTACTAAAGTTTGATATTCTTGTTATGCTTATAAAATAACATGCAAGCCACTTTTAAATCAAAATTATGGTCCGTTTCAAATTAGTGTTACTAGTACATTTAAATTATCCTTTTTTTTTCTTTTTTTTTTTTTAAATCATAACTATAAGCACTTGCCACAACCGGCCTACGAATGTAAACAGATCGGATTACTCCTTCGCCCTAGAAAAATAATATCTGGGCACGGCCGGAAATGACTAAGCCCTTTTTCGACTCTAACTGGCCGTTACAGCTAAAAAAAAGGGATAAATTAACATTTATCAACATTTGCAAAACACTTCTGCCAGAAATAACTCTATAAAAATGGAAGTAATACTCTTCGCTAGCCTATACAGGACTATAGAAGTACTTATTTTCTACGTCCATTTTTTTTATAGAAGAACTTTCTATTTATGTGGCGCGGCAGAGGTAGAGTTCCCTTTCTTTCATATGAAAAAGGCTTCAGGCAGCGAAAAATTCAGAGGTCTACACGGATGCTCTCAGGGGTCACTCAGCTCCACGAGGCTGGATCCTACGTTATCGTGGTTGCATCCACCTCACGACCACTTCTAGTGACTGATTCAACCTTTTTTTTTTCCATCACATCGATATGCGCTAACGGTCCTTTTAAGGGCCATGAGAGGTCTCTTTCTGCGGGTCGGAGTATCTCTGACAGTCCTTAACGACCAGTTGAAATAGACGGCCTGGAGGCAAACACTAAGACTAGCTGGTCTTTACCATTGCTTGGTTCCGCTCATCCATTTGGCTACGCAGTGCTAAAGGCACGGGTTAGCCTTTAGTTACCGCTTCACTAGCTGCGCAGCACTAAGATAATGCCAATCTTAGCCTCGGCCTCCTGGCCTGTTCGCTTGACAGCACACAGCTTTGATGCGAAAAGCCTTAGCTACTGCTCAGCTTTGGCGTGAAAAACCTTAGCTACCACACAGCTTTGGCACGCAAGCTTTAGCTACCGCCCGATACGCCCGCAAAGCTTTGGTGCGACAAAGACATAGCTACCGTTAATGATACGCCCACACAGCTATCTGGCACGACAAAGCCATAGTTACCGTCAATGATACACCCGCACAGCTATGACAAAGCCATAGCTACCATAAACAATATGCCCGCACAGCTAGGGGCACGACAAAGCCCTAGCTTCACAGATCCGCTTGCTTGACTGCGTATATCTTAAGGCCTGGCAAACCTTAGCCACGGTTCCCTGTCCATTCACTTGGTCTGTAGTACTAAGACACAACTCAGTCTTAGTCACCAACTCACTCGACTCTACGCGACTAAGCTGCCAACACCGATTTTGACCTCGACGCTCCTGCAATGCAGTCCACATAACAACTCGCTGTTATGGACTGCCCCAGCAATGCAGCATCTAGTCCACATAACAACTCGCTGTTACGGACTACACTAGCATTGCAACATCTGGCCCACATAACGACCTGCTGTTACAGGCTAGCAACCAGATCGACACACCCCCGGTTAAACCAACGTACTGTCAAAACCAAGATATCAATCTACCGACCACGACGCTCCAGCAATACAGCATCCAGTCCACATAACAACTCGCTGTTACGGACTGCCTTAGCATTGCAACAACTAGCCTACGTACAACTCGCTGTACAGGCTAGCAACCAAATCGACACGCCCCCGGTTAACCCAACGAACTGTCAAAACCGGAACATCAATTTACCAACAACTCGACCGACCTCAGCTTCCCGCTATGATCGTCTAGCTGCATTCAACGACTCGACTGACCTCAGCTGCCCGCAATGATCGTCCAGCTGTATCCAACGAACCAACCAATCTCAGCTTACCAGCATCAAACATCTAGCTGTATCTCCACGACTCAACCTACGCCAGCTAACCTCGTCAAATGTCCAGCTGCGCACAACTACGACTAGACCATACCAGCTATCGACATAACCCATCCTAGCTGAAGACCACATACAACCGCTACGGACTTTACATACATGTTTGTAATTCTGGCATTTTGTCTAGTTTGTTGATTATGTTAAATGGGCTTCTAACAATTTGAATGCCTACTTTAAGAAAGCAAAACAAAAAAATGTCAATTATGTTTAATGTTATGTTCATGGGCAAAATTATGTATCTATTGAATTTAGTTTTACTAGGAATATCTCTTTGGTATTTGTTTTTTGGCTTTTATTAGTGATATATCCCTGGGGGAATATACTCGGTATAAATAAGACTCCACATGAAGAGTAAGTATAACAAGTTTATCATTCGAAAGTACAACGTACAAATAATATATGGACGCTCGATTGTATCTTGAATGCCAGAGTGTGTACTCTCGCTTCACTCACTTAGTTACCGCTTACTCATGTCTTTTATAGACCGAGCAATCCATTCACAGGGGGTTTCAGGATCTTCCACTATATCACCTTCACGTGAGCTAAATTATTCATCGAATTTTGCTTTCAGTAGTTCTTTCTTTTAGGATTAAGATGTAGGTGTTTAGTCCTCTTCCTTTTCCTACTACTTTGCCCTGTCGGCTGGGGCTGTAGAATACACCAACTGCATCTCTGCAGAGGTGTAAGACCCCCTTAACGAGTGTCCTGGATACAACACTAAACAATCTGATGGTGAGGTTCCAGTGAAGCTGGAGCTTTGGGGAATGCAGAGTACCCCTTTATTGCCAAATTATTATCTGTACAAACAAACAACTTATGCAAATTTGACTTGTTTGAAAAAGAACTGTTTGACCATTCAACTGTAGGTAAACAAGTGCCCGATGTCAAATTGAATTGTTGGTGATAGTAATTTTAAATACTGCTATCTATGTACAAACAAATAACTAACCCACCCTATTGGCTGGGGCTGTACAATACACCGACTGCACCTCAGTAGAGGGGTAAGACCCCCCCCCCAAAAAAAAGAACACCTGTTGGCCATGGGTGGCAACCCATGATGCTTTAGGACAGGATCCTGTTGGCTGAGCTGTCTGTGACCTAGTTGCCCAAGTGGCCACATGATTAGCAACACTCCACTTTGGCCCTTACTGGGCTAGACGGGTGGTCGGAGAGGCCCGATCCGACCAATCGGCTGGTCATGCCAAGCCCTCTTTCGGAGGCCTGCAGAAAACCTTTTGTAGGTCTTCGAAGCAGAAAGCAGTGGCTGTAGGGTCAATCACTCTGAAGAAAGACCTATGTTTCCCCTCTTTTCTCTAGGTGAGTAATAAACTTGGGAATGAAAACCTAGAGATCCCAAATTGCTGGTTCGTTTCCTCAGTGTGAGTATACTGAATGTGTAGCCCTGATTTGCCAAGGCGAATGTGTTTCCCCGCTGTGCATTTCCCTTCATAGGACTCCGTGGTGGGTGGGGAGCACAGTCAGTCAACTCGGCAAAAATCCCCATGAATACAAAATAAAACCAAAACCCAAGCAAAAAAAACCCAAAATTAAAGCGTCCACATGCAGAGTCTGACTCCGACAATGACTCTGACCAGACCCTTTTCCCCAAATTTATTATGCTGGAGTCAATGGAGGATACTCCAATCACAAAGTTGTCTCCCTTCATTATTGAAAAAACCCTTAACAGTTTTATTAAAGCAAAATCTGTTAAAAAACTAATCAACAATACCCTGCTAATAGAAGTGGAAAAAAAAAATTTTTCAGACCTACTACTAAAACAAAAATACTTCTACAACTTAAAAATTGAAGTTTACCCCCACAATACCCTAAATTCGTCAAAGGGTGTAGTGAGAAGCCCAGACCTCTCCCTATGCACTTTAGATGAAATAAGAAATAATCTCCGCGGACAAGGCGTCACTGATGCCAAACAAATATCTATAAAAAGGAACAATCAAATAATCCCGACACATACTTATATTCTAAACTTTAACACTCCAAAACCACCTACAAAAAAAAAAAAAATTGGCTATCTAATAACAAAATTGGCTATCTAATAACAAAAGTAGAAACCTATATCCCAAATCCTTTGAGATGCCATAATTGCCAAAAGTTTGGGCATCACAAATAAAAGTGTACCAGACCTCCAATATGTAAGAACTGTGAAGAAACTGGAAAAAACATAGATTGCCAACAGGCCCCAAAATGTGTAAACTGCAAACAAAATCATTCAGCAGATTCAAAAGAATGTGAATTATGGAGAAAAGAAAAAAGAATACTAGAAGTAAAACACACCGAAAATATATCCTACCCGGAAGTGAGGAAGTTCATTGAAAACTCTCTAGCCACAACTACTTATCCTAATTAGGAAAAATATCCCCCAAAATAAAATCAGCATCAACACTCACCTGCAAGTAATTACAGTTTCAGCAACCCTACATAAAACCGTCACCATCTGCTCACTAAATATCCCACCTCATGACCCCATAAATGAAAATGAATTAAACAATCTAATAGAACAACTCCCGAAACCATTCATCTTGATGGGAGATTTTAACAGCCACAATATAATATGGGGAAGTAAAACAACAAACAAAAGTGGCCAGATCTTAGAAAAAATTATCAATAGAAATAATTTAAGTCTCTTTAATTAGAACTCCCAGACTGTTATATTCTGAGTTGTTGATATCTGTGATATGAATGTTGTGGGCGAGAAATGCGTATGGTTGCAAAATAAAGAACGTATAGATACTCACAATAACACAGTAATGACGTGTATAGAAAATTTTTATAAATAGATTAAGCACAGAGAACAGAATGGAGAAATATGTTCATAGTTAAAGAATGAATTCAGGGTGATAGTTACAAAGTTCATACACTGTACTTGTCTTGTGGTGAAGGGATGGTTTTCTTGGAAACAAGGGCCGCGTTCCTAACGGCGGCGATCGTTTGAAGTATCAGATGACAGGCGCCGGTCAGTGGCGTAGAATCTTTAGCACGAGTAGTGTGAAGGAGCAAGTCTGACTAATAATTATTTGGTCCGTCTGTGTTGTGTTTGTATTTATGATATGAATAATGGCCACTAAGGGACAATAAGCATTAAAAACTCAATAACATTTAATAAATCTAGTAAAAAATAAAATAAATAAATGTTGATTTCCCTAAAATGTGGGTTCGATAAACTCTTTGTGAAATTTCCCCAAATATCTAGATTAAATATAATCTAAGAGTAAGTGGTGATAATTTTCAAATAGATGATACAATAAATACATAGTTCAAGTTCATAATTTTTTTTACAGGGGATAAAAGTCCCATTCATGTCTTTCACAAAAACTAGCATAAAATCTTAATCATAATGCAGGTTTTCAGGTAGTTAATACATCTTCTACAGGAAATTGAAATTCCTTCCATTGTGTAGGTTTTGAGTATCAATAAGATTAATATAAAAAGACCTTAATAATTGGTTTATAGAGATTAAAATAATCAATTTAAAAAAATCTTCAAGAATACTGAAATGTCAAGAGGCTTCAGTTGGGATCACATTGTTTTGTAAAGTGTTATTTGTTAATTGTAGAAAATGTTTTTTCTAATTTCTGAATTTCAACCTTATTTGATATATATAGATCAAAAAGTTTTTGCCTCCAAATTAGGTCTACAAAATTCAACCTATACATGAATAGGTATGGTAAGTCTTATTTCATGTAGCAAAAAGTAAAGCAACAGTAAGAACGTTCAATTATCAATAAAAAAAAAGTGAGACAAGTGGGCTGTTGCGGATTGCAGTCAGTGGAGTAGTACCTTGTCACCGACTTGTATTGGGTCTTTGAAGATGCTGCGGTTCAGTTTGGCTTCCATTTTATGGTCAGCCTCGTTGTTCGCCAAGGCGACTCTTTGATGCACCTGTCGGAGCAAAGCGTTTATCTGCATACCGTAAGCACCCGGGTTGTTATTAACGATGTCTTGGCAGGGGATCTTCGGTAGACCAATGTTTGGTTGGCGGCCGGTGAGTCCCAGGGAGCAGTTGGGAGCTCTTGATTTCGCCAAGGCACCAGGATGGAACGTAGATGTTTAGACTGGAGCCTTGGAGTTTGAAGCGCTTCCCTGCAGGTGTCGGGTCTGCCGTAATCTTGTCCTTGCTGTGGCCATATCTCTGACTGAGCATGTCTGCCCAGACATTTGATTCACCTTCTACATATTCCAAGACGAATTTGTAGCATGATATTTCCTCCTGCCATCGTCGTATCTTCGCATTGTTGAATTCATGCTGATCCAAGTACGTGAGAGATCGATGATCTGTGAGGACGACGAAGGGACGACTACGCAAGAAGTAATCGAATTTGGTGATGGCCCATTTTATCGCGTTCAGTTGTTGACCAGTTGCACTCCGTCGCGTTAAAGGTGTGTGAGGCCACTGCTATTATTTTCTTTTGGCCATGTTTATCCTCTTGCATGAGAATGGCCCCACATGCGATATCACTGGCGTCGGTGGTGAGGGTAAAGAGTCCGGTGAAGTCGGGGAATGAAATGATTGGTGGTGAAGCGAGGCACTTCTTAATTTTATTGAAAGCCTTGTTGGCCCCTTCGGTCCAGACAAATGTCCGTCCGGGCTTGTTTAGTTTATGGGGGCCATTAGATTGGAGAACATGTCGGTTCTGATGCTCTCGTTAAGGCGTGTCTCGATGAATTGCCGAATCCATACGAGACGTCCGATGAGACTTTGTAATTCTTTTCTCATTGCCGGGGGTTTCATGTCGATAATGGCACGGACATATTCGGGGTCGGCCTTGAACCCATCGCTATTCCCGATGCGACCGAGAAATTTCTTCATTGGAAATGGTTAGGGCGCCGTGTGAAAGGTTGTGGGTCGGTTTTATCCTTGGATGGAAGGTTGTAGAGAGCGGAACAGTATGTTTTAGCTTGCCAGATGGGAGTGTGCGCGCAAGTTCTACAGTAGCCTTCTGGTTATCGTTAGTATAGGATAACAGTGTGTGGTGGCCGAGTATATTCTGACCGATCAAGATGGGAATGTCTGATGTCGTGATCAGTGTGTCGACGTCGCAGAAAGCGGGGGAAGTATCGTCACCCAAGGTAATGTCGCAGGTGAGCTTGCCCAGAATAGAGATGTTCCCTCCGATTCCCTTGACTCGGATGTTGGATTTGGATATGTGTCTTCTTGCATCTTCAGGTAAGCGAGAAATGGGAATGATGCAAGTCGTGCATCCGGAATCCAACATGCCTACACCGGAGAATGTGATGCCGTTGTTGCGGAGGCTGATCTGAACAAGGGGCGATCGGAGATCAGGTCGGATTTGAAAGTTAAATGTGTGATGATGCTGAGTGGATACAGGGACCTGGGAACGAGTCATCACATCTCGTTCGGTCCCAACTGAAAATCCAGTTCGTTGAAGTGCATTGCGTGTTTATAGTTGTGCTGATCGCTATCTGTTCCAGGTAAACCGGTGTCAGTGGTCGCTATGTGTGCTTGAGCATGAGGGGGGTGAAAATATGGGCACCTGTTGCCCTTAAAGCATGTGCGGCCTTGTAAAAAGTTTTTGCATATTGCTTGTTGGCTGGGTTGGCCAGCGCTTCTTTGTGCCCGGTTGTGCTTCATGTTGGAGGGGGGGCGGTTCGATTTTTCCAGTCAACAATGGATGGGTTCCGCCTGTGGGTTTGCCGCAGTTGCTTGTTCAGATCCAGCAACTGTAGCTGTACGTCGGCTAGTATCTTGTCACTTTCAAGGCTACGAGATTTGTCAGAGTGTGTAGGTTGGCTCGCCATCAGCGCAGTGGTTTCAGCGGCGGTGGTGATGTCCGTTTTGATACCACGATCAAGATAGCGTTGCGCATCGCTGGCTATACCACCCGCTGAGTAGTGTCTGTCCATGATTTTGACGAGGTGTGGATAGATGTTAGGTGCCCATGCCTTGATCTTTTCACTCATGAGCATGGCCCCCATTAGGGAAAACGCAGTTTCGGCCGTCATCTCAGCATTTTGTCCGTCCGACTTGAATTTAGCCGTGATGTGGACTGTGGCCTCTCGGATTGTGTTTTCAAGTCGGCCTGCAAAATCACTGAGTTTCTCTCCCTCATATCGCTGAAGGTCCCATGCTCGGCTTAGGTACTGAAAGTTTGTCATTTGGCTCCCGTGGGTGGATATAAGGTAAGCCTTTAGTTCCTCGAACGTGGACGTGGGCTTTCTTGAGTCCTCCATCTGCTGGAAGATGCCTTCGTTCAGTAGTTGCTTTGCCAGCTTGACAAACTCCTTCTCCATTGCAGGATATTCCCTTAATTCTGGCTTAACATGTATGGTGTAAGCCTTATTAAGGTCGGTAATGAAGCGGTTTACATCGCTGCCCGGTTCAAAGGTCCGGATGGATTTTGTGGCGTACTGAAGTGACTGCTGTCGCAATAGAAGCTCATAGTTTGTGGTGTGTTGTTGCAATGTGTGCGATCGATCGTGCGCGGTAGTTTGCAGAGCAGTTAAAAGTTTGTGGAGGTCTGTTTTCAGTTCACTAATGATTAATTGTGCTTGCGGGTTATCTGCAGGCTCCATGTCAATTTTCGTTTGGAGAATCGCTGCTTTTTGCTGTTTTATAAGTTCCAAGATTTCTGATCGAGAAAGGCCAGAGTATTCCATACTTGTTTTGCTGCACGCTTGACACCAGTGTTATATTCTGAGTTCAAATCAAGGCAAGATCTCGTCTTGTAACAAGACCCACCTCAACCCATCCTCGGGTTCATTTTCTGCCATACAACTAACCCTTAGTGATCCATCAATCTTCACAGATTATAATTGGAGAGTGTACAAAGACCCCTGTGGCAGTAACCACTACCCAATAATAATAGAAAATTCCACAAATAAAACTTCCACAATGGAACTTCAACAAAAAACTATGCCTTACCACACTAATCCCAGAGTCAAATACAAATCAAGAAGAACCCGTAATACATTTTACCAACACCTTCATTAACATAGCAAATAAAACCATCCCCAAAACCACAAAATCTCGAAAACATAATAAACCATGGTTCACAGAAGAGTGCAAAAACATAAGAGAACATCTAGCAACTCTCAGGAAATTCAAGACAAACCCCTCATCAGAAAATCTAAACAAATACAAACAACAAAGGGCAAAAACCCGACGCATCATCAAAGAAGCTAAAAGTTCCTTCTGGAGAACCTTCATTTCGAAAATAAATTCTAATACAAATCCAAAAAAAATTTGGGACTTCATAAAGAAAATAGCAAATAAAAACACCAACAAACCAATAAATCACCTCTCTCAAGGAAACACAAAAGCTACAAATGAAAAGCACATAGCCAACCTGATTGCAGAAAATTTTGCTCAAGTTTTGTCTTCAAAAAATTACTCAACTCAATTTAACTCAATCAGAATCAAAGAGGAAAAGAACAAAATAAAATTCACCTCTGACAATACCGAGTGTTATAACCAACCCTTCACCCTAACCAAACTCCAAAACTCAATATCCAAATCCAACAACTCAGACCCTGGTCCTGATGAAATTCACTACACCCTCCTCAAAGAGCTCCCAACAATATCTTTAAAATATATACAACAATATCTGGATCTCTGGTAACATCTCTACTATATGGAAACAAGCCATAACCATTCCTATCCTCAAAAAATAAAAAGATCCCACAAACCCTACCAGTTATAGACCCATAGCTTAAACAAGCTGCACCTGCAAAACCCTCGAAAGAATGATCAACCTAAGACTAATATGGTTCCTTGAATCCAATAACCTCCTTTATAACCTACAAACAGGTGTCAGGGCCAAAAGAAGCACCATAGATCAAATAGTCCGTATAGAAACTCTAATTAGGGAAGCATTCATCAAAAAAGAACATCTAGTCGCAGTCCTCTTTGACCAAGAAAAAGCCTATAATACAACCTGGCCATATGGCATACTCAAAGACCTCAAAGATCTCAGACTATAAGGCAGACTCCCCATCTTTATAAAACACTTCTTAGAAGACCAGACGATCCAAACACGAATAAATAATACACTCTCCAATCATAAACAAGAAATAGGTGTACCTCAGGGTAATATCCTATCTGTGATCCTATTCATGATTAAAATAAATAAAATAACAACCTGCCTACCCCCAGAAATCAATGGATCATTATATGTCGACGACTTCCTCATTTGTTACAGTTCTAAAAACATGGTGACCGTAGAAAGGAAAATGCAACAATGCATCAACAAAATATTAAAATGGACCATGAAAAATGGTTTTAAAATCTCCCACATTTAAACCAAATGCATGCATTTCTGCCAAATCCGCAAAATGCATAATCAACCCACTCTAACATTAAATGGCTCTGAAATTCCCATAACCCAGCAATACAAATTCTTGGGCATTACTCTTGACACAAAATTATCCTTCATCCCACACATTAAACAACTGAGGATCAAATGCAATAAAACTATCCAATTCCTGAGAACCATAGCCCACACAGACTGGGGTGCTGATAAAAAAAAAAACCTTAACTAAAGTATACAGATGTCTGATAGGATCAAAACTTGATTACGGCTGCTTCATATATGGAGCAGCCATAAAATCCTATCTTAGAGAACTTGAAACTATCCATCACCTGGGACTCCATATTGCCCTGGGAGCCTTCACTACCTCTCCAATTGAAAGTTTATACATAGAAGCAAATGAACCCCCACTTTCCTTGAGAAGATATAAACTTGCACTCCAATACTATATTAAACTCATTTCATGCCCCCAAAACCCTGCCTATAATTGTATCATGGAAACAAGATACAAAAACCTTTTTGAAAATAAAGAAAAGGTAATTAAACCTTTTAATTTAAGAATCCAAACTCTCCTAAATGAAATTAAAATCAATCCCAAAATAATACATAACACAATCCTCCCCAAAAAAGCACCATGGACCATAAAACAACCAATAATAAAGCTTGACCGAACCAAACTTTTTAAAACCAAAACACACCCCATCACTTTCCAAGAGAACTTCCTCAACATCCAAAACAACTTCCCAGACCACCACCACATCTATACAGATGAATCCAAACAGGGAATGAAAGTTGGTTTTGTTGCTGTCTTCCAAAACCAAGAACTGTTAAAACGTTTCCCAAATGAATCCTCAATCTATAGTGCAGAAGTCATAGCTATTGACCTAGCAATGAACATTATAGCAAATAACATCCTCTAAATTCATCATCTACTCAGACTTCAGCTCAGTCCTCCAAGCTCTACAGAGCAAAAAATCCTCTCATCACAAGACTACTAGATAAAATGAACACTCTTTCCAAAAACAATAGCATCATTCTTACTTGGATACCCAGCCACATTGGCATACAGGGAAATGAAAGGGCAGACGGAGCTGCTAAAAAAGCACTCCAGACACGTATATCCAATACAAAATTTTCAGTCACCGACCTAAAACCACTTATTTTAGGGGTGTCCTCGTGGTGTAATGGTTAAAGCGATGAACTGCGGAATCGTAGTACGCGAGTTCGTACTCCAGTCGCGCTATTATGTTCACTTTCGGGCAAATACCCTTGGGAAAGGTATGAACCCCCTTATTCTCCCTCCAGCTATGGGTAAATAGTAGGACGGACTAGGTTCTTCAGCCTTGTTGAGGCAACTAGTCTAGGAGAAGGAAAACTCTGAATTCAAACCTGTTAAACTCTGCTTAAAAATTGACCTTGTGTCATATCCTGCCCGAGCGGAGGGGTTGGTAAATAGTACCTAAAACCACTTATTAACAAATTTATAATTAAGAAATGGCAAAAATTTTGGGATGATCAAACACAGAACAAACTCCACCATATTCAAGATACCATAGGTGAATGGCCAGTAGGTTATAGAAGAAATAGAAAAGAAGTGATAATCTCCAGATTTCATATTGGTTACACCCACATTACCCATTCACACCTCCTAAAAAGGGAAGACTCCCCAGTATGTCTAACATGCAAAGTACCTCTCACAATCAAACACATTCTCATAAACTATGACAGGTTCAGACGAATTCGCCCAAAACATTACCAAACAAATAATTTAAAGAACCTCTTCAAAAACTCCAAAGCAGAGGAAATCTTAAGCTTTCTAAAAGAAATCAATCTCTTCATTAAAATCTAGTCAAATATAATAAAACATAACTAAAACTCATACCTTAAAACCTAAAACATGCATAAAAGAAAAAAGCAATTTAACCCTTCTGGCATTAAATGACCCACAGAGGTTGATATGCCATTAAACAAAACTCTAACTCAAACTTTTCCTACTACTAATTCTCCTCTCAGTCCATGTACTTTCACATTTAGAAGAATCAGTAGTTTTTTGTTTCGTTGTTTCCTCTATCAGCATTCCAACGTTCATGGGTGGTTTTATTTGAAAAGAGTCATACAATACCTCCATTGGTATTTCTTCATTATTTTGGACGGTTTCTATGTATCAGGATCTCAATTGATTAATATGTCTCTTACAGACAAACTTTGATCCTTGAATTATGTAGATAACTCTCCTGATGCTTCTAGTTACAATACCATCCTCCCAAAAACATTTTCCAGCCCGATAGTTCCTAAAGAAGACTATCCCCTTCTTAATACGATTTATAGTTCATTTTTATTTTCATATAGTAGTTCTTCCTATTTGGCAACAACCTGTCAAATACTGAACATATTTTCTTTGCATACATGATCTCGGCAGGCGATAAATTTCCCTTTATATTCTGATTGGGCATTATTCTGTAAACCATCAGAAAAGTTTGAATGTTTTCCTCTTCGGTGTCAAACCTTTTGGCTTTTTTAATGCTTGTTTAAATGTATTGACAAACCTCTCTGCCTGTCCGTTTGATCGAGGATTATACATCGGTGTTATGTGTTTGATTGCTAACGAATCATAATAAACTTTAAATTCACTTCCAGTGAACATCATTCCATTGTCACTTACTATGGTATTAGGGACTCCCAGCCAACTAAACACTTCTTATCGTATTTGTAGCTGTTGGGTATTTATATTTGAAAACTTCTGGCCATTTAGAGTAGCTATCTACAATCACCAAATAATAATATCCATTTAATGGCCCTGCGTAGTCCGTATGAATATGTGACCAAAGGATATCTGTCTTTGGCCAGGGCTGAGTTCTTACTGGTAGTGATTTGGTTGCTAATTGACACTCTTTACAATGTCTTACCAAATCTTCAATGTCCTGGTCCATTTTTGGCCAATACGTGTAACTTCTCATTAATGATTTCATTCTGGATATACTCAGATGACCCAAATGAAATTCTTTCAAAACTTTCTTTCGAAAGACACGTGGTATTACTATTCTTTGTGCATACATCAAAGTTTCATCACATATTGAAAATGGCGATACTTTTAGTTTTTTATTTTTCTCATTCCCTTTCACTTGTTTATTCATGTTGATTATGTACTCATCCGTTTTTGCTGCTTTTTTAATTTCTTCCATTGTAAACGGTAATTCGCTAACGGTATTAATCAATACTTCCATTAGTTCTTGTTCTTGCTTCAGTGCTGCAATCACTGTTTCTTCCAACAGTTCAGCATTGTTCGGGATTAGTCTCGAAAGACCATCTGTGTGTGTGATTTTCTTGGATGGCATATATAGTATTTTGAAGTTGTAATTTAATAAAATCACACTCCATCTTTGTAACCTATTTGCAGAATGAGTAGGAACACCTTTTTTTTGACCCAAAAATCGATGATAACGGTTTATGGTCGGTTTGTAGAACGAATGTTCTCCCATGAATGAATCTATGAAATTTTTTCACAGCATACATTATTGCGAGTCCCTCCTTCTCAATTTGACTATAATTTCTCTCCATAGGTAGTAAAGCTCTTGAAGCATGAGCTATAGGTTTTGTTACTCCATCCTCAAATTTGTGTAGCGGCACAGCCCCTATGCCATAATCACTTGCGTCTGAAGCTACAATTAACTCCTTTTTAAGATCATAGTGGGCTAAAGGTAAATCCGATAATAAGCATTTCTTTATTTTATTAAATGCATTGTCACATTCTTTAGTCCAGCACCACTTTTTATTTTTACTCAATAACTTATTCAATGGCACTCTCAATTCGTGCATATTAGGAATATATGAATTGTAATAGTTTGCTAAACCAAGAAATGATTGTAGTTTAGTTACATTATCTGGAATAGGCATATTGGGGGGGGGTCTTCTTCCTTCATGATCGATTATCTGACCCAAATATTCTATTTTGGTCATACAAAATTTGCACTTTTCAAGTCCGACCTTAAATCCGTATTTCTCAATCCTTTTAAAAACTTCTAGGACATGACTTTTGTGTTCCTCGAAATTTTCGCTCTTTATTAATATATCGTCTAAATATGCCATTGCATATTCCTGACCAGAAAACATTGTATCCATAATTTGCTAAAATAGACTCGGTGCTACCTTCAGACCAAACGATATAAACCTCTATATGTGTGAATGGTTAGATACTTTGTACATTCTTCTACTTTGACTTGCAGATAAGCTTCTAACAAATCAATTTTCGAGAAGACTTTGCCTCCATTCAACTTTGAAAATATCTCCTCCGATGTGGCAAGTGGATATGTGTGATCCCTTAGACATTCATTCAGTCCGGTTGAGAAATCCCCACAGACCTTTATCTTATTGTTTTTCTTTTTCCCATAGGCTGTAAGTGATGCCCATTCCGAGTAGTCTACTTTTTTAATTACTCCATTTTCTTTTAATCTCCGTAACTCTTTGTCTATCATTTCTAATGATGTAAACGGGACTTTTCTTTTTGGCTTGAATACTCGTTTTACATTGTCTTTAAGTTTGAATCTCACTTCAGTCTTTGTACAACAACCAAGTTCATCCACAAAAACTTTATTAAATTCGCTTTTTAACTTATTCACAAAGTTTTCAGTTTGTTTTGACTTTCCCATACTCAAGGCATTTAAATTCCTACAAAATGCGTTTATCGGCTTCTCCCATAAATCAAATAAAACTATTAAGTCAATGCCGAATAAATTTGCATTTTTCCCTGCTATGACATAGATCTTCGTTTTATGCGTTTTGCCGTCAAGTGTTACTTTAGCATCAAATTCTTCTTTGAATTTTAGCTTGCTTCCCGAAATACCTCTTGCTATTTTGCTTGTATTTCGTAATTCAGGTGTGCCTATTTTTTTCAGGCAGTTTCGTCATTGTAGAAATGTCACTCCCTGTATCTAGCAAACAAGTAATATTTCAACCATTAACTTTCATATCTACATATTTTCTTTTCCCGTTATTTTTCATAACTTTCGATAAAACTGCATTTATCGTTTTAGGCGTCTGATAATTTCTCTTTCTACACATAGAAGCCTTATGCTCCATCCGAGCACATTCAAAACAAATCTTGTTCCTAAAATAACATCTACTTGTATGATTTGAACTTTTACATGCTTTGCAATAAATTTTTCTCTTATAGTGTTCTTTTAGCCTTCTTTCATAAGGTTTACTTTCCTTTCTTTCTTTATTGTCACGTTTGACTTTATTTGTTCAGGCAACATTTTTTTCTTCAATATATATGTTATCCCATCTGATATTAATTAATTTCTGGCATTCTTCCAATACTTTTTGCAATGTTATCTCCATATCTTGTTCTAACATTGTCAATATCTTTGACCGAATCACTTTATCCTTATTTGATGTCAAGCCCTGTACAAATATTAAACACTTAAACATGTCCTCCTTAAGGTCTTTAAATTTGAACCGTTCACACTGGGCATTTACTTTCCCGGTGTATGCGATAAAATCTTCGTCTTCTTTAATTACGTTCAAACATTTATACCTGGTATGAAACAAGCTATCCCGTTCTCCAAATATTTTGGATAGAATTTCTATAGTTTCTTCAAACGACATCTCTTCCGGTTTATTCGGCAATATGTAATTCGTATATTTCATATTTTCATGAGTGCCTAACTTTTGTAGTACTAACATAATTTTTTCTTCATCGGACCATGATTGACGCCTTTTTGCAAAAATTGTTTTGTACCTTTTGAAGTACACAGGAAAAGTTATTCCTTCCTCAGGTTTATAAATAAAATCTGACAGCGAGTTTGCTATGCCCTCTGCAGAAAAAGTGTTCAAACTTTTCTCCCATTTGCCTTGCTTTAATAATATTTTTTGCAAAATGTCCTGCTGTTTTACAATTTGTTTTTGCACATCTGTCTGTTGTTTCTGGAAATTTTCTTGTTGCTGTACAAACTGTTGTAATTGTTGTACTGCGACGCCTAGCATTTTTGTCAATTCCATTAATTGTTCTATATTTAGCATAAAACAAATATGTAAAACAAAATCCAACCAAACAGTTGACCAACATTTAAATAGTTTTGGCCAGAAAGACGTTTTACTTTTTCTTTCAATGAGGAGGGGAGAAAGCCAAAAAACTACTTATCTTTTTTTTCTAAACGCCACTGTTGGGTTTTTATTTATTCATGCTCATTTGAAGTACTTCAAATCCTTGTTATATTTCCGGGTGTGTTGAAAAATTTTTTTTTTCTTCAACTGGTCCACCTAATACGATGACAAAAAAAAACTCTACATCGTTCGTCCAATCTTATAGATCAGATGGGAGTTCATTTTATGAATCTTTCATCGCATAATCTGATATAGATTTGGGTGTGAGTCCTTTTCGAATCCCTCGTCGCCATATCTGATATAGATTTGTGTGTGAGTTCGTTCTTGAATACCTTGTCGCCAAATCTGATATATCCCTGGGGGAATATACTCAGTATAAATAAGACTCCACATGAAAAGTAAGTATAACAAGTTTATTGTTCGAAAATACAACATTCAAATAATATATGGACACTCGATTGTATCTTGAATGCCAGAGTGGGTACTCTCGCTTCACTCACTTGGTTACCGCTTACTCACATCTTTTATATACCAAGCAATCCATTCACAGGGGGTTTCAGGATCTTCCACTATATCAATTAGAATGTATTTTATTTTAATTTATGCACAATGCCAGAAGAAAGCTTGTTGCTTTTCTTCTAGCATTATGCATAAAATAAATGGGATGTTAGTGATTTAAAAGTATCTTTAATATATTTCAATTAATCAGAGGTTACATATCCTAAAAGCACTTAAATAGAAACTTTTATTATACTGTTTTTATTTTCTTGTGATGTGAGAAGTTTTTAACGTTTCATAGTGACTGGCACTCCTGATTATATTGCCATGACAACCTTACAGACAGTTGTAACATTCCCCAATATTTTTCCTAAAATTTAGAATTTTTCTAAATCATTTTCTGGGAAAGTCCATACAGAGCAAAATGTCATAATAAATATATAAACATTCCACCAAATTGTGGTCCAGTCAGCTGGGGCTGCAGAATACACTGACTGCATCTCTGCAGAGGGGTAAGACTCCCCTAACGAGTATCCTGGATATGACACTAAACAATCTGATGGTGAGGCTCCAGTTATGCTGGAACTTTGGGGAATGCAGAGTACCCTTTTATTGCTATCACTCCCAGGTAACCTCTGACCCAGAATGGTAGCACTTGATAGGGTCCTATCTATGGCTTAAATAGAACTAAACAGTGTACTTATGCTAAACTGAATTGTTTCAAATAGAACTGTTTCTGACATTTAAACTGCAAACTTATGCTAAACTGGATTGTTTGAAATTGAACTGTTTTTATGTATAAAAATGGATTTGGCATTAAATAACCTACAATGGTTGATATGCTATAAAACCAAACCAAACTCCACCAAATTGGTTTTCATGTCTTATTTTTTTCTATTCTGTCAGATCCATATAGATATATATTTGTTTGCTTGTGTGGGTATGTGTATTTGTCTCAAATTTTTATAATAAAGCATTTTTTTATATTAATGTTGAAGTTGCCATATCTTAAGATAAGGATTTGCAGAGCGAAATTAGACAAAGGAAAATAAAACACATGTGCTTCTTGAAAAGGAGAATAGAAGATTAATTTATTTTACAAAAAAGAGACAAAAAACAACTGCTTGGGTTACCTAACTTGATTTACCTCTTTTTAACACCCCCATATGCTCTCATATTAATACTTTTAATTATTTCCATACATATGAGAGCACAATCTAAAGAGTTTAAAGTCCAAATAAAAGTCTTTTGAATCTCTCTAGCTTTAATTTTGTCATGGGTTTTGTCATTATGTCAGCAATCATATTTGTGGTTGGACAATAGATAATCTCTATTTTCTTCTTGTGTAATGCATCTCTGATGAAATGATATTTTATATCGATATGTTTACACCTCTGTCTATTTACAGGGTCCTTAGATAGAGCGATTGCACCTTGGTTATCTCCAAGTATTTTTGCAGGTTCATATCTCTGTTGAGGGCCCATTCCATTTAATAGCTGAATTAGATATAAACTCTCATGTGTTGTGTGAAAGTCTATCCCAATGAAATGGTTGAGTTTTCCCGGATCTATCATTTTAAATTCTGACATCAACATTTTCTTGACATTACTAAGGGTGATAACTTTGTCAGCTGCGATGATTAATTCGTCAACCCAGGATACAATTAATAATCTCTCATTTTGTTTCATATAGACACAGTGGTCTGCTGGATTTTGTATAAAATCATTCCGGATAAGGCATTCATGTAACATTTTGTTCCAGTTTCTGCCTGATTGCTTCAGCCCATATAGAGATTTGTTTAGCCTATAGACTAATTTATTTGTTTTAAATCCTTCAGGATGCTCCACAAAAATCTCATAGACAATTGGTGCATGCAAATATGCCGTTTTTACATCCATCTGGTGGACAATCAGATCATATTGCACCACCATTTGCATCAAAATGTATATTGAGGTGATGCTTGCAGTAGGGGAGAAGGTTTCTCCATAGTCTATACCCTTTTTCTGGCTGAATCCTCGAGCAACGAATCTTGCTTTATATCTTTTGGATCCATCAGGGTTTTCCTTGGTGGTATAGACCCATTTACTACCTACTGTCTTTTTGCCTTCAGGTAAATTTGTCAATTCAAAAACATTATTTTCCTTTAGGGATTCCAGTTCTTCATGCATCGCCTCAACCCAGCAGTGAGCATCTGAAGAGTCTATTGCTTCTCTATAGGTTCTTGGTATATTGCATGTGGCTTTGTAACAATAGTCAAAGTTAATCAATGCATGATCACTATCATCCTTTGAATTTGTAATGTAGTCATTTAGGTATTCAGAAGGTTTTCTTTCCCTTCTGGGGTAATGTCGAAGCTTACTATCTTCCTTGGTCTGTGCATTATCCTGTGTTTCTGTTGTCTTAATTTATGGGTCTGGAGTTGTAGCTGATGTATTGTTTTGTACATACTTCTTTTAGGGGAAGTAATCATTATTATCATCAGTTGGATAGGTCTGAGTCTGCTGATTTGTCACATTGCTAATAAATTTTATTAGCTTGTGTTCGAGAACTCTGTTATCCTCAGGATAAAAAACTAAATATGCAGGACTGTTTCTGTCATACCCAACAAATATCCTTTTTTCACATTTCGGATCTAGCTGCTTCTTTAAGTTTTTGTATGCATCACATCACCCAAAGATGTTCATCTTTGATAGATCAGGCTTCCTTCCTGTTATTATATAGTAGGGAGTTTGTTTTAGACATTGTTAAAATATCTGTTTCTGATTACTGCAGCTGTCATTACAGCATAAGGTCCATAAACTTTTAGGCAAGTTGTTTTCAATGACCATGCATTCAAATAGGGTTCGCCAATTTCTTTCTGCTGTCTTATTTTGGTGTGGTGAATAAGGCGCAGAAGTTTCGTGTCGAATACTATGATCTTCGACTTGAATTCTGATCTGTTATCAGATCTTAGGGATTTTATCCTTCCATGGGGAGCAGTATCAGCGATAAATTTCTTTGTGGCAGATACAGTGTCTTTCTTTGTTTTTAAAAAATACACAAATATTGCACCGGAAAAATCATCAGTAAACATGATTGCATATCTGTGCCCGTTTATGTCTGCTGGTTCTATAGGGCCAGCTAAGTCAGTGTGTATTAATTCAAAGGTAGATGCCGCATGTCTGTCAGGTTGTCTATTTCTGCTCTGAGAAAATTTTCCCTGGATAAAGATTTCGCAGTTCTTGTTTTTTTCTTTAATTTTCATTCCTTTAACCACATTTGGCAATTTTCTAATGTCATCATTGGTACAATGACCAAGTATCCTATGCCAAGTATTTATATTGTAGCAGCCCTGGCAACTATCTTCCGATTTGTTCGTTATAGACATTAAATAATATAGCCTGTTGTGGACAAATATATTAAATTTTGTTCCATTTTTATTAATCAGCTCATTCTTGTTTTTCTTAAATGTTACAGCCGCCCTGTTTGCCGGGGCTGACTTGACAGAAAATATATCCTGTGGGTAGGAGGGTATAAATAATGCCCCTTTTAAGGTGACTGACTCCATATTTCCATTTGCGTTCACCAGGCATATCTCAGCGTCACCTCGTTTTAAAGCAACCCCATTCATCTTTGTACCATCAGCCAGTTCTATAAAATTGTTATCAGGTTGGAATGAGTCATCAAAATTTTTGAATCTCTCAATATTGTCACGTGGTGTCCCACTGGGACAATAGAAATAAAATTACTACTATCCTCGTGTTCGAATTAACAGTAGCAAGCCGTCAAAGAATGACCGTTAAGAACTGATGTTTGTACTCGGTGACCTCCCTCGGGTCGCCTGACATGGGAAGGAAGAAGGTAGAAGCCAAATGATTGGCTGGGACTCTAAAAACGGAAGTGGCACCTTCTTCCCGTCAGCGAAAAAAGGAAAAGACAAAGTTAGTTGTTGGACAGGGTTCGTGGCGGACGGAACCAAAAGCCAAGTACTCCGGGTAAAAGAAGACGAAAAGAATATCTTGGACACGAAGGAGCCATTTCTTCAAGCCAGTATTAAAAATAGCATAAAGTCTATTAGCCCGTAAAAGAGGAAATATTCTCCACAGGAACTCCGTCGGAAAAAAGAAAAAAAGATAAGTAAACTTTGAGACCGTTTCTCCTTATACCCAATTTTATATACCCTCTCTCTCTCTCACAATTTGAAGAAAAATGAAAGAATAGAAAAGAAGAAAGACATTTATGTTCATGGACTGTTCATTTATGATATATTTGACACGTTGAAGGTGTATATCTATGTGTAGTAAAAGATTGATATATTTTAATGTTCCCACGTGGTCGAAGTTGTTATTTGCAGTGTCTTCTACGAGTTTGTTATGTCATATTTCTTTTCCAGCTTCTATTTACCTTATGATATGCTCACTTAAAATTGTCCTATAAATTCCTTTAAAATATCACACGGGAAACCAGAATTGCCGACTACTATAATTAATATTATTATGTCTAAACCTAGAGGTCCATATCTTCCATTGTTCTAGGGGAGGAAGACTAGCGACCTGGTGGGTGTGTGTATAGTGTGAATTTTGGAACCCCTTGCCAGCGGCAGTAAGTCTGGACATAAATTAATCCCCCACATAATATGCCAGTTCTTATGTGCCTGAGAAAAAAACTCTGAACGAGGACTTATTCTACAAGGGATCAAGTGCCAACCTGCCCCGTCTTCACACGTGCGAAAATAAAGTCCTGTTTTGGGATAAAAGTAAATTCTTCGCGTCACAATATAACTTATAATGTGTGAGGTAGCCCCCGTATCAACCATAATTCTCTTGCTTTCAACGGTTCTCTGTGGTCAGTCATTTATTCCAAAAACAAATGAACTATCTTCTTCTTCTGCTGCGGCTTTCACGGTATTTCGCTTTTTATAGCAACATGACTCCCTCACATGGGTCTGTCTTTTACAGTAGTTACACCACTTTTTATTTTTCTTGAAATTGTTTGGGCATATTTTTACTACATGCCTTTTTCCATTTCACTTAAAACATGAAACTTTGTTACTCATTTTTGAAAATGAATTGGTTAATTTCATAACATTGTCATCTTTTGAGCTTTGATGATATTTATCCGTATCCTTGAAACTTCGAAGTTGTATTTTGGATTCGGAGAACATTAGCTCCTTACTGCTATGAGTCACATATATCGAAAAAGCATTAAATGTTCTAGGTAGTCCTTTTAAAACCATGGCGATTATTAAACCATTGCTTAATGTTTCTCCGGCATTTCTTTGTGCCATTACTGTTGCTTCTGTTCTAATAATATAGTCGGTAACACCTTCATTCTGTTCCTTTCTTAGTGACGTTAATTCAGTATATAAAGAAATAATTTTTGGTTTTCCCTTACCTGCATAATGGTCACGCAATATCCTCAGAGCTTCTCTTCCATTGTCCAGGGCTTCTCTCATAAGGGACAGGCTTTTGTCATCCAGGAATTGTATCAGTTTGTTATATGCTTCCTCATTCCTTTCCATATCTGTTTTGTCTCCGTTAAGGTTTTTACTTAAAATGGCATCCTTTAAACTTAATGTGTGAAGGTATCCTAAGAATTTGGTTTCATCTCCGTCAATTAATAACCTGCTCCGCCGACTTCCATTATCTCTTATGTTGGGCCCATAACCTGTTGAAGTTGCCATATCTTAAGATAAGGATTTGCCAAGCGAAATTAGATGAAGGAAAATAAAACGTGTGCTTCTTGAAAAGGAGAATAGAAGATTAATTTATTTTACAAAAAGGAGACTTGCACAAAACAACTGCTTGGGTTATCTAACTTGATTTACCTCTTTTTAACAATTAAAGGTAAGCCAGAATTTCAGAAACCATTTCAAAATACAAACCCTTTTAATTCTTAAGGAAAATTTCCATAAAATACCTTCATAAATTCTTACTTCACTCTAGGCTTTGTATTTTTTCTTTTTCATTTATTTTTTTTAATATTCCATAAGTTCAAAGATAAAATGAAATTGATACATGTTATACTTATTTGACTAAGTAATCACAGAGGATACAAATAAATCTTTACCACTAGATAATTGATATTGCACATAATTACATATAATTGTATACTGTCTTTCCCAGTTTGTATATTTGTTAATTGAAATATCAATTAGGTTCTCAGCTCTTAGAGTATTCAGACTATTGTCTTCATCTTCATGGTTATATTCATGTTTCAGTCAATGTATCCTTCACTCTTCTTCAAGTGTTTCATGTTGAACTGAACACTTTATTTAATCCATGGTGATAAATTGTTCTAATTCCATTAACTATGACCAGGTACATGTGTTAAGCTATAGTTAGACACACATATACATACCCATGGTCAACTCACAACCATACATGTGCTCATACATGCATACACACACACATACTCACACCTACCCTATCTGCTGGGGCTGTAGAATGCACCGACTGCACCCCTGCAGAGGGGTTAGGCCCCCCTCAATGAGGCCACCTGTTGGCTGTGAGTGACGACCCATAAGGCACTAGGACGGAAGCCTGGTAGTTGAGCGGTCATTGATCCAGTGACAGAATGGTCAATGGCTTGCAACACACCACTTTGGCCTTTACTTGGTCTGATAGGCGGTTGGATAGCCTCGATCTGATCAATCGGATGGTCCTGTCATACCCTAGCACAGTTAAAAAAATTTTGTCTCAATCATATATTTCAATCTGCTCAAATAAACTTACAGAAACTGATTCTGACTATGAAACAGTGGCACATTTCCCTAGATTCATAATAATTAAATCTATGGAAACACCAATAACAAACCTGTCACCATTTGTAATAGAAAAAGTAATCTTAAGTAACTTCAAACCTATCACAGTAAAAGAACTTAAGAACCAAACCTTGCTAGTGGAAGTGGAAAAAAGAAATCATGCGGATTTCTTATTGAAAATGACAAGATTTCACAACATAACTGTCAAGACTTACCATCACAAATCTCTAAACATAAGTTAAGGGGTTCTAAGAAGTAAGGAATTGTCATTGTGTACCATTGAAGAGATTAAAAGTGAGATGAGAAAACAAGGTGTAACAGAAGTGAAGAGTGTCTTTCAAAAAAGGGGGGAAAATAGTCGAAATGAACACCTACATAATGACATTTGACCATCCCAAAATACCGGAGAAGATGAAAATAGACTATACAATGGAGAGGGTCGAGCAATTCATACCCAATCCACTGCAATGCTACAATTGTCAGAAATACGGCCTTCACGAGGATAATTGTAGAAGTCGACAAGTATGTGGGGAAATGTGGCCAACAAGATCTTGAACACCATAGTGACAAGTGTGATTATCCATATAAATGTGCCAACTGCAGAGGTGATCATCCCGTCTATGCAAGATCTTACAAGGGTTGGAGATTAGAAAGGGAAATATTGGAAATTAAACATAAAAATAACATCCCTATAATGAAGTGTGGAAAATGGTAGTAGGATCTAAGATCACAACCTACTCTCAAGCAGTCCAGCAAAATAAAATCTGATATAACAGCTATGAGAGGATGGTGAAAAAATTAATTCAGCTGGAGCCAGGTGACTGGGAAAGCTATATTAATGAAGTAAGAGCCTCACTTGATACCACCAGAGCTACAGAGGCACCAACTACATCAGGAGATCTTGCAGCAGACAAAGTGAAAACATCCGCACAAACTCAAATCTCTACAGAAAAAATCGATCAAGGGAAGACAATGGAGATAACACATACCACACTACCAGTTAAATGTGCAACGGAGAAATCTCCTTCCAAAACAAGATCAAAAGATAGAAGATTCCCAATTAGACCACCCACCCCTACAGATACCTCCCAAACAAGAAAGGTCTTAAAGACAAACAAAAGACTACATGAAAACAAAAAGTACACAAAACTGAAAACGCTGAACCTAGTAACAAATTCAGACTCATTGTAAAAATGGAGATAGAGAACGGCCCTCAATTAACTAAACACAAAGGCCATAAAAATAAACGAGCAAACAGTCCAGACCTAAGGCTTAACAATGAACCACAAAATAATTCACCTACAACCTGCTATTGTCTGCCTTCAAGAAACATTCCTTAAAACTAATGATGACATAACAATAAAAATCATCAAAGTTACAACCACATCAATAATACCGGTCATAGAGCTTCGGGTGGTGTCTCAATCCTGATTAGGAATGACATACCGCAAAGCAAACTCAACCTCAACACTCAACTCCAAGCAATAGGTGTCAAAGTGACTTTACACTGAACAATCAATATCTGCTCATTATATATTCCGCCACACGATGCAATAAATGAAAATGAACTCAACAGCATATTACAGCAACTACCCACACCTTTTATCCTACTCGGTGATTTTAACAGCCATAACACAATGTGGGGCTGTAGAAGCACAAACCAGAAAAGCGAAACTCTAGAAAATATTATAAATAATAATAATCTCTGCCTCTTCAACAAAAAATCACAAACACACATTGATTCATCTTCTGCTACCTACTCAGCCATTGATTTAACCCTCTGTGATACCTCAATTTTCCTCGATTTCACCTGGAGGGTGTATGACAATACATGCAGGAGCAACCATTTCCCAATTGTACTAGAAAGTCTACACCCTCAAGATGACAACTTTCTCCAATGGAGATTAAATAAAGCTAACTGGAAAGTTTCAATCTATATGCCAGAAACACCTCATAGAAAACAATACCAAAACCGCTCTTGACATCTCAGAAAAACTTATCAATATAGCTAAAACGTGCATACCACACAACCCAACTACTCATAAACAAGATAGACCATGGTTTAGCAAAGAATGTAAACAGGCTATTCACCTACAATGAGCAGCTTCGTGAAAATTCAACACTGAACCCACGACCTCCAATTTAATCTCCTTTAAATTCCACTAAGCTAATCCCTGCAGAATCATCAAAGAAGCTAAGAATAAATCCTGGCAAAATTACATGAGCAAGTTAAATTCCTCCTCTAACATTAAAACAGTTTAGCTCATCATTCAGAAGATAGCTGGTAAAAAAATAACCAACCCCACTAAAACACTTCTCCATGTCAAACCAGAAAATAACAGAAAAAAGGCCATTGCAGATCTTCTTGCAGAAACTCCAAAAACTCCTCCAACCAGTTAAACACACAATTCAATAAAATCAAATACAATCTTGAAAAGAAAAAAATAAATTTTACATCAGCTAATTCCCAAATATACAACAATTCAGTCAGGGTGAATACCCTGACTGAATTAGTGGATTCCATAAAAAAATCCAACCACTTGGCTGTCGGTCCTGGTGATATACATAATGAGCTTTTCAAGCAGCAACCAGATAAATCAGTCAAATGCCCACTAAACATATATGATAATATTTGGACGAGCGGTATGTTCCCAGAAACATGAAGACAATCAATAATTGTCCTGATCCCCAAATCAGGCAAAGATACTTCCTATCCGCAATATTATCAACCCATCACATTGACTAGCTGCCTTTGTAAGATGATGGAGCTGATGATGAACTGTAGACTGACGTGGTATCTCGAGACAAATGGTCTAATTACAAATATGCAAATATTCCAGAAAAGGAGAGAAACCATAGACCATTTGATCCGACGGGAAACTTTCATCAGGGAAGACTTCATAAAAAACAGCACCTAACGGCAGTATTTTTTGATTTAGAGAAGGCTTACGACTACCTGGAAGTGTGGAAGATTCTGAAATACGAGTAGTTATTGAATATAAATCCTTCGGCGTAATATTCGACAAAAAACTTACATTCATCCCGCACATAAAATATTTAAAAACAAATCAACCCGTGCCCAGCAACTTTTGTGAGTCATTGCCCACACAGTGAGGAGCTGATCGTCAAACACTCATTAAATTATACAGAATTCTTCTCCACTCACAACTTGACTATGGCATTTTCGTATATAGATCCGCCAGAAGATCTTATCTTAAAGAACTCTACCCTATTCACCATCAAAGTTTAAGACTGGTATTAAGAGCATTTAGATCTTCTCCAATTGACAGTCTATATGCCAAGGCCCATGAAGCACCTGTACAGATCAGAAGTGAAAAGCTAGCCCTTCAATATTACACCAAACTGAAATCTTTTCCATCCAATCCAGCTTATGACTGCACTTTTAATCCCAATTACCGACAATATTTTGAAAAAAAAGAAAAATCAATTAAACTATTTGGCCTCTGGGTGGAGCCTATTCTCCAAGAATCCACAATCTTTCAAACTAATATCCATAAAAGCATCTTGCCACAAACACCACCTTGGACTATTAAAAATCCAATAAAATTGGACAACTAAATGAACTCCCCAAAACAAAAATACATCCCAACACCTACCAGGAAAAACTTCACAATATACTCCAATAGCATCCCAACTACCCATATATCTTTACAGATGGCTCTAAAGACAATAATAAAACAGCATGTGCAGCTGTTTTAAACAAAATAATCCATAAAAAGCTCTTCCAATGGAAAGCTCAATCTTTACAGCTGAGCCCTGTGCAATAGACCTGGCACTCGACATCATATCTAAGGAAAAACATGAAAAAGTTATATTCTCAGACTCTCTATCCTATTATCATTAAACAATAATAAACTAGAGAACCCACTTATGAAACTACTTTATAGACTTAACATCAAACAAAGAAATCCTTTTTTGCTGGATGCCAAGCCACATTGGAGTGAGAGGAAATGATAGAGCAGATGCAGCAGCCAAATCATATTTAGATTTGACCCCGACAAATACATCCCATACACTGATTTAAAACCCAAAATCAACAACTTCCTTTAAAAAAATGGCAACGGCACTGGGATAAAGATATCCATTAGAAACTATTCCAGATTAAGCCCATTTTTGGAGAATGGAGACCAGCTTACAGAAAATCGAGAAGATAAAAGATTGCATATTGGTCACACAAGCATTCTTTCTTATTCAGGCTAGAACAGCAACCACAGTGTTCAACATGCCAAACGCCCTGCACCATCAAACACATTCTCCTTGAATATAAAGCATTCAATACCACCAGAAAGCGCTACTTCCCAAATAAGAAACATGAAGGATTTGTTTGAGAACATCCATATGGATGACGGTCTATCTTTCTTGAAAGAGACAGTTATACTAAAAAATATAAAGTTAAGCATAATTCCGAAAACACAACCAACCAATCAGCCTAGTGCAGATAAACTATTGTTAAATAGCAATACTTGAAACCATTAGATTTATGCTAAGAAAATTAGTAGTGAGAAATCATTACAACCACTTGGTTATGCAAAAGAATTATTTTATATTAAACTCGTGTTTCATTGAAACACTTGAAACCATTTACTTGAGCTGTGGCTTGTTAGGTGTGCTATATATATAAAATGTGTTTACAAATCATATGTATCTAATATATATATGTAAACTAGATTTGGCATTAAATAACCCATAGTGGTTGATATGCCATAAAACACAACCAACCATCACCTGCCCATGTGTCTACACATATGCACATTCATAGAGCTAAGCCTGTATACTACCATTAATAATGTTGCACTATATCCATTGCAGCATGTGTCCTGTTAGACAATTCAGAGTAAATTTTTGGGACTTATAAACCTACTGTCTTCATCAATTCATGAGATACTAGTCACCACTATTGTTACGTTTTTATGAACAAAGAAAATATGTAAATAAAACTGAAAAGAGACAGATTTGTGTTGGGCAAAAAAACCAATTAGGTTTAACAGGCAGACATGCATCCATTGATCAGGAAAAAAAAGCTGTTTTAACTTTGTGTGCACCAGTCAAATGACTAACCACCATGTGCCATGGTGAATTCAAGTCTCTTCTTTTCTCTTACATGTGTGTCCATTGTACCAGTCTCTCTAAACCCCACAGTGCACATGGGAGGATACTCCCTCTCTGTGGGAATAACTGTGATATTTTTTCATTAGGTCTGATCCCTAATAACACCTCCTCTTTTTAGTGTTTAACTATAGCGTGCACTCCTGGGATTAATTTGGAGATGCCTCACTCTTGTGCAGTTGCACTTTGGTAAGATCCTTGGAAGTCTTGCTTCACTCTCATTCACATTTGTCAGCACAGGAGATAATGGAGATGATAATTCAAATGTGTCCATTGATATGTCAAATGGAATAGTTAGCACATTTTCAATCTGAATGTTCTGAGTGTATCTGAGCTGTAGTTGGTTTTTATGTCATACCCAGAATTGTTTACCAACTTTCTCGTCATTTCCAATGGAATCCAGTTTGGTTATCTAGGCCAGTAGCTTCTTGCAAACACTGGTATGCCAACTGAGAATGTTTTTTGTTTTATTTTGGGATGTGTCTTGCCTTTGTTTTTATTGGTGTAAGGCATCCAGTGTGGTCTGGAGCTTTCATCATGAGTGCTTCTGCTGGAGACATTCCATTTTTCACTGTACCATCTGGTGTTTTTTGGTACAAAAGGAAAAATGTAGTTAGTATCTCCTCTGTTGTTGTTATCTGCCCCTTTGTTTTGAGTAGAGCACATTTAAAGGTATCCACAAAACATTCTTCTTAATCATTGGATTGTAGGTGTTAGGGTGGTGACCAAATGTGTGATCCAACATGAACTGCAGAAGTGTGAGAATGTCTCTGATGTAAATAGTGATCCATTGTCTGAGACTGTTTCCGGTAGGCCATGTTGGCTGAATAGTTGTTTAAGAATGGCTATTAGCATTCTGCATTGGAAAAATTTCTGACCATTTGGAATGGGCATCAACCACGACCAAAAAGCTACAACTATTGACCGGGCTAGCAAAGTCCACATGTATCCAGGACCATGGCTACTCTGGTTGTTTAGGTTGGAAAACAGGTATAGTAGATGGTTTGAGTGACAGTGTGGCTTCAGCTTGAGAGCAGTGTTTGAGGTCATTTGTGAAGACTGGGGAAAAATGCTTGATATCATCAGTCTGCTCCATAATGGCTCTCTGAGCTGGAGACCTGGAAATCGCATTACAAACAGAATGGAGTGATATGTCCAAAAGACCCAGTGACTTCATAAAATCAAGACCCAATAGGTTATGTCTCAAATCTGCTATGCAGATCTTTCCAGATGTTGTTTTGTCCTCAATTTCGATTGTTACAATTCTCCTGTGACATAGACACTATCCCCAGATGTGCACTGTGCTACATGTCTTGTAGGTGTTAATGGAAGCTAGTCTATGGTTTTCCATAGTCTCTGTAAGATAAGAGTTATGCCCAAGGCGGTGTCTATTTGTAACCAAATGGAGTGGCCATTCACTTTTACTGACACACACTTTTGGTTTGACTTGATGTTAGGGAGAAAGGTTCCCGTCAGACTGTTTGTGTATTTTTCTTTGCTGCCAGTGTTTATGTGGTCACTTATGTACTATTTTGTGTACCAGTGTGGTGCAGAATCCCTCTTTATGTCCTTGCTTTATGTCTTAAATGGACACTTTCTAGATAAATGCCAGCCACCACAATTCCAGCAAGCAGATGGAGGCTATTTATGTGTTGAGCCTGGTGAAGTTAGTTCTGTTGTTTTTTAACCATGTTATTGCTCATACTGACTGCTGTACCTTGTGTAAATCATGCTTAAAATTCACCAACCACTGACACTACACAGCAACTTGTTGAGTAATATCTGGGTTCTGTTATATTTTTGCTAGAATTTTTGTTCAGACCTCAGCATAATTCTGCATACTTCAACCCACATACAAATACCAGACACTTAAATTGTGCATCTGTGATAGACCAAATTTTAAACTGCTCACTCTCTTGTTGACAGTGCCTACATATGTTGTGAAGTCAACTGCATCACATTTTGTAATGTTTAAATAGTTAAAACAAATGTTAAAAAGTGAAGTGCACTCACCAAATATTTGTTTTAAAATTTCCACTGTTTCACCAAAATTATAGTCCTGGGGGTGTCTTGGTAAAATATAATTTGAATACTGATGGTATTTTGCCAAACCCAGCTTTCTTAATAAAAGCCTAACTTTCCAGTCATCCAGAATCCAAAATAGAATCTTTATTGCCAAATTTGTTACATTTTTATGAACAAAGAAAATATGTAAACAAAACTGAAAAGAGACAAACTTATTGGGTACAACAAAAGAAAGAATTGGGTTTATTTAACCATAGACATGTCTAGTGACCAGGAAAAGAAGCTGTTTTAACTTAGTGTGCACCAGTCAAATGTCTGATCACCATGTGCCATGGTGAATTTAAGTCTCTTTTCTCTCCATCCTTCCTGTCTCTCCAAATCCCACACTGTCCTGTTCTCAGGAAGCAACTCCCTTCCTATCCCTCTTTGATATTTTTCCGTTTAATCTATTCCCTAAAAACTATTATTTAATTTTTACCTTAGCTTATATTGCAATTTGTAAAAAGATTGCTATTGTGGGCTCCCAAGTTTAACATGAAATGCCTGAAAAAGGCCAAAAGATGCATTGGCTAAAACATTGTGAGTATAACAATGAAGACAATAGTTCAAATACTTTTATTTCCTTGAGAAATACAAGGAATCTCAGAAATTTAGACAAACAATATCAATTAGGTTCATTTTAAATTTTACAAGTATAAAGAGAAAAATATTTTTCAAAATTCAATTCAAAGTATTTTCTCCCTTATAATACCAGTTAGTAGAGAATCACAAAATACAATATTTATCACAATTTAGAACTAAATAGACGTAATAGAACTTAATAAACATGAGTTTTTATTTATCTTCTGGTGAAAGGAATTTTAGCATCATTGAATGTTTTTCTTAATATAAGAAACTTTTATTGTAGGTGAGCACAAGTACTCTTCAAGAACAACGTCGTGGTTCACTTTCCAGCTCTGCAACAAGTCTTCCAGGAAATGTAACTGAGGCTCATCTCAAATATGAAAATGACAGACTCAAACTTGCACTTGCTCAAAGGTAAATCATTTTTATTTGAGATAAACAAAAAAAAAAAATAGATAAACAGCTTCTGATTTTAGTGGGTCATTTTTAATTTTACCTAGTTATTAAAATGTAATATGTAATGTGGTTTGCTCTGTGATTTAGGGAGCTGAGAATTTGAAAAAGTTTTTAGTTTTTAAATTCAAACGATAGGGGTTGCTTTATGTACCTGTTCTTAAACAATCAAAAAGATTTTAAGAGTTGAGTATCGCTTATAGTGACCAAGAAATTTTTTATATAACAGTCCTTATTAAAGTCAGGAAAAGGCAATGAAACAACATATATCAAAACATTTTTCACATAGTATCATTGCCTTAAAGATTGTTTTCAATTGTTTGATTAACAAAAATGTCCATGCATAAATATAAATAGACAATTACGTTTTTGATGTATGTGTGTCTACTATAACTCAGAGTTGTGGAGGTGCCCATGGTGTAATTGTTATCGTCGTAGGAAATGAACACGGCGACACGAGTTCAAATCCTGGACGAAACTCATTGCATTTCACATAGCACTAGTACCCTTGGGAAAGGTATGAATCCAATTATTCTCCCTCCAGCTATGGGTAAATAGTAGGACAGACTAGGTTCTTCAGCCTTGGTTAGGCAACTAGTCTAGGAGATGGAAAACTCTGAATTCAAACCTGTTAAACTCTGCTTAAAAATTGACCTTGTGTCATATCCTGCCCGAGCGGAGGGGTTGGTAAATAGGATAACTCAGAGTTGTTTTGCCTAGTCGGCTGGGGCTGTAGAAAACACTGACTGCTTTTCTGTAAAGGGGTAAGACTCCCCAATGAGTGACCTGGATATGACACTAAACAATCTGATAGTGAGGCTCTAATAATACTGAAGCTTTGGGGAATGTGAAATACCCCTTCATTGCCATTGCTCCCAGGTCCACTCTGACCCAAAGTGGTAGCTCCTGATACGATCCTATCTATGGGTCAAATAGAAATAAACTGTACTGTTTGAAGTAGAAGAGTTTTGACATTTAACTGTAAACAAAAACTATACTTATACTAAACTGATTTGTTTGAAATTTAATTCTGCGTTAAATGACCTGAAAAGGATTGATACACTGTAAAACAAAATTATCAGAGTTGTAACTAATGATTTTTAAATTTTCTTTTAAATTTGTAAAATCTCTGACTAAATACTTGAGCAAGTTTATAAGGTAATTCTTAATTTAATGATCACAGATTCATTAATTCTTACAATTAATCTTTTAAGACAAGGATTCTTTTTAGTTCTTTTCATTTCAACCTTAAAAATTACTATGTATAGATCATTGCCACTTTTACCTAAAACTAGTTCTTCAAAATTCTACCAATACCCAATTCATTTTTGGGGCATATATATATATATATATAAAACATTAGTCACAATTATGATTCTGTCAAGAATTCTGCTGCATTTGTAATTTCATAATATTTTCATTTCATCCAGAAATGTTTCATTATGGTTTTGGTTTATTTTACTGTAACTTATATTTTATAATTAGTCTGTTGCTATAAACAATGTCACTCATTTGTTATCCTATATTCAATATTGCCTTCCACATTGATGATATTCCAAAGGTTTGCACTTAATATTTGATTTTTAACTCTGGGATATTTTTTTAATTTATTTTTAACATCTGCTTTTAAGCAGGTGTCACCAACACATGAGGGAACTACATATTTGTCTGTTATATGCATGAAGGAATATATTATCTTTGATATTTTTGTTTGTTTAGTAGTTAGTCTCCAATTAAGAAGCTTTATAGGCATAGTAATGTAGATAAAAATGTTTCTTTTCAAACATTGGCAAATCTTGTATTTATCAAGTTTGAGATATATATTGATAGATAAACTAAAGGATGTTGATCATAATATCCAATTTATATCGTCATAATATCTACACATGATAGATGCTAAATCAGTGCTGGTAAATAATGTGGTGGCATAATTTATCCAAAGCTAAAAATGTTTTCATTAATAATTTCACTAAACTTTATAATTTTTTTTTTTTATTCTTACTTGAAATTAAATTTAAGTAAATAATTATAATTTAAATTTTTTGTTAAATTGATATGAATTGAACCCTATTTAAACTTTTTAGAAGATAACAAAGCTATCCAAAATATTTCCTAGCATATGCAGGGAAGCTTAAAGAACTTTCCATTTTTAAATTTGGTGTAGCATCTTTATAAAAAGATAGGAAATAAAGATTTCAAGCCAATAAAAATAGTTAATAATTTCAGATGGGAAGAAGATAATCAAAGTTTGTTTAAATTATTTTCTTAGAATTCTTATGTTTGACCAGGTTTTATTAATTTTCCTAATATTTTTACTCATTTCTATTGAATCAGCAAAATTATTTTACTCTTAGCTGTATGTTTTAATTTCAGAAAATCTACATGAGGTTTGTTATTCACATTTGCTTTATCTTAATAGCTTTCCTCTTCAAGTTGACGATCTTCTCAGTTGCAAACAATTTTTCAAAATTTCAGAGACTGACTGATATTTTTTTTAAATGTTAATGTTTAATAATTTTATTTTTACCATTGCTCTGATTTTCCTGAATCCTTGGGCTTTTTAGACTTTTTTTACTTAATAAACACAAAGTTTACCTTACACTTTAATAACTTGTAATATATCAAATTCACATTTATTTGCATTGCTTGCAATCTTTTCCCTCTCTCTCTCTCTCTCTCAAACAAACATTAACTGAAACTTTGGCGATTCTCTCTAAAATTCTGGCTTGCTGCTAATAAAATTTTGGCCCTATAATACTAATAAATCAAAAATAAATTATGGATTATCTTTTCTTGTCAAATGTATAAAGGTAAGATATTATGTTTTGAATATAACTGCCTAGTAAGATTACAAAATAATTAATTATAATTACTTTAATAATTTAATTTGGAAAAGGGATTTAGATTGTAATTTTTTTTTTCTTTTCACAAATGTGCTAATATATTTTACTACTTTTATCTCATAACAGTTGTTACATTTAGTGTATAAGATTTATATGGAAATGTAACTACTATTTTGATTGTTATAAATCTCTTGATTGTTTAATTTCTTGAACTCTAATCTCTTCAGATACAGTTTACCTAAGCTCACAAAATTCAAAAATAGAAAATCAGGGAGTCCCCATGATGTAGTGGGTAATGTGTTGGACTACAACATTATAGTAAGCAAGTTTGAATTTCAGTCGCACTATTACATTCACTTTCAAACTAATACCCTTGGGAAAGGTATGAACCCCCCATACTCCCAGCTATGGATTAAATAGTACCACTACTGATCTTCTACAAGGATAGCTTTGGCTTTAAATTTAGTTTCCTTCTCTTAGACTGGTTGCCGCACCAAGGCTAAAAAGCCCAGTAAGGGAAAAAAAGATGGATTCATACTTTTCTCATAGACATTAGCACAAAGTGAAATGCAAACAATCTTGTTTAGAGTTTAAACTCTAATCCCTGAGTCTATTTCCTATGATGATAACCATTACATCACACAGTGTATGGTAAAATAGCACTCAATCTGAAATATTAGGCTTATGGGTTCAAGAGTTAAACTACTTCATAATATTTTCAATCAGGGAAATGTATTTTTTGCAAATTTGCACAAATGAATTTGTCATTATTCTATTTTTTTCTTTTTAAAGACTGATTTTTCACCTTTTGACTTTTATCATTATTCTTTATAAAATTCTATTTTGCCCCCCTTTTTTTCTAGTTCTACAAATGCTAAAAAATGGGAAGTTGAACTACAAACATTAAAGGCAAACAATCAACGATTAACAACTGCTCTTCAAGAAAGTACAGCAAATGTGGAAGAATGGAAAAAGCAACTAGCAGCTTACAAAGAAGAAAACTCTCGTCTTAAAAAACGGGTAAAAAGAAAACCATTTTTCTTTATCCCTGTTACAAATATTGTAAAATCCAAATTGCACTTTGTATATAAATCTGAAACAAATGCTTTTGCTATTTTTAAAAAGAAAAATGATACTCATGACAGAATTTCTATTTTACTTGTTCCATGCATATAAAATATTTTTAAAAATGTTTGTAAAGCAGTTATCATTTTTGTTTATGCAGTAAATAATTTATATCTTTCATTGCAGGTTCAAGAGTTAGAATCTTCATCTTTTACAAGTGAACAGAAAAACAATATGAAAGCAGAATTGTCTCAGGTGACTTCTCACATAAGCCAAGTCCACATAGATTCTCCCAGCAAGCAACAAGTGAGGGGGTCTGTTTTTTTCCTGAGGAAAACACACACACACACACACATATATATATATATATATATATATATATATATATATATATATATATATATATGTATATATTTCATATTCTTGATTTTAAGAATACAAAGATATTCAGTTGTCCAAGCAGTTTTTGGTATATCTAATTCAGTTTAAATATAAATCTTGTTTTATTTATTATTTCTGCTGTTTGTTGATATTTTTGTAAAATATATATAAATAAAACTGAGATTTTGCAGCTGATTAAGATTAAATCATCAATAACGAAATAAATTTTTCTGTAGACTTTCTTTTATCTACTTTACAGATAGGAAGACCTTAACAGAATCTCATTAAGCTCAATCAAGGCACATACTATTTATAGAACTTATATTCTAATTGTAAATAATGGGAAATATTCAATAATTATCATTTAATAGTTATCTTCCTTGAGAAGTTATGATTGGAATAAGTGCAAAGACCCCACACTGTTGGTATTATTTAGCTTGCAGATTGCTTTATTCTCTAAGTTAGAGCATTTTGACGCTATTTTGTTAACAAAAATCTTGCTATGATGTGTCATACAAAATCAGATGATTGTTAGATAAATAATAAAAGACAAAAATGCAATAGAAATTATAACAAAGAAAAGGACAACCATAATTAATTTCAGACTAAAAAGCTGAGAAAATGCGCTCTGCACCTTCCTCACATATGTAAATCTTGTTTACTAAGTTTGGTTTACTAGCACATATGCATGACTTTCACGAAATACAAATTTATTGATTTTTTTTTTCCTCACTTTTTACTGTTGTGATTTAGATAATTTTTAGCTATGATTAGGATTTTCCACATTTACAGTAGTGGAGCAAGAATAAATTGGTTAGAAGTCTACAATTTATTTTGTTGTGAATGCAATATTTCATATTCTTTGTTGCAATCATATTATTCAATTTCTTTTCTATTCTATTCTTTTTATCCACTTTAATTTTATTGATTTTACTTAAAAATAATGTTGCCCAGTCAACTGGGGCTGTAGAATACACTGACTGCACTTCTGCAGAGGGGTAAGATCCCCCCCCCCCAACAAGTGTCCTGGATATGGCACTAAACAATCTGATGGTGAGGTTCCAGCAGTGCTGGAGCTTTGGGGAATGCGGAGTACCCCTTCATTGCCATTGCTCTCAGGTCCACTCTGGCCCAGCGTGGTAGCACCTGATAGAGCCCTATCTATGGGTTAAATAGAACTAACAGCATACTTATGCTAAAATGAATTGTTTGAGTAGACTGAATGGCTTGAAATAGAAGTGTTTTTGACAAACGGTACTTACATTTAAACTGCGTGCTTATACTTAACTGAATTATTAAACTGTATTTACACTTAACTGAATTGTTACAGATAACTGCTTGAATAGTTTGAAATGGAAATGTTTTTGACAAATAAACTATATACTTATGCTAAACTGAATTATTTAAATAGAACACATTATTTACATAAAAATGGATTTGGCGTTAAATAACCTACAAAGGTTGATATGCCATAAAACCCAACCAACCAAACCTTAAAAATAATGAAAATCTTATCTTTATTGAATTTCTAATAAGTATCTTTTACTAAATTTATCCCATAACATTTACTTTTAGTGCATGAAATTTATATACGAGTGTAACAACTATTGTGGGACAGAGTCTTATTATTTGAATTAAACCACTATAAACAATACTGGTCAATACTAACTTTATTGGCATAATAGAATATTTTTATAGGAACTCTGGGGATGAAACAACCCACACAGCAGGTTGGCTTGGCTTGCCATTCATCGGGTGGCAAGGACCCTGTTATTTCTTCTCACGCCCGGCTGAGTGGGCATTTCACAAGTTGTACAAAAAAAATAAAATATCAAACAGAGGATAGAAGGAAGGAAAGACCAATCATGAATTTAAGGACAGCAGATCGTAAGAAGGTGGAGTTTGTGACATTTTTTGGCACTCTGTGTGTATGTATGTATGCATTTGGCTATCACAAGTGCATTGTGAAACTCCCAACAGCTACCAAAGATGCTGGCTTATCACTGGTCATTGTCTTCACCGCTCAATGTCCCGTTTCTGACTTCACTGCCCCATGTCCTGGGTTTGATTGCAAGGCTTAGCATCCTAGCCTCGACTCACCGGCCCCACGTCTTAGAGTAGACTGACCAGTTCCACGTCCTTGACTTAAATGTGTGACTCTCAATTGCTGGAATTTCACGCCTAATTCCCAATGTCCTTCATCCTTTTCCTTACTTCCAGTCTCGCAGGTTCATGTGGACACAGCTCTTTGTGTGGTCTTCATGCCAAAAGAGACAAAGGAGATCCTCTAGACAATCTGATGCTGGTCAAAGATGCTGAAGATAAGATTCTTTCTTTGGCCACCCATCCATGAACACACACATAGACCCATGTGTGTTTGTGTGTAATATATATATATATATATACATGAATGCTCATTATTGTGCCACATCGGGTGCTGATTCCAAATACGACATTAGTTTTGCTAGATTGGCTCTAATTTTTTTTAGATGATGTCTCATATTTGAAAATTATAGTTACAAGCAGTATGACAATAAAATAAAGAAATGTGTTGAAATTTACCATTTTAATTGTTTCATACAGATTTAGTTATCAGTATATAGGATATGGTGGATCACAGAAAATGTTTAAAAATGAAACTTTCAAAAATCTTTATTAGTTTATCTATTGAAAATAACAAACTTGATATAATTTCAAATAAAGTAAAAAACAGTTCCAATAAATTCAGTTATTTTATAACACTTCAGTAAATATATTATTTGAATAACTGAAAGCAATTGAAGAACAATGCTTTCTTATATTTAGTATTGTAGAGCTTATTATATTTAGTAAATCATGGAAAAAACCTTTCAGCTACACATTGATTTCATTTTCAATAAAGTTAAGATCATCAGTTATTGTAAACTTATATATAGCTTAGAACCTGATGATATTCAAAATAAAATTAAAATGTTAATCTGGAAAAATTACTCCCTTACCATAAAACCACTTTGTCACAAATGCTAAATGTATATTTTGTATTGTTAATAATTTTGAGAAGAGTCATTGTTCAAACAATTCAACCTCTTAATTTTTCAGCCATCATCAAGTGTTTTATACACGAAGAAAAAAAGAAAGAAACTTCTTTGTTGGAAAACAGCAAATCTCTGGAATAATTTTTCTATTCATCCCAAATGTATATGTGCCCCCATCCCACAATTTTTTCTCATGAATTGTACATCTGATGTCTCATCAAAAACTGGATAGTTTTCTTTCATTAATAAAAAATATTTTCTTTTTGTTGATATTTGTAGGAAATAGAACTTCTTCATAAGCGAATCAAAGAGCTATCAGTTGCTGAAGCACAAAATGTCTCCCTTCAAGCCAAACTTCAAGTAAGTTCAGTTAATCCACAAATAATTCACTTTCATATTTTAAGTTTCATTGGTTTCAGCTATATAAAACCATTCCCTAATATTTACATATCAAATTTAATGAATCATTTTTAGATATGCTTATAGAAGCACCATACAGATTTATTAATATATTATCTTTCAAATTATATTTTCTTAATAGAAATATTTCAACTAACTTGGAAAAACTTGTTTGAATTTTAAATTTGCATTAGCATTTTCTGGATAGTATTACTCCTTTTCTTTTAAATAAAAGAATGTCCTTATTGTAATTTTATATTCTCTAAAAAAATTCACTGTATATTTTTTGACAAAAGTATTCACTTTATTTTAACTTTGCTTTTAAGTTTTTATGAAATACTAATGGATCATTTTTTAACATTGTATTTTTTTACCTTTGGAAATGTGTTATCAATTTGGATAAGACTTTTTTCTTATATAATTAAATAATATAAGTAAATAGAAACTGTCAGGAGTTAAATTTGAAACTGTAGTAAAAACACAGACCCTTAATCCTGCCCATCTGTAGCAAATTTGTTGACATAATGTATGCATATCTATCTATACATTAAAAAAGATCTTTTACAAAATAACTGTATTTTCATTAGATAGTATAATACAACAATTTTGATACATAAAAATGTAGAAAAAATAGGTGAAAATATCAATTTGAACCTGTAAACCCACTGTGGCTGAATGATATTTTACTCAACACTATAAGCCTAATATTTCAAACTCAAGAAGACCATGTAAGATACTAATAAAAAAATAGCAACTATTTGCAGATTTTTTTAATGAAATGATGGGATAGCTTTAAATAAAGCTATTTGGGCTTTGCAGCAAAATTTTTGTGTGTGAATTTTGTGAACTCAGGTGTTCAAAGGGTTGAAATAAAGTTTCATATTTAACGACTTCTTTATCAAATTCTTTTTATATTGTTACATTCTTGTTAAGAACTTTGACATTATTCTTATTTTTTGGCTTCCAGAGACTTGAAAGTGAGAAAGAAAAGATATCAGCTAAAGCTGAAGATCTACAGCGATTACTGAGTGAAGCAAGATCAAGTTATGAGCTGGAAAACAATGAGGTCCTTGAGCTACATGCTCAGCTTGGCAAACAGTTAAAAGAATCTTTTGAATTGCATGAGTTAATTGTGGCCACTATGAAGAGAGAATCTCAAAGTTAATGATACAATTTTTAACTAGTAATCAGTAAGTCTGAAGTTAAATGTTGTGACTACAAATGAGAAAGACACTAATTTTTTAAAGCTTTCAACAAATGAACACACTTCTTAAACATTTAAGTAAATATTCTGCAGGGGTGACTAATTAACTGACAGAATTTTATAGGAAATGTATATTTAAATAAAAATATTAAATAATTACTATCTTTTGGAAAAAAATATTATGTGAAGAAAATTGTTTAAAAAAACTTATCCTTTTTTTACCAGTAATTATTAAATAGATATTCTCAAGAATAGTTTTTAATGATCACTGTATGATGTCAGGTCAGGGATCAGTCCTTGCTGCTGGTACCATGTAACCCAGTACAATCTGTTGCATGTTACTTGGAGAGGAAATGGGCACCACCAAGTAACCCACATTGCCCTGAAAAAAGCCATGAAAAGAAAATATTCGGCATGGAAAATATTCATTTGAATGACGTTTGGTACATGTGCTTTTCTCTGCTTTAAGAGATTACAAAAAGAAGCAAGTTTATTATCATCTTTTGTTGAAATCTGTAATTTGAACCGTGTGACAACTTTAAAGCCAGTTGATTATTTGTTAAAATCAGCAGTTGTCTGATGGTAAATTCTTAGCTCATTTTTATAATGCATTTTTCATAATATTCTATTAATTTTATTTCATTTTCTTTGTTTATATATATATATATATATATATATATATATATATATATATACATACATTTCATACACTTTTTTTAATATCAAAGTGATAAATATTACAAAAAATACTTTAAAAGGCAAGTGTGCTAAGAAACCTCAATGAAAATCTATAATGAACTGGTTTTGACAGGTTTACATAATTTCACACATTTTAATACTTTAATCATCTTAATTTAGCCATTTTTATTTTTTGTGTTACATTTTAATCTCGCTCCTGTGTACCTCCTCTTATTTTTGTAAACCTTTTATATCTAATTTTTACATGTACATTTATGTATTATTGACACATTAAAATAAATTATCAATTTCATGAAAAAATCATCTAAACAACTATAAGTGAAAAGAGAAAAATAAGATATCTCACCTTTTTGCTGTTGTTCACATGGAAAAAAATCTCTAAGTATGTTGAATTTAGTTCTAATTTGCCTTGAGTTGCTTTCAACCTAGAATATATCTTTAATCTTTGCAAAAATTTGTCATAACCAAATGAAACAAAATTGGAGGTAAAAGAAGACAGTAATGTTTCAAGTAACTCAATTTTTCACAACTTTCATAAAATAATTCTCCATTTATGCCAAATATCATTTATTAATAATGTGTATGAAGTACCAATTATTTTTTTTCTTTGGCAAGGAGAATTAACACTCCTGCATAATTAGACTTTGTAAATGCAATAAATTTTTATCATGAGAAATGTTCACTATTTCCTAATTATTCAGTGAACTTTTCATATATTGTTTTTGTTTCATTCTTTTATTATTTCTGTTTTAATGATTTTTTTTCTTTAGGAAAATATTTACAAATAAATCAATTTTTAATGTAGAGAATTTTTTTTTCTTTGTAGCAAAATCCTTTCTTCTGAATTTATCTAAATAAACTTAAAATTGTTTTTCATTCCATTCTCTATATATTTCCTATATGATTATTCAAGATTGTTTTCATTTGAAAATTTTAAAATTCATTTTTTTTTCTGTAAGAAATGTTAAAAAATATATTTGTGTTGAATTCTTAACATTCTTTAAAAAGCATTCAACTCTTGTGCATTTAGAATAGAAATATTTAAAAAAAAAAAAAAAAAAGCAAATTTTAAGGTTATAGTGATATATATTTTAAACAAATCTGTTTTAGTCAACATCACTATAATTTAAAAAATCTCATCTTTTAAATCATAAAAGAATTTTGCTTCTCAGATTTTTATTAGCAATTTGATTTTTGATGATAGGTTTCATGTAAATGTTTTTTAGCTCATATCTACATCGATTAAAAATATTTTAGTTATTTTGAATATTTCATATTCTGCAGAATCTGAGATAAATGTTCTGTCTGCATGAAAAGTATTTGTTTTTTTATGGTTTTTCATTTGTTTTTGGGGGTTTTTGGGGGGGTTTTTTCTGTAGACAAAATTTCACAGACAAGTTAGATCGATGATACATATCTTAGTTTTCATTTTCAGTACAACTAATTTTCTTTATTTAGAGATTATTAAACAAAACCCAGTATTATTATAGTTTATACTCATGACAAAATCAAAATATCTTATCTCTTACCAATATGTACATTCCTACAAAATGTAAGTATTGTACAAATTTCTCCGTTTCTAAGCATAATTTACTTCTAGTTCATATGTTTAGAGTGAACAAAATGTCTGCAGGGGATGAGATTAACTTTATTTCTTATAAAACAAAAAGGAATATCATTAATTTCTTAAATAATTTATTAGTTTCACTGCAAAAAGATTGAGTAAATTTCCTTAAATCCCATATTACAAGTAAAAATGATCTATTTTAGGTCTGTTTACAAAGTGAAAGAAATATATAAAGAATATTTCTGTTATTTCCTATGAAGAGAAAGATCTGTTTTTGCAACTTAACTGTTATTAGCCATTTCATTGAAAACTTTTTTATAGTTTTCTAAAGCAGCAAATATATGTACTGATTGTACTTTCCTTGCTACTTGCAATTACAGCCAACCTTTTTCTTTGATTGACTGCTCAAAATCTTCGTCCAAAACAATGTCATAATATATTTATTTTGGGTTTAAATCCTATTTACATGTCAGCGTAATACCTATATCTGACTTTCATGTATGTGTGTGTGTACATCATATCCCTCCTTCTTCCACTGAATTGATTAAAACCTCACATGTTACACTAGGCTTTCTTTTTGCAACATAGAACCAAAAGTTTTCCATTAAAAAAAACTCAGACATTGGATCAAATCAAAATAATTAGTCAGTTTATTTTGTTTTTCTTAATACTTTCTGTGAATCATTAAAAAAAACATAAACCACATTTTTATTGTTTTTTTTATATATATATATATATATATATATATATATATATATATATATATATATAACATTTAATTATGATAGCAAAACTAAAAACACACAATTACAAATTTACCCACACCAAAAAACTAACTTTATTTTTATCAGTATGCTCCTAAGTATTAAAAATTTATAATGTTGTTGACCACAGACGATAGCACTTAGAATTCAGGATGTGGTTTCTCTCTCTTTATGTAATCATCATACTTGTAGTATTTTTTTCTTTTTCCTTTTCAAATTTTCATTTGGAAAGCTTGTTTGAATTCCCCAACCTCCTTCTCTAGGGCATGCTTCCTACCTCATTTTTTTTTTTTTTATAAACCTTTTGCTAAGACAGATTTTTTTTTCTAATTGTATGTGGTGAGTAGTAACAAGAGTTACTGTACTTTGTGCCTTACATCAGATAAGGAGCAAAAAACAACTTTTTTTTCTTTTTGTACTCAAATCTTTTGAACATTAAAATAAAAAGATCAATATTTAGGTGAATGTTTTTTGTTTTTTTGCTGTCTTTTCTTTTTTATTAACAAAATGTGTGCGTGTGTGTGATATATATATATATATATTCTGAGATGACGTCTGATTATTATTAACACTTAGAACATTCAGACTATTGTCTTTATCTTAATTGTTATACTCACAATGATTCCACCAATATATCTTTAGCCTTCTTCAGGTGCTCATGTTAAAATCAGAACCTACCTCAAACCCTCTATTTAATCAACAGGAATAGATTAAGATATAGTAAATATTCTTTCTTATCTTAACTGTAGTTGAGGTTGAACCAGCAACCTCCAGATGACTTCACTCAAAAGAACTTTCCAACTAAACACCTTATGCACTGTGCCATATGTCTTGCATGACCATGCAAAATAAATTTAAAAACCTAATGTTTCCATCAACCTATAAGAAATTACTTTGCCTTTTTTACCACTATATATATATATATATATATTAGAGATCAGACCTAATGAAAAAAAAATAGCAAAATTAATACCTCTGAGGCATAGGGAGTTGCCTCCCATGGATTGTGAGATTTGTAGGGACTGGAAGAGCAGACACATGTTAGGGACAATAAGGACAAACTTGGAATCCATCATTATAAATAGTGGTGCATCTATACAGTAGAATTGATACAACCACTGCTTGGAAGAAATTCCATTTTTTACCAGATAAGTCAAACTTCCATATGATTGATAGCAGTCAATGCCTTCGCTAGATGCATATTGATGTTGCTTTCAGTAGATGAGACACTGCTACCAAGGTAACTTGTCCACTAATTACAGAGAACCGCCATTTAGAGTTAGATGTCTGCTTCTTGATTAAAACACTTGTACTCCATTTTTTTTTCTTCATTCATTTGCCTTCTGCTGCCTGCTCCAGACTATGCAGCAAGAATTCGGATTAGGTTGGTGTATTTGCAAAAAGCAGTGTCATCTGCATAGTCTATATCTAATAGTTTCTGCAGGCTATTGTCTGCTTCTTGCCTTTTTTAGTGTAAAGCCATTTTCTTTCATTAGATCTTCCAACATTAGAAGTATGTAGTCTAAGCAAATTATGAACAGATATGGGGCTAATGTATTCTCTTGCAGAACTCCAGCAACAATGTCAAAGAATTATGTCTCCATCCAGTGAGCAAACCTTGACTTCAGTGTTACCATAGAGCATCATTATGGCTATGGCAGTTTCTTTGAGGAGACCATAAACTAAAAGTATTTGCTCCATCTTTCCTCTGTGTATGGAATCAAATGCTTTGGAGAAATCTATGAACAAGCATGTCGCTTCAAGGTTTTTTGCACAAACTCCATGATTCAATGGATTGTCAGAATCTGTGATGTTATGGATCGATTTCTCCAAAAACATTTTGATTCTTTCTAAGAATTTTCTCAATTTTTGGTTCGATGTGATTGAGAAACAGAGTATTATAAACCTTAGCCTTTATTTAAGTAAAGGTTATGCCTCTGTAGTTCTTGGCTGTTCTGAGGTCACCTTTCTTAGGGAAAAGGAGGATGCAGCCTTTTATCCATCTCTCTATTGTGTTCTAGTTATATATGGGTTGAAGTATCAGAGCCCTCATTGCTCTTTCAAGAAAAGCACATGCAAGGGAGGTTACTCCATACAGTTACAAAACAAACAGCTACGTGCAGGGATGGTGTGTTCCTCCACTCCTCGAAATCACTCACAAGGAGAACTTTTGACTACCTATCAGCCAGTTGAGAATCCTTCTGGATTAACTGCAGAGACCATAATGCTCCTGACTGCAAAGAGAGATATGGAAAGCAAGTTGCTTTCCATATCTCTCTTTGTGGTCGGGGGCATTATGGTCTCTGCAGTTAGTCAAATGCAGCATCAAGACTTAGTACCTTCAGGGACCTTAACATATCTGACCCTCTTCACCTTGCCTCTACATTTCATCCCAGAGAACTTTTAAACAGCTCTTTTTATTCATCCCCAAATCAACCTGGAATGACTTTGAACCACCTTTCATTATTTCACCCCCTTTTCTAATCCAGAAGGACTTTAAACCACCTTCCATATCTCATATAATAACCAATCCACGACTTAATAGCTTTCTCTACAAACTCCCTGCAAATGTGAGCATTAGAAATCTCTGCAGTTTATGTGTTGCATCAGGAGATACCACCTTGCAGGGGTCTCAGCAACAGTTGATCCAGGAACACTTTTCGCTCATCTCCAACATCTTGCTGCCAATCTCCATATATATACATATTAAGAAAAGCAACTGACACCATCTTCCAGATCGGCCCACCATGACCAACTGGGTGGAGGGAGAAATAGGCCCGCATGCGCGCTCAAGGATCGAGCTACCAACCCTACATTGACCATTTCATCAAAGCTTAGACATTTGTTTCTCCTTTAACCACATTATTTCACAGGCTTCCAATTCCATCATTCACTAACCCCATGATGCCCAAGGTCGAAGCAGGGGTGCAGTGAAACTCCCCCCTAAGGGGGGCGTAATAAGACAAACGAAGAGAACAGCACGTAAATTGCATGTAAATTGCAATTAAATTTACAAAAAAAAAGAAAATTCAAAAAGATGAAAAAACAAAGCAAATGACAGGTACAATTCCAAATAAAAACAAAAAAAAAAGCAAAGTCAAAACAAGATATATGGAATTTTAAAAGAAGAATCCAAACATTAAATAAAAGAACAGGCAATATATAAAAACAATGAAACAAAAAACTCAATTTTAAAGAATTCCTGTTACACACCTCCACCATCTGTCCCTGTCCTGCCTTTTCTTCTACTGACTCCTTGCTTCTTTCTTTCTCTCTCTCCCTTTGTCCACTTTGCTCTTTGCTTCCTTGGCTTCTTCCTGCTGCCTATTCCTCCACTGTCTTTTGTTTCTTTTTTCTTACTTTTTCCCTCCTGTTCACTTGGTTCTAAGCTCTCTTCATCTCTTCCTGCTGTCTTTTCCTCTATAGACCCCTTGTCTGTCTTTCTCTCTCTCCTTGTCCACTGAACTTTCTGCCTGACTCATCAGCATTTTCTTTTCTTCTTATGTCCATAGAATTTGTAACATTATTTTTTGTTTATCAACCAAAAACTCTAAGAGCATTTTTACCATCCTTCTTTTCTGGAGTTATATACTACCAGGAATAAAGAAAGAGAAAAAACAAGCCGTATAACAATAGGAGTGACCACCGCTGGGTAGAGGGTTATTGACAAGAGTTTTACAGCCAACTGCCCGCACAATGATATCTTATGTATCAATTTAGGCCTCTGGTTCAAAAAGCAAGACAAAAAAAACTTTTTTTTTCTTTAAATTCCATAATGAATAGGGAATTGTTAAAAAGCATTTCTTCCTTTTTTTTTTCTTTTACGATTTAACAGTTTATTTTTTCCTTAAATTGAATATCAGGAATCATCAAATCATACACACACACACACACACACATATACATATATATATCATCACGTCGCACCATTGGCACGGATATCCCTGACCCTCTCCCGCCACCCTTCTCTATCGTCCATCGCTTCAGGCAGGTCCTCAAGGTCACATCCCGTATCGGTTCTAACAGGTCGTCCTGCCTTTGCTCATCCATGTGAAGGGGTCCACAGGAGTACATCACTTATGAGTTTGTCCGTACTTCTCCAGCAGTGTCCCACATGTCTGGTTCATCTAATTTTTGATAGTTTTTGTAATGAGTGGTAAGTGGCTGTACAGCTGCTGCTTTATGGGGTGCTGCCTCCAGGACTTGTTTAATATTGCTCACAGTATTCTTTGTAGTTGCTCTCAAGCCTTTTCTCTATACATTTAGTTAGCATCCATGTAGTGCATCCATACAGCAGTATGGACACGACCGCTGCTTGGAAAAAACTGCATTTTATTTTATCAGTCAGGTCTGACTTCCATATGACCAATAACCTATGGATAGCTGTCCATGCCTTTACTAGTCGCATGTTGATGTCTGTCTCCATTGATGAGACACTGCTTCCTAGGTAGGTGAACTTGTCTACTAGTTTCAGAGAGCTACCGTTTAGTGTAGAGATGTCGCCTGTTTGATTAAAGCACATATATTCCATCTTGTGTGCATTGACATGGAGGCTTATGTCTGCAGTTGCTCGTTCCAGACTATGTAGCAGGGTTTTGGCTTGGGCAGGTATATTTGCCAGAAGTGCTATGTCATCGGCGTAGTCCGCATCCGTAAATGTTTGTGCAGGGTACCTTCTGCTTCTTTCCTTTGTTAGCTTGAAACTGTTTTCTTTCATTCTATCAATAGACATTCTAAGCACGCAGTCTAGACAGAGGATAAAGAGGTATGGGGCTAATGTGTCTCCTTGTAGCATACCTGCTACAATGTTGAAGTAGTCCGTGTTTCCATCCGGGAAGCGGACTTTTGTGTTTCTATATAGCATCATTATGGCTGCGACGGTTTCTTTGGGTAGGCCGTAGGCAAGTAGTATTTGCTCCATCTTTCTTCTGTGTATGGGAATCAAAGGCCTTGGTGAAGTCGACAAATAATATTGTTGCCTCTAGGTTTTTTTGCACGTACACCTTCAAGAATTCGACGGATAGTCAAAATTTGACGCCGTGGATCTATTTCTCCAAAAGCCATTTTGCTTCTTCCTAAGTATGTTCTCAATTTTGGGTTCTATGCGGTTTCATTGTAGAGCATTGTATATCTTGGCTGTTATGGATGTAAGGGTTATACCTCGGTAGTTCTTGGCTAATATGAGGTCACCCTTCTTAGGGAAACGGAGGATGTATCCCTTTGTCCATCTGTCTATTGTGTTTTGACTATAAACTACATTACAGTGTTGGAGCAGTATGTCGTCGAATTGCCTGGTCTTCCATACTTCTGGGAGTATTTTATGAAGCCCTGTTGCTTTTCTATTTTTCATTTTTCTTAGTACTGAGTTGAGTTCTTCTTGTGTAAACTGTCCTAGTTTGATATCTAATTGATTATTAATGATTCTCGTGATTGGTTCATGTGTAACTTTCGGAGGGTTTCCGAGTAAATTCTCAAAATGTTGTTTTCATAATTGTATTCATTCTTTTTGGCCAGTAGTTTTCAGATTAGCTTTCGCAGTGCTCTTTTTTCTGCTCACTTCGTTTACCGTTTGCCATGCTATCCTAGATTGTCTCTCTTCAACCAAGTCTCTGATCTTATCGATCTGATTTTCTATGTATTCTGTTTGCTCTTTTAGGTATATGTTAGCTAATTCATTTTTGGCCTTTCTAAGTTTCAGGGCATTGGTATTGATTGGGTTCTTCCTATTGCATTTGGAGGCAGTTTTCACGTCTGTCCGCTTTTTTCTAACGGTTAATATCTCCTATGGGACTCTAGGTTTAGCTCTTTGTTTAGTTGGTATGCATTCTGCTGTTGCTTCAAAGTGGGCATTGACGAAATTCTCACATTCGTCATTAGGAGTATGTGTTTCTGTCTTCTCCTGTACTGCATTGAATTTGTTTCTTAGTGTTAACGCATATTTATCTCTAATATCCTTGTTATTAAGTAGGGACCAGTCATAGTGTACAGTGGTTGTTGTTCAGGTCATATTCCTTCGTAGGACACACACTTGAAAGAGGAATATGCCTCGCAATTCCATGTGCTTGTGGGGTTATGTTTGCTGGATAGTTTGCTCCCACAATTTACGTTGGCTCATTATTGAAAAGCAAACGATGCGGACAAAAGAACGTTCAAAAGAAAGCAATACAAACAAAAATAAATTTATATAACAAGTACATAAAATGAAACATTACAAAACATTACAAATATTCTAATATAGCTTGTTAAATATTCCTGTGTGGGTGTGTGTATGTGCGAAATAACAAGAAATATTATGGTGAAAAACTAAATATTAAAAGTGTCCAGTAGACTGTATTTTAGGAAGACGTATTTTCTCCCATGTTGGTCATTTGTCTCTTTCGGGATTTGACGAAATGTCTGAGGCTGTGCGCAAGACTGGAACAAGTCCAACCGAAAAGGCAGAACAGGAAAGAAAAGGGTCGCAGTGTATATACGCACCCATATTGCGTGAATTGAGCTGTGTGTCACTAGCTAACAAAGCCAAGCTGTCTCTGGAAGTCAAAATTTAAGAGAGTGTGAGTTTATCATAGTCGACCGACTACTCATAACCTAAACGAAAACAAAACAAACAAACCCCATTCCTAAAAAAAATGTTGAGTCGGGACTAAATTGCTCTGCACAGAACGTTTTCTTTAAATATTAAATTCAGCCTGTTTTTCTAAAGAGAGCCTTCAGCTAATGGACAAAATATGTAGTATTTAAAAACACATGGTCGAATTAGAATGAAGTTTCTCACTATAATATAGTAATAATAAGCAAAGTCATTCAACATAGACCACATAGCGTAGTGGCACAGGGTAGCTATATAAGCCGTGGTATCAAACCAGGTCGAATCAGTTAGGCTGGGGGTCAGCCGCGGGTGTGGGAGAAAGCCAGATTTCTCCCTGGTCGTTCTACAACTGAAGCCTAATCAGCAGGAGCTGCCCATGAGGACTGCTCAAGGTTTTCACTGAAGCAGACGTCCTGATTCCAGCCGCAGACGACGCAGGAAGATTGCCAGCCTCTCAGCTTAAAAGCCCTTTTCAGGGCTACTCAGAAAGTCTTTCCAAACACCTCCTGAGAGGGCACGATACAGCAGACACAACAACCAGCCTCTCAATCTAACAGCCTTTTCAGGGCTAATTCAGAAAGTCTAATACTCTTTGAGACGGCACCAGCAGCTACCTTCTTGCACCGGCGACCACTTCACTGCAGCGGCAACTACCACTCCTGCACCGGCGGCTACTTCCCTGCAGAAGCAGCTACCAGTTCTGCACCAGCAGCTGCCAGTCCTGCACCAGCGACCGCCTTCCTGCACCAGCAGACACCAGTGGCCACTTTCCTGCACCAGCAGACACCAGCAGCTGCCCGTCCTGTACCAGCGACCGCCTTCCTGCTCCAGCAATCACTTTCCTCCACCAGCAGACACCAGCAACTACCAGTTCTGGACCAGCGAACACCTTCCTGCACCAGCAGATACCAGTCCTAGACCAGCGACCACCTTGTACCAGCTGTCCAGACCTGCTCCAGCGACTAGATCCGGTGATTGTTCGCCGTACGCTTTTTCGATTTACGATTCGCCATAATAAAATTTGGCCTTTCGAAGAAAACCCTTGTTTTGTCATTCTTGCCTAGTTCGTTGTCAATCACTTATATTTCAAAAGTTTGCGGGGACCGGTATATTTATCTGGCCTCCGCAACAAGTTATTGTAAGTTGTGAGTATATATGGCTAATCCTTGTCATGTGATCGACTCCAAATGTGCGGGATAAAATCAATGTTGCAGACGTAGTTGGAGGCACAAATCACGTGACTTTCTAGACCAATAGGTTCTCTAGACTAATTAGTTTACCGACGTCCGCCATCTTTGTTTCGAGAACGAGTAAATCAGTATCCTATTTTCTAGAATTTTCTTGTATCACGGCCATTTTAAAAATATAGGAGTGTAAATTCTATACGCTGTTATTCCTTTTCTTATTCGTCTATCTGCGCTTTAGTATTATTTGCGCATGTGTTTTTCATCCCTTTTCTAAAATTTCGTATCGAGACATGTTAATCTATTTTCTAGCGTGAAACCTCTTAGATGTTACCCATTTCTGTTTGACGAGTTGTGTAGGCTGAATTTGTATACAATCTGTGCTTTAAATGCTAAGACATTTACTGTAATCCCAAGTTGCATTTGAACCTGGCCAAGAGAAGCTAATACTATTGGACTTTATTAGAAACTGAAAATGTAAGTTAGCGTAAAATAGAATGCCTATATAGGATACACATTTTTTCTAGTCTTAAAATAAGCAATAAAAACATACTTAAGAACATTCTAGAAATTTAGGATCAAACCCGTATTAGCATTTAAATTACATTTTTATATTTTTCAACCAATCAGCTAAAAACATGGAATAGAACATTCTAGAAAATTAGGATCGGAAGTGAACCTACAGAAAATATTTAGGCTCGAAAATAAAATAGTAAAATACAAATCTGATTGGTCAATAAATGTCTACGCGCAAAAATTTTAGGACGATTCTTTGATCCACCTGTAGGATATAAATAACACAGAGTTAGGAAGCCAGACACACAAGACACAAGTATAGCGTTAAGAGGGGAATAGTTAATTTCCCTAACACTATATATTTTAGGCAACACAAATGAATAACGAAACTTCTTTTAACAACACAACAAAGTAAGGTTTATTTCAGTAGCAGGCGTGAAGGAGTGAGAGTGAGAAAGTGTCTCTTTGCGTCGCTGGTCTGTATGTTGGTCCTTGGTTCGTAGGAAGCGTGTTTAAAGCTAGCAGTGAGCGAAGTGTTCCAAGTGGAATCAGTGCAGTCATGTGGGAGAGATATGTTCCTTCTGCTAGCTCCAGACTCTCTCTGCTGTTGTCTGTTCTACAGAAAAGGGACCAGAAAAATAGTTCCTGAGAGGGAGAAGGAATCAATGCGCTCTGCCAGTTGATTGGTCAGTGAGTGACCGATTCTCTTTACAGGGGCATTGATTTGCGAAAGGAAATAGATCTGTGGCTGCTACATCACCCCCTGCTTAGGCGGAAAGCCGACAGAGAAAAAGATAGCAGCCATAAAAACAAGGAAGGGTACATTCTATACATAAACAGTTTTACAGAGCTTTTTGGGCCAATGTACTCGTCGACCACTACGTGTGGTGGTGACGTAATTGTCTTTTGGCATTGTATTTTTTTCTACAGGTGTAGGGATATGTTCATGTGTGTAAGTAGGGGAATATGTGGCTCTTGTGTGTTTGTGTTAAGAAAGGCTCTTTTCACCCTGTCAATAGATACAGTTTCTTTTTTGCCATTAATGTCAAGGGTGAAAAGTTTGTCAGTGCGTGAAAGCACGCGGTAAGGGCCAGTGTAAGGTGGAGTGAGAGGGGCTTTGACAGCGTCCTTTCTTAGAAAAACGTGAGTCCATGAGGAAATATCTTTGGGGACTGATGGTGTGATGGTCTGTTCTCTAGGTTGCATTGGTGGGAGATTACCAAAATAACATTGCAGTCTATTTACATATAAAGCTGGATCTGTTCCCGTTAGATCTATAGGGTTCAGCATCTGACCTGGTAATGCTAGCGGTACTCCATAGATAAGTTCTGCTGGAGAGTATCCGAGGTCCTCTTTGATAGCTGCACGACAGCCAAGAAGGACAACAGGTACATATTCGCTCCATCGCTGTTGGTCAGGATAGGAGCGCAATGCGGCCTTCAATTGGCGATGGAAGCGTTCTATCATCCCGTTAGAAGCAGGGTGGTAGCTCGTAGTTCGTATGCGCTTGATCCCTAAAATCCTGGAAAGTTCCTGGAATAGGTGGGATTCAAACTGTCTGCCACGGTCAATGGTAATTGTTGTTGGAACTCCGTAACGCGTTATTCAGCCTGATATAAGGGCTTGCGCTACGGATTCAGCTGAAACGTCCTTTAAGGGAATAGCTCCAGGCCATCGTGTAAAACGGTCTATACAGGTCAGGAGGTAAGTAAATCCTTGACTGACCGGCCATGGTCCGACCAGATCTATATGAATATGGCTGAACCGAGCGTCTGGGGTGCTGAATGTCCCGAGGGGTGCACGGATATGTGTGTGTACCTTTGATTTTTGGCAGGATACGCAAGAACGTGTCCAGGCAGTGATATCACGCCTCATGTTTGGCCAGAAAAATCTAGCTGAAATCAGCTTCACTGTGGCTTTGGGTCCGGGGTGTGCCAATTGGTGTAGGGTGTCAAAAACAACCCTACGATGAGTCATCGGAACAAGAGGTCGAGGTGCGTCTGTTGAGGTGTCACAGATAATCTGCGTGTCCGCAGAGGGCACTGGCAGGTATGCGAACTTGCAAGTTGCAAATTCAGGTGACGATAGATCCAAGGTGTCCAGATGTGGCTGATCTAAGGCCATCTGCCGTAAGTCGATATCCGAAGGTGAGAAAAGTGAATTAATTGGAAGGCGAGACAAGGCGTCTGCCGCAGCATTCTGTTCACCAGAGATATGTCGGATATCGTTTGTAAACTGTGAAACAAAATCCAAGTGGCGAGTTTCGCGAGGAGAATACTTGTCCGGCTTTGAGCGCAACGCGAAAGTAAGCGGACGGTGATCGGTGTAGATCACAAATTGTCTGCCCTCTAGTGAATGCTGAAAGTGTTTCACTGCGAGGTACATTGCCAGGAGTTCACGGCCAAACGTGCTGTAACGTTGTTCTGCCGGTTTCAGCTGTCTCGAAAAATAAGCGAGAGGTTGTAGCTGTTGTTGGTATTGCTGTTGCAAAACTGCACCTACAGCTGTGCCCGATGCATCAACGACCAATGAGAACTGGGCGTCGGGTACAGGATGTGCAAGTAGCAATGTTGTTGCTAATTTCTGCTTCACTTCGTTAAAGGCTTTTAACTGTATGTCATTCAACGAAATCTGCTCATTTTTCTTTTTCCTGTTACGTAACAGGTCAGACAGAGGAGACAGGAGATCCGCACAGTGTGGGATGAAACGTCTGTAATAGTTGAGCAGACCGAGGAAGTGCCTTAGTTGGCGGAGTGAAGTGGGTGGTTGGAGGTCTTGTAGGGCCTTCACTTTTTCAGGTAAGGGAGATATCCCTTCAGGGCTGATAATGTGTCCCAAGAAAGTTAGCGACGAAGCACCGAAAACACATTTACCAGGGTTAATCCTCACCTGGTACTTTTGAAATCGTTCGAACAGTAGGCGGAGGTGAGTAACATGTTCCTCATGTGAGGCACTTGCTACGAGTATATCGTCTATATAATTATAGACGAAGTCCAAATCACGCACTACTTCGTCCATGAAGCGTTGGAAGGTACTAGCCGCGTTTCGCAAACCGAAAGGCATAGTTAAAAATTCAAACGCTCCAAATGGAGTGGTTACAGCAGTTTTTGGTATGTCGGCTGGGTTCACTGGTATCTGATGGTAAGCCTTAACGAGATCTAATTTGGAGAAGATCTTACAACCATGCAGAGATGAAGCGAAGTCTTGTATATGTGGGATTGGGTAACGATCAGGTACCGTGATGGCATTTAGTCGTCGATAGTCCCCAGTTGGATGCCAATCTCCAGAACGCTTTGGAACCATATGCAAAGGGGAAGCCCAAGGACTGGGCGAGGGGCGTATAATTCCCAGCTGCAGCATATGGTTAAATTCTGCCTTCGCCGCCTTTAGTTTATCAGCAGGGAGGCGACGAGGGCGTGAGAACACCGGAGCACCTGTGGTCTCAATGTGGTGTGTCGTTTCGTGAGTTGATTTGCCCACAACAAAATTTAAGTTTGTTAACTCTGGGTAAGAGTGTAATAATATTTGGTATGGGTCGTCTGTGGCGGCAATAAAAAATACCGGGCTGATGGGTGAGGTATTTGCCTTATAACCTGTGACGGAAAGTTCCGTATTGCCGTCAATAAGTCGTCTTTTGCGCATGTCCACCAAGAGGTTGAAGTGGTGCAGAAAGTCCGAGCCTAGAATGGGATATGGTAAATCAGCTACTATAAAAATCCATGTAAAGTCTCTCCGTAATTCCAAGTCCAGAGAACGAGAAATTTGACCGTACGTGGGAATAGGGGAGTGATTTACCGCTTGCAGTGTGATGGGCGACACTGGCGGCTTCTGAGTGAGGAGTTTCAGAGGCCAGATACTGCAAGCTGCTCCTGTGTCAACCAAACAACGTGCTTGGGACCTGAAGTCAGTGATAAAATAGGCACGGTTGTTATATAAATCTTGTGGAGAGTGTGCCGTGCTCAGCTCTCCAGATTTAAGTTTCCCTGGTTTGAAAACGAGCAGGGCATTTTGCACCTCCGAGCCTTAGCACCAAAGCGACTGTGATAAAAACATAGTCCTGACTTGCTTGAGTGGCGGCGGCGGTGGTGTGGGGATGGTGAACGACTTTTTTGTTGACGTCTAGGCAGTTGTGATTTGACTACGGCCAATTTACTTACTTCATTGGTAAGCCGCATCAAAGCTTCGAATATGGCCACTGTAGTGTCCATTTTCTTTTTAATTTATAAGGTGACAACAGACCACAAAAAAAAAATCAAAGAAACACGTTTCAATGAGAAAGGAACGAAAGGGATAAAAAGCCACAAGAAAATAGTGATATTCGTGTAAAAATAAAATAAAAAAATTGTTTTGTTTTAAAGAAGGTGCTCCTTTAAGGTTTCTTAGTAAGGAAAACAAAATTTTAAATTCAAGATGGCGTCGCCCAATGGCTATTTAGGCGGGAAAATGAAATGTTAAATAGGAAGAAGGCGCTCTTTTAGCTTTGACTTTCTAAAAAAAAATGTAAAAATGTATTACTCACTTGTTTTTTCCTTTTTTTTGTTATTGTAATAAATTTTTTTTGTACCACGTGGTCAGTTGAAAAGAGCAGAGTTGTAAGTTTCTTCCTTTTTTTATGTCAAGTCGGCCAAGCTGAGGGTAATAATTTTTTTTCTTTTTAAACTTTGTTTCGTATGAACAAAGATGTAATGTCCGTTATGCTTGCTTGAGTTGGTGTTTTTCTTGTGGACGGGCTGAAAAAGAAGATAATTCCTGGTTGGAAAGTTTTAGGGTTTTTTTGTTGTTGTTGAGGCACGTGTTCGAAAAATGTTACTTGGGTAAAGGGAGAATCTTGTATCTTTCTATTTGACCACTCGTAAATGGACGCCAATTTGTCTGCAAAACGAAAGATGATATCTCTTTTTAGGAAGATTGTTTTACTTGCCGCAAATTTTTTTTTTTTTTTGTTTATGGCTTCGTAAACGAAGTATTTTAAAGTCTTTCTCTGGCACGAAAAAGGTTTTTTTTATGAATATTTTTCTGAAAGAAAAATTTTGCGCCTATGTCTTCTCAGCCGACGAATGAATTGAACGAACACGTGTGTCACTGGGGAGAAAATTCTTGGGTGGTAGTATTCTTTCGGTTCTTTGAGTCAGGAAGCTTTTTCTCTCTCTTTTTCTCTTCTTTTTGCTTGTTCTGCTGTTCGAAAATGGAGACCGTGTTTCGTGTTATTTTTCATTTGTTTCGTAATTCAGAAGGTGCCATTCGGGGTCACCAAATTTATAGCGTTAAGAGGGGAATAGTTAATTTCCCTAACACTACATATTTTAGGCAACACAAATGAATAACGAAACTTCTTTTAACAACACAACAAAGTAAGGTTTATTTCAGTAGCAGGCGTGAAGGAGTGAGAGTGAGAAAGTGTCTCTTTGCGTCGCTGGTCTGTATGTTGGTCCTTGGTTCGTAGGAAGCGTGTTTAAAGCTAGCAGTGAGCGAAGTGTTCCAAGTGGAATCAGTGCAGTCATGTGGGAGAGATATGTTCCTTCTGCTAGCTCCAGACTCTCTCTGCTGTTGTCTGTTCTACAGAAAAGGGACCAGAAAAATAGTTCCTGAGAGGGAGAAGGAATCAATGCGCTCTGCCAGTTGATTGGTCAGTGAGTGACCGATTCTCTTTACAGGGGCATTGATTTGCGAAAGGAAATAGATCTGTGGCTGCTACACAAGCTTACACACAAACGAAGACACAGACGAACACAAGCCACTAAGCCAGTAGCCGATACTATGTCCAACCAATTCCTTTCCTTCCTCAACGAAAGTTCATGAACTCTCTTCAAATGGCCGAGAATTATATTCAAAAGGAAAACCCGACAAACTTTCTTTCATCAACGCGACACGCCGTCGCCACAATCATAAAACCCGCTATAAACTTAATGTAAGTAAGAACGACTTATTTACGGACTCTGATAACATGAACACACACACATCTTTCAACAAATTTATTTTCTTCTTCAAACTTTATTTTCCAAAAGGCCATTTACACATCATGTATTTTGTTTTTCATATTCTGTTATATGCATATTAAATTGTTTGTTATTTAATGTTCGTTGTGTTCTATTCCATTTCTTTTGCACGATTGTAAAGTTTTTGTGTTGTATTTGTGGTGGGAATAATTTAGAGAGCAATCTACTGAAATAACCAAATTACATACTCCCCCCCACAAATTGGTGACCTTCCGACGGGTGAAAGCACGCAACCACACATAAAAACACAAAAACAAAAACAGCTCTCATTTGAAAAAAAAAACAGCACAAAAAATTATTACAACGCGTAAGAATGGAAAACAGAGACATTGAACCCACAACAGCAACAATATCAGCCAGCATTCCCAGCTACAACCCAACTAACATACCAGTATGGTTTTCGCAGCTAAATGCACTTTTTAGCGCTAAAAAAATTACATCGCAAACCTCAAAGTATGCATACGTCGTGGAAAAACTTCCCACCGACGTGGCGGCAGAAGTGGTCGATTTGCTAGACCATATGCCTGAAGACAAACCATATGATACGCTAAAGAACGCCATTATTAAACGTATGGGTACATCTGATAGAAAAAAGTTACATGATCTATTTTACAATTTGACCCTTGGACATATGACACCCTCACAACTCTTGAGGAAAATAAAATCTCTGTTAGGAAGCAACACCATGTCCGAGACAGTGTTAAAAAAATTATGGACGGACAAACTCCACACTCATACAACACAAATACTTGCATCACTTCCTGAAGATTTAGACTTGGAGAGAGTATCGGAAATAGCTGATAAAATACACGAAAATAACCAAAACCAGAACGTTTACGCCACATCATACAACTCAACAAATGACGCAACACCAAGGAATACACCAACGCCAACAAACACAACATCACAAACAACCACGCCAGACATGTTAACTGAGCTGCTACAGGGCATGAAAAATTTATCCCTGCAAGTCCAAAATTTGGTGAAGCTCAAAGCATCCCAACATTCCCGTCCTGACAGAACCTCCTCACAGAACAGAAGACGAAATAGGTCGAACTCACCTCCCAGAAGGCGACGCACCTTTGATACCTGTTGGTATCATTTCAAATTTGGATGTGAGGCAAGGAAGTGCATAAAACCATGCAACTTCCATTCGACCACACCTACATCAACACAGAATCAGGGAAACGGTTACACCGGCAGCAAGTAAAGACGACATTAGCTGCTGGTTTAAAACAAGGAAGTCGTCTATTTTACATTTGGGACAAAAATACCGGATATTTATTTTTAGTCGACACCGGCGCACAAATAAGCGTTATTCCACCGGATCCCAAGAAAAAACACCAACCATCTTCATTCACACTGCAAGCGGCAAATGGATCAAGAATTGAAACCTACGGAGAGATAGCACTAACGCTCAATTTGGGTTTACGTCGATCTTTTCCGTGGATTTTCACCATAGCCCAAGTCAAAACACCGATTCTTGGAGCTGATTTTTTGTCCCATTTTAACGTTTCTGTGAACATGGCTACGCGATCTCTCGTCGATTGCAACACCGAACTGACGGCTGAGGGAATCACCTCAATCTACCGGTCAACTGGAATTTGTGCGGCAATACCAGATGCGAATGGATTACAAGAGTTGATCACTAAATTTCCAACTCTCACTACGCCCTTTAAATATTCTGATGAAGTTCGTCATACAGCTAAACATTATATCACAACCTCTGGACCACCCACACATGCATCACCACGCCATCGAAAGATTACCATGACTATATATATATATATATATATTAACCAACACAAAGTCAGCCGATGGTGGGAACGACTCTATTTTAGATTTTCTTTTCTTAATATCCATGTAATTCAAAATCCAAAAGAGAGCTAAATGTAAAATAATAAATTAAAATACAAAGCAAATAATTTCATATAAAAGAAAAACCTTTAAAAATAACTCATATTTTTTGTTATAATATTTATTTCAGCAGTTCCTATATTTTTTTAAATGTTAGATCTGCATCTTTAGATAAAGAAATAATGTGAAATTTCTAATGGAGATTAAGAAAAACCCACAAAATTCCGGTCATCTTATTTCCCTAACCCTAATTTCATTTTTTTTTTTTTAGACCAGGCCATTTCTTTTTCCTGTCTGGTTGACAAATGACATTCCATTCCTGTATCAAAATATATCAATTTTTGACTCCTCTTTCCTTTTTTATCTAATGGCAAATAAACTTTTAACCCCAAATGAAGAAAATAAGTAAAAAATATAGAATAAAGAAGTGAATGGATTTGGGAAGAGAAAATTATCTACTATAAACAACTTACATGGGTATTTATAACCTCTTAACAAAATTAAGCTATATCATAAAATATTATATTTTATATTAATACAATTCCATGAAAAAAAAAAACTAAGAAAATTGTCATACCAATATTTTTATATCATTCAATATAATTGATCACATTGAAAGTAAAAATAAAAATGATACCCGTTACTGTTAAGACTATTATCTAAAATTATAAACACGTACAACATAATAGTATGTATCCTCAAGATTACAATTATATCTTACACATTATCATAATATTCATATTACTACTAAACATCAAATCCTTAAATTCATGAATAAAATCATACCAAGTATAGGAAATAATGCAATTTCCTTGTCAAAAGAATTTTCTGGAAAAAACAGATCAAAATTGGCGCAAAGATCTCCAACTAACGCTCACGCAGATGTTTAAAAAAAAAATAAACAATTGAAAATGTTTTTTTGGACCAATAGGAGGTGTATAAAATACGCACCCAAAGAATTTTCGGGGCCATGTTCGTTTGATCTTCAAATAACAGTGTCATGTTACAATTTCAAGTTGGATAAAAATCTTATCCACGCTGGGCCCAGAACTGGCCTTTACAGTCGTGACTTGATACACGAATCACTATATACACTTTGATATTTCAGCTCCCAACAAAGAAATAAATTTCTTTATTTTTTGTAGCACTATTTATATATTGTCTTTTCATTCATTAACATTAGTAACCCAACACCAAGTATTATAGATAATACCATATTAAGAATTATCATCACAATTATTATTTAATATTTAGTATTAATATATATTTCCTTTCACCCTGTCTCAGATTTCTCTATCACTATCACCTCTCCACCCACTAGAGAAGTGAGGGTTATGCCTCTGTAATTCTTGGCGATTTCAAGGTCACCTTTCTAAGGAAAGGAGATGATGCGACCCTTTGTCCACTTCTCTCTTATGTTCTGGTTATGTACAGTGTTGCAAAATCGAAGTAGGAAGTTATAGGATACACATTTTTTTTCTAGTCTTAAAATAAGCAAGAAAAACATACTTAAGAACATTCTAGAAATTTAGGATCAAAACCGTATTAGCATTTAAATGACATTTTTATATTTTTCAACCAATCAGCTAAAAACATAGAATAGAACATTCTAGAAAATTAGGATCGGAAGTGAACTAACGGAAAATATTTAGGCTCAAAAATAAAATAGTAAAATACAAATCTGATTGGTCAATAAATGTCTACGCGCCAAAATTTTAGGACGATTCTTTGATCCACCTGTAGGATATAAATAACACAGAGTTAGGGAGCCATTCACACAAACTTACACGAAGACTAAGACAACACCACAAGCCACTAAGCCAGTAATGTAGTAGCCGATACTGTGTCCGACAAATTCCTTTCCTTCCTCAACTAAAGTTCATGACTTAACCACAATCATAAAACCCACTATGAACTTAATGTAAGTAAGAACGACTTATTTACGGACTCCGTTAACATAAACATACACACATCTTTAAACAAATTTATTTTCTTCTTGCCAAACTTTATTTTCCAAAAGGCCATTTACACATCATGTATTTTGTTTGTTTTCATATTCTGTTATATGCATATTAAATTGTTTGTTGTTTAATGTTCGTTGTGTTCTATTCCATTTCTTTCGCGCGATTGTAAAGTTTTGTGTTGTATTTGTGGTGGGAATAATTTAGAGGGCAATACCCGTAAAGTACGGACACACATCTACTGAAATAACCAAATTACATACAACCCCCACAAAGTCATCAAATTTTCTTGTCAGGGGATATTTCGTCAAAGTTGGTAGCTTTTTTACTTTTAGTTTTTATCAGTACTACGTTGTGTTCTTGAGTAAACTCTTCTAGTTTGATCTAGTTGGCTATTGATAATTTTCGTGATAAGTTTATCTTTGACGTCAAAGGAGTTTCCAAGGAGATTCTTGAAATGCTCTTTCCACAAGTGTATTCATTTTTCTTTGCGGGTAGCTTTTAGTTTTGCTCTGGATGTGCTCTTCCTTTGACTCACATTATTTACTCTCTGTCATACAATTCGTAAGTTTGTTGCGGAGCCGATAAGCGCGTCGGCCCCGCAAATGTTTTTAGTTAAATGCATGCGAGTAGTGACAGCCAAAGATAATGAAGGAAACAAAGGCGAGGTAACAAATACAAGGATGACAATTTCATTGTCAGAAATTACAGACGTGTGTGTAAAGTTCGCGGTAGTAGTATTTGGTTTCTAGCTAGATGGGCAATGTCGATAGCTGATATGATCGAGTCGTAGATGCGGCTGGATAATCGTTGCTGGAAGCTGAGATCTGTCGAGTCGTTGAATGCAGTTGGACGATCGCTGCGGAAAGCTGAGGTCGGTCGAGATCGGTGAATCAATGTCCCGGTTTTGACAGTACGTTGGGTTAACCGGAGGTGTGTCGAAGTAGTTGCTAGCCTGTACTGCGAGTCGTTCGTAGGCTAGGTGCTGCAATGCAGGGCCGTCTGTACGGCGTGTCGTACGTGAATTGGATGCTGTATTGCAAGAGCGTCGTGGTCGAAGTCGGTGTTGGCAGCTTGGTAGCGTACAGTTCGAGCGAGCGTGGTTGCTAAGACTTAATCGCGTCTTAGTACTGCGGACCGAGTGAACGGACGGAGAGATGGTGGCTAAGGTTTGCCAGGCCTTAGCATGTTCGAGGTCGAGCGAGCGAACTGGTAAAGCTAGGGCTTTGTCGTGCCCCTAGCTGTACGGACATCTTGGAGACGATGGTTATTGTTTTGCCGTGTCAAAGCTGAGTAGGCGTATCGAGATCGTAGCTATGATTTTGTCGTACCAAAGCCCTGCGGACGTATCGAGCGGTAGCTATGACTTTATCGTGTCAAAGCTGTACGGACGTAGCGGACGGTAGCTAAGGCTTTGCGCTCGAAAGTTGTGCGAACGTATCGAGACGATAGCTAAGGCTTTTTGCGCCAAAGCTGTGCAGTAGCTAAGGCTTTTCGCGCCAAAGCTGTGCGGGCGTATCGGACGGTAGCTAAGGCTTTGGGCGCCAAAGCTCTGCACTATCGAGCGAGCAGGCCAGGAGGCCGCGGCTAAGATTGCCGTTATCTTAGCGCTGCGCAGGTAGCGAAGTGGTAGCTAAAAGCTAACCCGTGCCTTTAGCGCTGCGCGGCCGAACGGACGAGCGAAGCCTTCAGGACATATCAATGCAAAAAAAAAGGAGAGTGAATCTACCACAAGAAGTGGGATTCAGCCTTGTAGCAAGGCGATTTGTAGAAAAAAAAGAGGGTGAATCTACCACTAGAAGTGGCGGTGAGGTGAATGCAACCACGATAGCGTAGGATTCCGGTCTCGTATGATCTCCGCAAAAAACATGCCACCGAGCGTTAAAAAAAGGCTTGTTGACATTAAGGAGGTGCTATGACACTCTGCCCGAGCCGCGTGAATAGGAAATTCTTTTATAAAAAAAAATGGGTGTAGAAATAAAGTACTTTTTTAACCTGCTATAAGCTGCGAAGACTATTAATTCCATTTTTATAAAGTTATTTCTGGCAGAAGTGTTTCGTAAATATTGTTAATTTTAATTTATCCCTTCTTTTTGGCTGTAACGGGAGGTCAAGGTCGTAAAAAGGGCTTAGTCATTTCCGGCCGTACCCGGATGTAATTTTTCTAAGGCGAGCGAGTAATCCGATCTGTTTACGTTTATGGGCAGGTCGCAGCAAGTTTCTTATTTTATTGAAGAATTCTGTTTGTTCTTTTTGGTATGTGTTAGTTCTCTTTGTGCTTTCCAAAGTTTCTGTGCATGGCCATTTGATGTCTTTTTTATTACAAAAGGATGCTGTTTTAACGTTATCTTTTTTTCCTGCTAGTATCTCCCATGAAACTCTATGTTTGGCTCTTAGTTTGGTATGTATTCTGCCACTGTTTCCATGAGGGCGGTGACATAGTTTTCGTATTTGTCATAAGTGTTTTAGATATCCCCTGAAGAGTATCAAATTTATTTCTTATAGTTACTGTATATTTATTGCTAATATCTCTACTGGTAAGTGAGAACCAGTCGGTGGGTGGTTTTGATTGTGTCTTATTTTTGGCGTAGGCTCAGCCATGGCCTACAGATAAATATGTCCCCATATGTCACATTTACAGGCTGATTTCTTTTATTGTCAATTTATGTATATGTTATCTGAAAAATATTAAAATTGTGCAAAAATACATAAATATTTTTATCCAGAAAATTAATAATAAAATAATAAAATATTTTAGGCAAACAAACAAATATTATTTAAAAAATATGCAGTAATACAAAAACGTAAGTAAAAGGAACTTAACATTTTCTCTTTAAAATGTATTTTCTTTGGACCTTTGTCTTTTTTAAAAATATTCCCTGTATTCTTTCAAACTTCATCTGATGAAATTTTTTGTTTATTGCTGTAAAATATATTTACAACAATTTTTATTGCAAATATAAGTCCTTTTTCAATGTGCTTTTCACATGTAAAACTATATTTTGGAGAATATATTCCCAAAACTTGTTCTGCAGACACTCTTGTTGTGGATTCATGATTTTTTACTATAAATTGCTCTGCATATTCAAGTATAGCAAAACAAGCACAAACTCCGCCATTTATCTAGATGTAACGGTTAGACCTCTTCGAGAAAGTAAGTCAAAATATTCCTTATCCGTAACCTTATCACTATCATTGCCTACCATGATCAAGGAACACATTTCACATTGAAAATATTTAATTTATTTGTGATATATCCAGAAATTGTATATGCTACTTCTTTGCCGTCTGGTAACAAGGAGAGCTTATTTATTTCTGATCCATGCTGGGCCAAAATGTTAAGTATTTTGTCATTTTTTTGAACTGGCTTGAGGTTTTCCTCCAAAAAGTTGATGTTTTGTTTTAAAAGAAACTGACAGGTCAATATTTTCTCAGTACTCAATACTTCTCAAAGACTCACCAAAACTCTACCACCACTCATCTGCCGATATTGGGGAAAATCTATTTTCAAGAGGGTCACTTTGAAACCTACGGGTGAAAATAAACTCATACCCTTCATCTAAAAGTTGCATAAGCATAGCCTATTCTCTCAAAGTTATAACAAAAGCTTTGAAAGTTTGCTTTGTGAGACAAAAATCTGAAATTTGTGCCCAAGAGTCAATCCAATCAGATAATCTTTTGTAGAAATCAATTTTTCCATCATTTAAAATGACTGCATTGTTCAAAAAATTAGGTTTGAGCTTTTTTCTTAAATTTACTAATGTCCACCAGCATGATATCAATCTAAGGAAGTTTGACATGTCAGCTCGATCAGGAAAATAGCTCTCACAAGCTGCAATAGTTGTCTCATGAAAAATGGCAACAGCTAAATTAACATTTTGTTTATTGTCACTAGGATGCAATGCTTTGAATGTTAGCTTTGGAGCCTTGCGTGATTTAGCATTTAGAGCATTATCTTTGTTATATACTTTGTGTAAGTCAGACCAAGCTATATATCCCTCCTTAGAGGAGACAGAAATATTTGAGATCTCAAATGTAAAAGCAGGAAATACAAATTTCTTTTTGTTTAGTTTACTAAACAAAAAGAAATTTGTATTTCCTGCTATATTTTAATAAATGAACAGAATCAAAAAACAAATATTTTGTGGGGAGGATTAGGAAGAGTTATATAATGCGTTTTGTCCCCCTCAAATTTATCAAGTAAAATGTTAAAGGCATTCACATTGGCTGAATGATTGTCTGTAACAACAGCCCTAATAAAAAATCCAGAATTTATCAGTTGAAAAATACATTTCAGGATTTCCTGCGAAAGCCACTCACCATTTACTGTTACTTCAGGACAGGCTTTAACAGCTGACGATACTGCTTTTTTTTTTTTTTTTTTTTAGACCAGTAATCATGAATACCATTATTCCTTTATGAAGCTCATCATTTTCATTTGCACCAATATACTCCCCACCATGAAATTGTGTTCCTTTTTGAAGGTACATTTCATCAACTAATAAAACAGTCCTGAGAAAGATGACCTTTTTCCAAGAGTGATTTTACTGCTGTAATTGATCCCACACCACCACTTTGGATTTTTTTCTAATAAAGAAAAAGATGGTAATGGAAATTTCTCCAGAAGTAATTTATAAGCTTGCATTGATGTATAGCGCAGAAAATGGAGGACGGCCTTTTGGTTTATAATGTCTTTTTTTTAATTCATTTAAAATCGAGCATGGATCTTCTTCCACTACGTTTTTTATGCTAAATTTTGTAAGTTTAGCATTATTTCCATGTATCAACCATTGTGGTAATGGTATTGGGTTTCCATTACATTGGAGATAGATATGAAGGTGTGGGGTTGTGGCTGAAAGGTCAAGGGCAAAGGGAAAGGCTGTGTTGCTGTTTGAATATCTGACTCCGTATTTTGGTTATATTATTTTACCCCCACGTTGGTTAGTCGGTGTAACGCCTTGCCCAAGAAAGTCCCAAAAGAATTATACAAAAGAAAAGACAGAAACAGATAAGAGACGAAGACGTTTCTTTTATACTTTCCTTTATTTACTGGGTTCAACAAGCATTCTATGTATGAGGGAGTTTTTCCTGAATACATTGAAATGGTGAATCCTCCAGTTAAGGTGTCAAAAAATACGTTAATCGTTTTCATGTATGTATGTGTCCGCATTTGGTATTTTGGGCTTCCATAACGGTTAGTTTTCTTTTGGAAGTTTGTCAAAGTCCGGTAAGGGTTAGTTTATAGTTCATTTGTGGGTCTTGTATATTTCAGCATAATGCTGACCGAGAGAGAGAGAGAGAGAGAGAGAGAGAGAGAGAGAGAGAGAGAGAGCTGCTACTGGGTGAAAGGGGCTAACCAACGCTACGTCCAAAGACGTATGCGTGGTGCCCAGAAAGCAACGATGTTATCAAAACACTGGTCACTGCCTGAAAGAAAGAATGCCTGGTCCCCTTTGTCAAGAGGAATGCCTTTTTTCTTTTATGCATGAGTCATCTCCTTTTCCTGTTAGGGACTTCTGGAAGTTTCTGCAAATTTGATAGTTTTCTTTTTTTTTTAAATTTAATTTTAATTTTTTTTATTAATTTATTCGTCCCCTACAAAGGTTTCCGTCAATACGAATACATTCTTTTATAGATGGAAATGTGTTTCAATGTCAAAGACTATTCTATAAATTAGAATATGATCTTCATGCTTTTTAAATTCAAAACCAGAGGGACAACATTTCACTGTCAATTGGGTAAAATCTGTTAGTGTCAGAAAATCTTGTAATTCATCTTTTTCAATCTATCGTTGCTTTGGGGGTTTTCTCAAATCTGTTTGAGTCGGCAAGAGAGATAGATTTATTATTTTTTCTGAATGTATTGCTGGTATTGGTTGTAAATTCCAATTAAATTTGTTTCTCTTACCTTTCAAAATATATTTATCCTCAAAATGTTTGATGCAAAGAACTGAATTTTTCGTAGGAAACCAATTATTTTGATTAACAAATTTTATGCATTTTTCGATAAGGTCGGATTTTCCAAGAGGAAAAGAAAATACGGAGACTTTTTTACTGTGAGTATCATATCCTCTAGAACAGCCGAATGCCACACATTTAACCATTTTTTGTTAAAAAATATTGCAAAAACACTTTAAAATCTAATATCTAAATGCAATTGATGCGTTAGCAAAAATATGTAATATTGAGTTTCAAAAAAAACAAAACATCGCTTACGCAATTGAAAATCATTCGAGCGAGATCACTCTTGATTGCTAATTATTTATTGTTTTAATTTTTAAACAAGTGTAAACATGCATTTTAGTGTTGAAAACATGTTTAGAAATTAAAATAGGTTCTGATAAATTCTCTTGAAATTTATAAATTATTTACGTTCAAAAAAAGGTAAGCCTCTTTTCAAAATTTTAATTACCTAAGCGGTCAATTTGTTGATTGTTTTTAGTTTCAATTTCAATCGGCCTTTAATGTGACATACGGGGCCATATTTATCAGTGGACCATGACTCAGCCTTTTCTTATGAGTATGTAACCAATTTATGCTTTAGTATTATTTGCATAGGCGTAGGTCCATACTTTTTTCTCCCTTTTCTGGAATTTAGTATTAAGGCATGGTAGTTTGTTTTCAAGTGAGAGTTCTGTTAGATGACCCCCTTTTTGTTTGACGAGTTGTGTAAGTAGAATTAGTTGCTTTTGTTTTTACCTATTTGAGCATCTATGTCTCCACTAATGATTAGAACATTGTGTTTGGGAATACTATGGACAAAGGAGGATAGCTCATTGTAGATGATGTCATCTTTTTGATCACTGGCATTGGTAGGAGCGTAACAGATAATTGTTGTGCAGGTGTTGCTGTTAAATATAGCTGATATTGTTCTCAGTCGCATTTTCTCGATGCTATTAAATGATTCAAGGGCACAAGGACTGAAAAGCATTCTTACCCCTCCTATAACAGCATTGAAGGAGTTTTTCCATGCAGATGAAGAGATAAACATCCATCCATTGCCGGTCACATGGTATTTTATATCTACTTCTCTATGATAGTATCTATGTTCTTGTATGCATACGTTTATATTGTGCTCTGCTACAGGTAATGTTAGCTCACTAGGGCCAGAGCTTCAACCTTGGCAGAATGTGCCTTTTTTTTTTCCTGTGAAAAGGGCAATGCGGTTTGGACACATGGTTTGAATTAGTCATGGTAAGTTTTCAATGATTATTTTTTATCTCATTAATAGACGCTACTTTTATAGACGAGTACCTGTAGTTTTCCTGACTTAACTATTTGATCTTGGTCGTTAATCTGTAGGTGCTTTCTACCGAGCATCAAGTGAAGTGCACTGTTGACTGAACTTAGGATTTATCTGCCTTACTTCATATCCACCATATAGCTTCCCATAGATTCTGCTGTTATGTTTGGGGTATGACGACGACGGGGGGTTGGAGAAAAAAAAAAAATTTTTTTTTCTTAAATTTGTAAAGTTAAAACTTTAAAGTCCAACTATTCATCTTTTATTTTGCGATACTATAGTATCACATTTTTAGATAGTTCGTTTAACAATTGTCTGCCCACGCTATGTTTGAAAGATTCACAGACAAGGAATGATACAATCCATCCAGAACTTCTGAATGGTCAGGGTCTTGGCAACTCAAAAACAATCAACAATCATTTATTGTTTGATGTTCTGACTGCATACAGTAGCACAAGAGAGAATCTAAAGGTCTATGAACAGACATAAAGAGATAGGAAGTGCACAGAATGCAATGTGATGTGATATATTAAACATATCCTGGCAGCAATACCCCACGAAACAATGGCTATACGGCCACTTACCTCCTATCTCTTAAACCATCCAAATAAGATGAACAAGACATACGGAACATTGCTAAAGAAAAGATGAACTCATAATTATGAATCTCTTCACATGAACATGCCAGTGTTGGTTGACCAACAAAACCTTACCCACAACAGCTATGTGTGGACACAGAATGTAGTCTGGAAGACCTGCCAGGAGCAATGGATGATACTGACAGAGGGAGAGTGTTAGGGAAATTCATGGAAGTATAGTGGATTGAGGATGAGATTATATGTATGTATAATAAAAAAAAAAAAAAAAAAATCTGACAAGATGATGAAAATTAAGTGGACATATTAAAACACAAGACAATTTTTCTCCTAGTGCCGCTATACCTTAATTTTCTTTCCAATTAGATATCCCAATGTAGTCAAAAAATTAATATAAACAGGATATGCCTAAATCTTACCCATCCCATACATAATCACCATTTCCTCCTTTTACTTCCTATTTCTTATATTTTCTCACTGAAATCAAGTCAAGAAACCCAACAACTCAATCCTAGATCTACCCCACCTACCTTTTCTGTAGTTAGACCCTACCCACTTTCATATTAGTACATTTATTTCCTCTTTTGTTAAACTTTAGAAAAAAAATTCTGAGCAGAATCTGTTGTCCATGTGTTAGTATATCTATATATATATATATATATGTGTGTGTGTGTGTGTGTGTGTATGTGTACGTTTGTTTTGGTTGAGTTTTATGGCATATCAACCATCTTGTTATTAAATGTCAAATATTCTTTATACCTATATATTTAATATATTTGTAAACAGCAATTTTTAAAACAGCTTGATCTCATTTTATTCACCCAGTAAAATGCCTTCAAGTATTACTATAGCAGTCAGAATTTAACATCAGTCATTTGTTTGCACTTATTTTCATTTTTAAATCAGTTGGTAATCTGTTTTGATAGGGTTTTGGTTCTTTTTAATACTTGGATTTATGTCCATGGATGTCCAGTTGGAGTTAACTAACTGGACATGAAAAACTTTGGTCACTGATAATTTTTTTTCTTTTAATGTTTACAAGTGTGTGTGTGTATATATATATATATATATATATACACACACACATACACAGTACTTTGATTGTAAGCTTTCTTTCAAACATTTCCATTATCTTTTGAGGGCAAAGATTTTATTATATTGACAGACATTCATTTAGTTCAGTGATAAATATTCTAGAGAAATTTGTCTATTAGATTATGTATCGCATATCTGCTGACATTTGTCACATAACTAGAAATAAGAACATCATTGCTGACCCACCTTTATATCTAATTTTAAAATTGAGGACATTTCTGAGAGTACAACATACAAAATTGTGCCAGATACTTAGCCTTTTTTTAAGATCAGTTGTCATTGGGTTTCACCAGGATAATGAAGACTTCATACTGCAATAAGAAGTGGAAACCAGTCATTTTGGTTGGGGACAGGTAGCTTAAAAAACTTGAAATTGTTTTGAGATACATGCTCAGGGATATTCCTGAAGTCAAAGAATATATCTTTCAGACCATTCTCACACAAGTGATTCAGCCTGATTGTCAGTCTTGGATGATATCCCAGCAACAATAACCTTTATCCAAAGCCACCTGATAGCTTTTGCTGTAGCCACTTTGAAGTCCCTATACTGTATAGTTTCTATTGTTTATGTCAGATTCTTCTAAAGACAACTAATGGGGAACTATAGAAAATTAAGCTCTGTAGCAAGGAGTCACAGGCAGACAAAAACCTTTTAGATCCAGTCAACAACAGTTGGTTATATATCCAGACCAACCACAAAATCCTGGACAGGATGGCAAACCAGTATATTACACATCTTTAAACAACCAGGCAACCTAATACACACACACCCTACACCCCCAGCTGCAAAATCAAATCCAGGACAATTCCACAAAGAAACGAAGCAAAACATTTGTGTGATCTAAAAACAAAACAGTATCTCTGGTCCCAACCCGCAGCTCTTCTCTGACCATCACCGTATCTTGTCTGTCCACCTGCACCTTAATTACTTCCTTTGGTTGATCCCTATGACTCTCCCTTAACCTAATCAAGTGACTAACCCTGTTTTTCTGATTGTCCTTCAGTTGACATTCTGTACATATAGAGAGGCAAATTCTTATTTCTGGACCCCTATATAGACACACATACACAAGGCCAACCCACATGCATTCACAGAGAACTAAGCCCATATAATAGTGACAAACCAAGCTTCAGTCACCACTGACTTTGCATAGTAGCTTATGTTTTTCAGGCTACAATCAAAGTTTTCAAAACTTAATTGTCTTTTCTATTGATGGTGGCAACTTTGTAAATCTTAAAGAGAGCCCAGAAAAATAGCAAAAGCTGTATTAAAAAAAACAAAAAAAAGATTTAGAGGAAACCTGCAAAATATAGACAGTTTCATAGGTATTCCAAAATAATTACAAAGAAAAAAACAAAAAAACAAAAAAAAAAACAACAAAAAAACAAAACAAAAAACAAAAACAAAACCCAAAACGAAAATGATCGACAAAGAATAAACAATCTTTAAAAGCATTTATTTATATAAATGTTCAGTTCATTTTTAGCGTTTACCACCAACTCTGGGAGCTCTTACAGGGACATTCTTTGTTGCCTTTGTTTTAGGAGGAAGAGATTTGGCTGGCTGTAGAAAGAGAAGATTTTTTTCTCTTCATAATTCATGTCAAAATTAAAATGAAAGCTTCATTACACACAATATAGAAAGAAGAAGAAAAAAAAACAAAAAAAAAAAAACAAACAGACTTCATAACACCCCACCAAGGATACTGGTCGCACAAAGAGCATTTTTAAGAGTTCAGTGCTATTTTTTTTATAAATATCTACAAAAAAATCGATTTTCAAATGAGCAAGATGTAGATACAAACTACATCATTTTAACTGGATTGTCAATTTAAGTAAGTAATTTTTTTTTATATAAAAAACATTTTACATAAAGATACCCCCCTCATCACGAATGTAGTTATCTTACCTTTGTAGTTGTTTTCTTAGCAGCCTCCTTAGCTTTCTGCTTTTCTTTAGCAGCCCTGAAACACAATACTTGAAACTGAAGCACTATATTAAAACATTGTAGTAATATATATATATATATATATATATATAAATAAATAAAAGAGAGAGAGAGAGAGCACTAAAAAGTAATTATAAAATTTAATCAAACTTAAAATTTTGTGTTTGTCTACCTAAATTCTCAACATGAATTATTTGTGTATTATAATATTTACAAAATTTTGGGCACTATACAATAGTTGAAGATGTAATTTTTTTTTTTATAGAATGATAAAAAAAAAAAAAAAAAAACTTGAATCATAAAAGCTTAAAAGTTTTTGATTGTTAAACAAAGACTATTTTTAAAAGTAAATTTTCACATGCTGATAATTTCACTTTGAGACAAAACCATGTATGAATTATTGTAAAAATATTTAATACTTAGACCAACAAATCCATAAACTACTGTTTCAGTAAGACCAATCTTATGATGATCACAGGAAAATCAAAATCATAAGTTATCATCATCATAAACAGTAGATATTAAATCCACATCAAAGGCCCGTGGAACCCCGCAGTTTAACCAACTCTTTTATATATCAATAAATGAAATAATCAATGTATAAATTGATCTGTATATCAATTGTGTTGACCAAGTACAAGAAAGAAAAAGTTTTAAAATCTAAGTACCAACCTGATAGCTTGCTCTCTCTGTGCTTTCCTAACTTCAGGTTTCTGATTGCGCTTAGCCATAATGTCACTAAGAGTGGCACCAGCAATAGCTCTCTGAAACTTAGCCGTCCTTCGAGTTCTTTTCTTGGTGACTTCTTCAGTTTGTCCCTTTTTGTGTTTACGTCTGTATAAGACCGTCCAATTTATTTTACGTGGATTGCGCTTCATTTTATAGGAGCGCTCACATTTAGCATTAAGAAACTGCATGATCTGTAAGAGCAAAATAAAAAACTTGTCTGGATTTCTGAACATGGTAGGGATGAAAAATTACATATTCAGTGAAAATTTAAAGCCCCTCCCCACTGGTGCTGGGACTCTTTGCAGCACTCCACACAGTAATCATTCCATAAAACAGCGTTACATAGTGTATTCAGACTATCGTTTTCATCTGCATTCACTATGTTTTGCCTAATGCATCCTTCTTTCAGGTGTTTCATGTCAAACTCAGGAGCCCAAGTAGTGTGTTTAAAATATATAAGAATCTATACTTAAATTCTAAAAAAATGTCTGTGCTGATCAAAGAAAATTTTTTACAATTAGTACTTGCTGCAGTTTATAATCTTAACTATCAGAAAGTTCAAAATGAAGTTTTTACAAGAAAAAATTTTAATGGATAAATTGGTTAAAATTTTTTAAAAACAAAATGAAAATCAAAATTGGTAATAATTATCCTACAACACAGAAACTAGTGTTTTCTAGGGATCAGTACCAAGACTTGTTTTTCATATTCATAAATGACTTAATGATAAAAAAAAGAAAAAAAGAAATAAAACTATTTGCCTATGTTAACATATTGAAAGAAACAAAAGATAAAGTCATATTGGTAAGATATTAAGAAATTAAAATGTAACAAATGTAAAGTACTACATACTGGATCCAAAAACACAAGTTGAATATAAATCAAGCAATAGGGAAATCAAGTAAACGTGGAATGTAACCTATGAATTGGCTTTGATGATACATTTAAAGCAAACATTTTGTCTATTGGATTGAGGCTAAATACTAAAATTTATAAAACCCTAAAAAGACCTCATTGAATATTGTACTTAGACCTTGGCTTCAGTGTCTAGATATGGATGAAACTAAAGACAAGTTAAAAGATTATACTCACAGGGAAAGAGTGACGAATTTAGGATCAACTACTTTACTAGCAATAACAAGGAGTGATCCGATTGAAAATTAAATGGATTTTCTTATAGTATACATTTCTCCATCAACAGGAAATTTAGTCAAGGCTGATTTCAAAAATCATGTCTAATAACCACTGATTTTGCTTTTCTTAATGTTTTTGGAGCAAATTACAAAATCAGCAATAGTTTAAAAAAATTCAAGGTTAAATTGGATGATTTTAGTAATGGTTAGAAAAAGAAATTAAGAGTATTTTTGGGAACTATTGGATCCAAGGTTGATGTGAGAAGACAAAAAAAAAAAAAAAAAAAAAAATCATACACAAATAATTTTATACAAATTTTAAGTACCAAAACTTATAATCTCGTAGAAAACAAAGCTGAAACACATTGAGTACCCAGCCATGAGAAAAGATAACTACTACTTAAATATTTGAATCTGAGGAAAAAATTCATAAAATATTAAACTAATAGTTCTAAAAATTGAAAAAGCCAATAATGTACGTGAAATTTTCACTGTAATATTGCCCAACAAAGCTTTCCTGGACAATATTTTAAAAATCTGAAACTGAAATTAAAGTTGAGCTCTTATAATTAACATGCAATGCAAATTGACGTGCTTGGTTGTAGTAATCAAATTCAAACCAGTTATACTCCACTTAAAAATTAACGTCCCAACCCACAGAAATTTTTGGGAGGACAAACCATTTCCAAGGTACTTTGATGATACGTCATTAAAATAAATCACTCCTGAATACTTAAATATAATCGGAATCTAATACAAAACGTTCCTAGTATACCAAATGCTGAATCATCTCCCTTAAAAAAAAAAAAAAAAAAAAAAAATAAACACTACACAGAAAGGGCATTGTGTGAGAAGCCTTACAACTTTAGTGAAATAACAACCACCAACATGTAATTGTCTTGAATGAACCAACACTCCACATTCATAACAGAGAAAGCCTTTGGAAAAGGTGCAACGAAACAAAGGAATCAAGAGTGCCAGAAATTATGAGGATAGGAATATCGATTTAAATTAAAAAAAAAAAAAAAAAAAATCATGCGTTTAGTATGTTAAGAAAATTTTCCGTTTTCTCTTACCCCAGTTATGGATTTTCATCCCTCTCTTAAGGAGGAATCATGTACATAAACATGTCAGAAAGTTAGAGATGGTTTCAACAGGTTATTGTAAACAAACCTTTTTAAAATCATAAAAACCAATATTTGTCGAATTTTCAGAATTTTAACAAATTAATAGCAGAAAACATTTATTTTTGTCGGAACTCAGGTGGTTCAAGCGTACTTTGAAAATTATAAAACTTAATTTGAATGTGTGGGAACCGCATGACAACTTTTATCCATTCCTTTTTATTTTTAGTAAGAATTTAGAAAATTAGTTCTAAAATTAAAGGTAATTAACTGATTGTTTGTTTCAACATTTTTAAGACACTTGAACGCACTTTTGATGAAAGATAACTCCCAAAAAACATCTAGATGAAGAAAAACGTTTTATTCATTTAAAAGAGGAAAACCTTTGCCAGTGCCACTTTGGTTTCTTTTTTTTTTTCAATATTTCACGTGTTCACTTTGATCATTTGAGAATCAACGAAATGTTTTCGGTGGTTAATAATTTGATTATAAACAGTCCATCAATCTGAAATCTGTTTCCGGATAAATGTATTATTGGAGGAGAAGATAAAGTCCAATTTTCTTTCTCATCTTAAGTTTGAAAGTCTGCAAGATGTAAATAAATGAAGGAATAAAATAAAAATCCCGACAACCATCCAGCCACACATGAATGGGTGGGAAAGTAAAATGGCGTTATTTTACACGTGCACCTGCTTTTCACTGAAATTTGTTTTCTGATTTGGACTCAATTTGACCCTTAAACTCACTGCATTTTTTTTTTCGTTTTCCAGAGGGTAAAAAAAAAAAAGAAAAGAGAGTGGGGTTTATTTTCACATTCTTATTCATGTAGAATGATCACTTATCTCAGGAATAAATTTTAAAAAATTGCCATGATCAGTAAAAAAAAAAAAAAAAGACACACTTGAACGGGAGCACGTGTAGAATTTTATCAGTAAAATGTTTAAAGAATTTCCATTATTTTGCTTAAATATCTGCTATAACATTCTTTTTTTACTATACAAAACTAAAACTGGCGCACATTCAGTTGATTTTTTAAAAAGTTTTATTGAAGATACCCAAAATTAAATCTTTAACTCGATAGATTGAGAAGTAAAAAGTAATCTAAATAACAAACCTAATCTTGTCTGTACGGTGAATATAAATGTATTCATTTCTTTATTATTTTGTACATCATCACAGCCTTAAATTCATCATCGGGCTACACAATAAGCACAAATACTTGAGATACAAAATAAATCACGTGATAAAATATTAAAATCCAAGGTTAGCAGATACACTATAGTTGCCGACGGTAAAGTAAATAGGAAAAATACAAACTATATATTTTTACGATAAACTATACCATAAATTGGCGTACATTTGTTTTTTTTTCAGCGACAAAGTTTTGAGCATAACTAGAAATAGTTTTTATACTAATAATTCTTTAAAGACATTAATTCCATCATAATTCACACTAACGTTTTGTTTTACTTTAGTCTAAAATTAGTTTCGCAAATTGGTAATAATCTTATTACAGAGAGAAAAAAAAAAACAGCATTTTAAAAAGCAGACTTTAACGTTGATCTAGACAATGTTCATACTTTTCAAGTGTGGCGAAAAACTGCAGTAGTTTTCTTTGGATCTAATATGAACACATGTGGCATTTATTGGCCTGACGAAAAAAATTAAGTTGGTATTCTTAAGTTTCTTTACGCTCATTTTTTATTTATTTAATCGTGGACAAAAAAAAATTAGTCATTAAAATTACGTACTTATATTTTGTGGGACTATATTAAACTATACGAAGATTCTTCTGTTTGAGAAAATTTTTAAAGGCTTACCTTTCCATCAGTTTTGACCATTCGTTTCCCATGGCCAGGATAAATTTTGTATCCGCTAAAACTACACACTTCAATCCTGAAATAGTAAATAAAACTTAAATTAAGAAAGAAATACCGGTATTTTTTATGATAATCAGTAAATAAAGTACAATAATCAAAACGATTCAAGCGGATAAAATAATTCTTGCATCCTTACTTCATGGTGACAGAGTGTAAAGAGGCCGGAACCGGAAATAGCTATGAAATTAAACTATCGCAGATAATTTATTTAAATTTAACAAAATATGTCAAGTTTGATAAGATTTTTGTTATCATATGTTTTTAAAAATAATTATGAAAATTTCGACAAAGCGTCTTACTTTTGAAATTAAAAAAAAAATCAACTTATTTGGACGAGTGCGCATGTGTTTGTTTCACAATGGCTGCCTCAGGTAAGTAAACAAATACTGCAATTGGATTCTTAGATACAGGCTGATTAAAATAGTTAGTTTTAACACTTTGAATCAAATTGAAAATTTGTTTTCTCTCTTTAATTTCTTGTCAATGAGTTTAATAAACATATCCTGTGTTCAATACATTGAACAAAAGTAAAGTAAAATTGGTTAGTAATTGCGTTGCTATGTTCTGTTATCTAAAAATTTGCGGATTATTTTTTCTTTTAATAGCTTAAGAAACAATGTTAGTCTGCGAAAACATACCAAAATTAATTTCCCAGAATTATTTTAAGCCTATAAAATCAATTATATTTACTGGCCTATCTGGGTTTTTTTATTATTGTCAGTTGCGATTCCATATCTAGTCGAGAAGTATCATTTTACTATAAAAATTGAATTTTACAGTGGTTCAAATTTTCAAAGGCAAATGTCTGCTTATAAGTTTCAAGTATTCATTACAGTAGGTATAAATACACTGAGTCTCCCTACAGTGCTATATGATGCAACTGAAATGAATAGTATGTTAAACTTAAGTAAAGATGTCGGGGAACCGATAAATGCGTCGATCCCCCAAACATTGACAGGGGACTAGGCAAATGACAAGGGATAAGTGGGTAAGTTTAAGAGTTAGGTCTTTATTGAAGGAATCGTATACGAAAGGTGTGCATAAGTGTAGAATTTCTGTTGCTGTATTATGTCAGGGTAGTCTCTGCGGTGTTGAATGTTGATGCTGTCGAAAGGTGTAGACTCGCTCGTCTAGAAGATCAGGATGGTCTCAATGCTTGGAGTAGATCGTAGGTATAGCTGCATGGTCAGGAATCTTGAGACAGTCGAAGAAATAGACACATCGGTTCCAGAGGCTGGATGATCAATTTCCTGGTTTATTAAGTCTTTGGTTAACTGTGGGTATGTCAATGTGGTCTTAGAGTGCTGATGACTGTCTGAGCAGTGTTCTCCTTTGTGTACTGGGGTGGCTGTTGCATAATCTGGTCTGCTGCAATGGAAAAATGTAAGACAATGAGTTCTTGGAAGACCAGAATATATATAGGCAATCCATGTCATGCAGTCGACTCCAAATGCCTGGGATAAAATCAAAGTTGCGGACGTTGTTGTGAGCACAAATCATGTGACTTTCCCGACCAATAGGTTCCCGAGACTGATTAGTTTACTGACGTCCACCATCTTAGTTTCGGCAACAAGTGGTATCGTAGCCATTTTAAAATATAGGAGTGTAAATCTTATAGTCTCATGGTATCTGCTAAGGGGTGTAATGGGGAGACCAGTAGTGATCTTCAGAAGACTTTCTGAAATTAGCTCTTAAAAGAGTTCGTTTATGACTTTCAGAAATATAATCCTGAAAAGAGCTGTTTGAGAGAGATTTGGTAATTGGTTGGAAATTGGCATCAGCTGTACTGGGTTAGATTCTATGTTGGCTGCTGGCTGCTAGTAGAGGCACAGATACCTCTCCTCTGAGCACATATGCTCAGCAATGCCTTGTTTTAGTCACTGACTGCTGTATTTATATAGAAGTAACAGGTTTGAGTGAAGAAAATTCCGTGTTATCATGTACAGGAAGTTCCTCTTTTAGATATAAGTAATAATGGGATATCATTGTACTAACAAGAAGAGCTTTTAGATATGATGTGTTTTATCCTGTGGTTAAGAACTGTCTTCTAAATGACTGGTAGAATTATTCTATTTTGAAAAGTAGTTCATGTGTTGACAACAGAAATTCACTCTTATATGCAGGGGTTACATTTCATTAACTGATGTCATGGGTGACTCAGTGTTTTTCTTTCATCAAGGATTTTAGATTTTGAGTAGCTGGGGCAGCTACAATAATGTTTTTAAATTTTGTACAAATACTTTTTTATTGGGCAAGCAATGCATACCTTGCTTCTTAGGAATACATGGCACTTTATAAGAGGAACGTGTTTAAATCATTGGGATAATATCTTTAAAAATATCTGACTCTCTATACAAAGCAGTTGGATTATTCTAAACTGTTTGATTTCTCTAGAGGCTTTCCTCATTAGGGATCCACATCTCCACTTCATACCTCTACAGTTTGGTTCTTCTTTTTCTCCTCCAGATGACTCTTAAGATTTTCTTCAGTTGCTGGAAGAGTGACAGACAGCACTTATACACACTGTATGGTACACCACTGAGCATGGAGACAGACAATAATCTTGCTGTCTTAATGACTTCCTGCTTTTTTATGACTAAGCTTTTATTAGGTCACCCAAGATGTTGTGAAGAAAGATATCTACTTCATCTCCTGAGCATTCACGGTGGTTGCTTCACTTATTACCAAAGAGCTTTTTAGAGTTTAGCTATGAATGATGTCTGCTTGTTGGCCCTTTCTTTCCTTGGCATTTCTTTTTGTATGCTGCCACAATTTCTAAACCTGAAAATGAATAAGTGTCTTCTGGCAGCTGGAATATAAAACAGTAAGGATAGAAAAATTAGCAGCACTGGAAATAAACAGAAGAGCCAAATATGGGTATGAACAGGAATTTCACACAGGGACACCACATGTAAGGGATGAATGCAGCCAAGACACCAGAAGCAAAGATGAACAAAATTTCAGGTATCCTTGGTAAAGCACAACAATGACACAGCTGACTACTGCCTCTTAAAGAAAATGTGTTTGCTTTTATTGTGCCCAGAACATTAGTGGTTGGCTAGCAAAAAAAATTATCTGCATAATCAACACCACTTAGTTCACTATACTGACTATTTCTTCATAACTGGATGTTCCAGAATTCGCATTAGTCTGGTTCTGACTGAGCACGCATCTTCTTTCTTACAATCACAGTAAACCAAACAATTTCTCTTTGCTCAACAGAGGCAGGTACCATTGTTAGTGGTGGTAGGCAGTTCACTGCATTTCACTTCTGCGCCAGTCTTCTATACCATTCTGCTCTCCAAAGAGATGTGAGCTTTTTCCTTAATATATTTTACATCAAATATCTTAAGGACATCTTTTTTTTCAAATTTATAGTCTTAATTTTTTTACACATTATTTACCTTTACTTTCACTGAATCATCATTTCATAAAATTCTTTAATTGAAAGTTGATGTTAAACAATATAACTTTGATCCAGAACACTTATTTGTTGGATGAAGTAAAATGCCAAACATTTCATCATTTACCATACCTAAAAACTGATATGCTAAAAGGTATCAAAGAAATCACTTATCTTTTTACACAAAAAATTGTCCCTGAATAACTTAATATGTCCTTTATATTTAGTTGTACAACTTTTTATTGTCAAGGGTTTGGATATTATTTTAAAGAAATAGATAATGGTGATTTAAAAATTCCACTGGATTACACTTCAGTGGATATTTTTCTGTTTTATGATGTTTAATTTTGTCAAATTGAAAAGTTCAAAAAATTATTTGATTTAGATTCTCCAATAGGAAAATTACATTGCTTGCACCAGTGTGCCTTATCGATATTCATGTATAACTTTGCCTAGTTGGCTGGGTCTGTAGAATACACCAACTGCTTCTCTGCAGAGGGGTAAGACCCCGCCAACGAGTGTCCTGGATATAACACTAAACAATCTGATGGTGAGGTTCCAGTGATGCTGGAGCTTTGGGGAAAGTGGAGTACCTCTTCATTGCCATTGCCCTCAAGTCCACTCTGGCCAGGACTGGTAGCACCTGATAAGGGTCCTATTTATGGGTTAGATAGAACTAAACTGTGGTTTCTTGAGTTAACTGTTTTTTGCATTTAAACTGTGTACTTATGCTAAACTGAATTGTTTAAAATAGAACTTTTGATATTTAAACTGAATTATCTGAAATAAAAACTGACATGAAATCTGTGTATTGCCCAGTCAGCTGGGGCTGTAGAATACACCCACTGCACCTCTGCAGAGGGATAAGACCAAAACCCCCCACACCACCAACAAGTGTCCTGGATATGACATTAAACAATCTGATGGTGAGGTTCCAGTGATGCTGGAGCTTTGGGGAATGTGGAGCACCTCTGCATTGCCATCGCTCCCTGGTTCACTCTGGCTCAGAGTGGTAGCACCTGATAGGGTCCTCTCTATGGGTTAAATAGAACTAAACTGCATACTTATGCTAAACTGAATTGTTTGAATTAGAACTTTTTTACTATACTGAATACATTGAAAAAATGTTTTTGACAATTAAGCTGTATACTTAAATTTTTATACTAGACTGAATTGTTTGAAGTGGAACTGTTTTTGACATTGAAACTGTACTTACATTAAACTGAATTGTTTAATATAGAACTGTTTTGACATTTAACTGTGTGTAAACAAAATCTATACTTATACTAAACAGAATTGTTTGAATTAGAACTGTTTGACTAAACTAAATAGCTTTAAATAGAAATGTTTTTGACAATTAAACTATGTACTGATGCTAAACTGAATTGTTTGAAAGAGAACTCATTATTTGCATAAAAATATATTTGGCATTAAATAACCTACAAAGATTGATATGCCATAAAACCCAACCAACCATCATGTATAAGTATATATATATATATATATATATGCCTGTATAACTTATATATACATATATCTATACATATGATTTTATGTATGTATATATATTTGTGCATACATGTATATGTGTGTGTATCAATATCTAATATATTATGTTTTATTACAAGATTCCACTAAAACAAATTGATTTGAAATTCTCATTCATTTCATTATGTAATTAAAGTTTATTTTTAAAATTGTAAAAATCTTGTTTCATGAAAGAAGGTAGTAAAGAAATTGTCCAATAAACCCTTTTCTGTTTTTTTTCTGTTTAACTTTTTATATTTCTTTTCTTCCAGAGAAATATATTCCAGAAGAGAAAATAGTTGACTTGTGTAATCATGGTCTTTACTACTTTACTCTCCCATCAGATTGCAATGGTAATAGTGTGGTTCTTTTGGACTATAATAGAATCCAAAATTTTGAAAACATTGATGGATACAGAGATATTATTCTCCAGGTATGTATTGTGCAATGATTATTTCATCTTCAGTTGTACTGAAAAATGAATAGGTGTCAATGAGTCAGGGGAGCTTTTGTCTGATGGAAAAGACCAGCTTTCTTATCTCAAAAATGCAGCTGTTGCATACCATGATGTTTGTTTTTTGTAAAGGAAAATCTTGGAAAGTTAAAATGGTCTGGCTTTCATTCTTTAAAGGAAGCCACATACATTGATTAGCCAGTTGGCCATGGCTAGGAATAATAAAAGGCTAGGGAAACATTTGTGCTGGAACTTTTTTATACTTCGCATAGTGAGTTAGTCAAGTGTGCACACAGAAAAAATGGTAGATGAGAAAGAAATATTCAATGTTGGATGAAAATTTGTTTCTCGTAGACTAGTGTTCTAGCTTTTCAGTAGTGGACCAGCAGAGAGAGAGAGAGAGACTTATGTAGTTACTCCCTATTTTGGTACTTTTTCTTTACCTCCTAAGATGGCAGACAGCAGGTTTGACATCTGGCTGATCCCTGAATTTAGTGGTGCTGCCAATGATCTACCAATTGTAGAATGGATTGAGAACAAAGTTTGTCTGCAAACTCAGTGAAATAAAAAGAATTTAACCTGTACTACTGCTGCAATTTCAAGCTGTGGCTCTCTCCATGTATTGCCAAGTCGGTTAGGGTTGCAGAATGTACTGACTGCAACAGTGAGGTAAAACCTGGATATGACACTAAACAATCTGATGGTGAGGTTCCAGTAATGCTGGAGCTTTGGAAAATGCAGAGCACCCGTTCATTGCCATTGCTCCCAGATCCGCTTTGTCCTGGAGTTGTAGCACTTGATAGGGTCCTATCTATGGATTAAATAGAACTATACTGTGGTTTCAAGAGTTTACTGTTTTTGCATTTAAACTGTGTATTTATACTAAACTGAACTGTTTTGACATTTAAACTACATGCTTATGCTAAACCGAATTATCTGAAATAAAACTTCTCACAATTAACTCAGTTTCTTCCAAGCAGTGGTCGTGTTGATACTGCTATATGGATGCAATACATGGACGCTAACTAAACGGATGGAGAAAAAGCTTGACAGCAACTACGCAAGAATGCTGTGAGCAATTTTGAACAAGTCCTGGAGGCAACACCCCACAAAGCACCAGCTGTACAGCCATCTACCTCCCATCACGAAAACTATCAAAGTTAGATGAACCAGACATGCAGGACACTGCTGGAGAAGCAGGGACAAGCTCATAAGTGATGTTCTCCTATGGACCCCCTCACATTGCCGAGCTAAAGCAGGGTGACCAGCTTGAACCTACATACAGCAGCTCTGTGAGGATACAGGATATAGCCCTGAGGACCTGCCAAAAGCGATGAACGATAGGAAGGAGTGGTAAGAGAGGGTCAGGGATATCCATGCTGGTGGCACGACAAGATGATGATGATGACATTTAACTCTGTGTATTGCCCGATCCACTGGGGGTGTAGAATACACTGACTGCGACTCTGCAGAGGGTTAAGACCCATCCCCCAACAAGTATCTTGGATATGACACTAAACAATCTGATAGTGACGTTCCAGTAATGGTAGAGCTTTGGGGAATGCAGAGTATCCCTTCATTGCCATCGCTCCCAGGTCCACTCTGGCTGTTTTTGGAGATAGAGGAAAGCAAAGATACTAACAGCCAATGGAAAGATCCTAAAATGTTGTGGACTGTCAAGTTACTCTCATAAGATTTCACCTGTGTCAAAACATAAAGCTTGGTAGCTATGAGTCAGCACTCAGTTGTGTAACCAATTGAAGTGAGATTTATTTCCTAAACAATATTAAAAAATACAATTTTGAGGAGCACAAGGCCCAAGCTTCTTTGTAGGGGTGGGGGAAGGGTTGTTGTTGGTTGGTTGGTTGGGTTTTATGGCATATCAACCCTTGTAGGTCATTTAATGCCAAATTCTGTCTATATATATATACATATTCAACCAAAGATTTCAGAACGAATATTAAGGTAGGTAAAATTTTCTATTAGCATGATTTCATTTGTTTGCACAAGATTAACCAGTTTTAAGTTGTCATATTTTTTTGTACAACTTTGTCTCTCTCAAAAAGGACAGAATGTCATCTATTTTGACATTCTTGAACAGATCGGTTAAGCTATTTACTTTGAAAAATCGCTTTCTGATAACAGCAAAAGTTCTGCATTCTATAAGAATGTGTTTAACCGTGCAAGTTGTCTGGCAGGTCAGACACTGTGGTTGTAGTTCCTGTTTCAGAATGAAAGAGTGAGTAAGCCTTGTATGACCAATTTGCAATCAGGATATAATGATTTGTTCTCTTCTTGATTTTCTCGATCCTAGTCTTCACTCTCCCAAGGTTGGCTGAATTTGGAAGAGTTTATTGTGGATGTTATTGCTCCATTGTTGTTGCCATTTTGTGTGAAGGAATTTATTAATTGTTGGTTTCAGGTCAGTATATGGAATCCTGGATTTATCGGGCGTCAGATCTAAGGCTGATTTGGCTGCCAAGTCTGCTCTTTCATTCCCTCTCACTCCAATGTGGCTTGGGGTCTAGCATATAATTATTTCTTTTCTTTTTGACATTGAGTCTAATCTACTCAACAGTTTAATGATAAAAGAGTTCTGAAATTTTTTATTTCCTAATGATAGCAAGACAGAGTCTGAAAATATTATAAATTTCTTATGCTTACTCTTCAAGATGATGTTGAGAGCTAGGTCTATTGCACGGGCTTCTGCTGTGAAGATAGGGCTTCCCATTGAAAGAGCTTTCTTAAGAACTGTTTTGTTTAAACATTTTGGATCCATCTGTAAAGACATAGAAGTGGTCGGGGTGGTGTTGGAGAATATTGTGAAATTTCTCTTGATAAGTGCTGGGGTGGGTTTTAGTTTTGGAATGTTCATTCAGTTTGAGAATCACTTTGGAAGTTTTAATGATCCAGGGTGGTGTTTGTGGAAAAGTGCTTTCATGTATATTATTTAGTGGTATTTTTGATTCTTGTAGGATTGACTTCATCCAAAGACCAAAAGGTTTTATTGTTTTTACTCAGTCTTGCTTGACTATGAATCTAATGGGTAGCCACATTCGCTGACTCATTCATACCATACTATAAGGCATTCATCCTTCACCAGGCACGCTGAGACCACCAAAATATTGCATTTGCTCTATGAGAAAAGCCCTACTTAAAAACCCTGGATGGAAATGTATGATTTTATTTTACAAAACAATGATCTATGGACAATTGGTGGATATGATGGAGATGGGAGAAAAAGCCCTGAAAAAAAAATTGAACAAAAGAAAAATCTGTTTGGTTACCCTCCCATCCACCTGTCTATAATATGTAGGCCAACTGTTTTCTAATAACCGAGAGGACCGAAAACAAGCCAGACCTTCCCTAATGGGGGAGGGAAATAAACTAATGGGACCAAAGAAATGCCGGGTAGGGCACAGTGCGGGAGACTAATATGGGTTACAGGGATGAAAATATGATAAGGAAAATCCAAGATCTTCAGAGAAGTGGGACTAGATAGAGGGATAGGGGATGAAAAAGAATTGGGACAGGGAAGATCTTGGAGTCTAGCTCCTAGGTGATGGGGACAATGACTCACAACATACTGCTAACTAGGGAAATAGAGGGCAAAAAGTGTCTACTTACCAGGGATGGGGTCCCAAAGGACCTGATTTGTAGTTGCCATGTGTAGGAAGAGGACAACCAGGCTCGCTGCATGCACCCACCTTCTGTTCAATGTTATGTGGTCCAAGCATTTTCTATTGCATCTAATTTTGACTCTAAGCTGATGCCTAAAGAATGAAATCAGATCACGATGAAAAAAGTTTGCATCATCATACAATTCTTTCTTTTGCATCATCCAAATCACCATTCTAGCTACAGCTAGGATCGCGAGAAACATCACATGCTTTTCACCTTGAACCTAAGGCAAAACATTGTCTATGACATAACCAATGTCAAGCAGCACAAGCTACCTAGGTTTGATATGGGCTGTCCATTTCCCAATGTGATTCCAAAATGGGCAAACTCGCTCACAGTAGTAGAAGGCATGCTCAGCCATTTCTTCTAAGCTACTGCCACAGTGAGGACATACCAGCTTTGTAATTCAAACCGAAAGGAGCAAATGCATTCTGTGAAAGCTGCCAGCTGAGCAAGAACTCAGAGTTGTTCAAGAAGGCCGAACCTCCAATGTGAGTGTACCTCCTCCATTGACCAGCCAAGCCAATCCATGAGAGGATCCGAAGCGGAGCCTACCACTAGATCCCAATACAGTTCCTTTCAAGACCGAGAAAGGTCACTGGACCCAGGAAGGTTATAAAAGGCCTTAAGGCATTCACAGACAAATGGTGCTTTACCCCTCAGCTTATATCGACTTTCAGCTTTGGGGTCTAGCTTAAGGCAAGGAAAGGCATCACTCACCTTTTGCCTCCACATCATGTCCTTTGACAAAGATCAGCCCAAGCAAGCCAGTCTTTCAGTCTTATCAGCTGTATACAAGAGGTATGGAAATTCCTGGAGAAGGCTAGCCAAACTGACGTGGGCGTAAGGCTGGCGGAATTGGAGCACCCCTCTTTGAAAAAAATGTTATCATTCTGTGTGGCATGAGTCTCGATTTATATTCATCCCGCTTTCTATAGATCTCTTAAGGTGCGGTACATTATGGATGTTGGAAGAGTGTCCAGAGATGGCTGAGTTTACACTGAACTTGGAACTGGCTCTCTGAGGCAAGCCATTGGCATCCTCACCCCTGAATATTTCTGGATCATAATCAACACTGAATAGGTAAATGGGTCAGAATGACTTTAAACCTTACCAGTTGGAACATGAGAGGACTGAGGGGTCCAAGCAAGTGTGTGTGTTTACTTGGTGAACTCGTGAACCTCTGTGTGGATGTTACTGCAGTACAGGAGACCCACTTCATTTGCACAGAGGACTGTCGGGTGCTGGAATGCAACTTTGTGGTCTTTTCTGTATTTGGTAGCCGCTGCAGTGCTGGGGTCTCTCTGCTAGTTGGATGCAGCCTTAATGTGATTGTCAGTCTTGTCTTTGCAGATGATGGGGACCGCCTGGTTGTGGCTGATGTTGCTGTTAAAAGCTTTGAGTTCCAGGTGGTCGCGGTTTATGTTCCTAATAGTGTTGGTGAGAGACACTCTTTTTTCTGATGGTTGGGGCCATTCCTTGACAATCCAAAATGGTTAGTTTTAGTGGTTGATTGGAATATGATCCTTGAGGTTAAGTTAGATAAGGCTAGGCAAGGTGCTAGTGGGTAGGATAGGTGTCAAGGTTGAAGTGCAGGTGGGTACCTGGCTTTGAAGGCGTCTGTCCTTAAAGGGCCAGGTGGAGTTGTGCGCTGTGTACATCTTCCCCTTGATCCTTTACCAGTTGTCTATACTTCCCCTGCCTAAGGTTCACCAGCTGGCACTAACACAATCCCTCTCCAAATTGCTTTGGAGTGGTCAAAAGCTGATGATCCATTGACAGGTCTGCTGTCAATATCCTTGAAATGGGGGTCTAGTGATGCCTGATCTGGAGAGCAACTAGTTCGCTGAAAATACTGGCTTACCTGGGCCGATCCTTGTCAAGGGACATGGTGTGGGGACGAAAAGTGGGAGATGCCTTTCCTCACCTGGAGTCCAACCCTAAAGCTGAAGGTCGGCGGTGGCTTAGAGGTGAAGCACTGTTCACCTGCAAGTGCTATAAGGCTCTCTGTAACCTTCCTAGGTTCAGTGACCTTTCTCAGATAGTGGAGTTGCTCGGCTGGTCGCTGGAGGAGGTTCGTTCTCAATGGAATTGGGTGCCAGGTTCAGGCTTCTTGAACAACTTCAAGTTCTCGCTCACCTAGTGGCTTGCATGGAATGCGTTTCCCCTTGCTGACTGGGCTTTCATGCCCAATTGCCTCTGCTGTGGCAGTGACCTGGAAGTAATGGCTTGTACTGCTGCAAGTGGGTTTGCCCATTTTGGAGTCATGTCGGGGAGTGGATGGCCCACATCAATCCCAAACAACTTGTGCTGCTCATGTCATGGATGATGTTGATACTCTGTATCAAGGTAAGAAGTGGGTAGTGTTTCTCGCGATTCTAGCTGTGGTTAAAATGGTGATTTGGGAGACATGAAAGAAGGGATTGTTTGAGGGTGTAAACTTTTTTCATCGTGATCTGATTATGTTCCTTAGGCATCAGCTTTGAGTCAAAATAAGATGTGATAGAAAATGCTTGGACCGCATAACATTCACAGATGGTGGATGCATGCAGCGAGCCTGGTTGTACGAAAGGGGGCAATGTTGGAGTCATCCTTCCCTCCTCTTCCTATGCATGGCGTCGATGGTCTGGGTACTTCGGTACCCCATCCCCTGTAAGTAGGTAATTTTTGTACCCCTTATTCCCAAATTAGCTGTCCAATGTGTGTAATTAGCCCCACTCTAGTTGTTAATTTCTGAGATCTTCCTCACCCCCTTATTCTTTTATCATAATTCTCCTCCAGTCCCATCTTTCTCAGGATCTTGGACCCACATCACTGTAATCCATGCTACCCATTCCTCACTGTGCCCTTCTCCACATTTCTTTTATTGGATTAGTTTAGACCTGCTCCCCACATAGGGATAGTCTGGCTTGATTTTTGTCCTCACAGTTACTGGAAAACATTCGGCTCTCCACAGCATAGACAAGGGGAAAGTAAGGTAACCAAACACGGTTTTCATCCTTGTTTCACCAATTTATTTTTGTGGGTTTTTCTCCCCTCCTCATCATTGCTATTTTGTATATATGCTCTCATTGTAAATAAATCATTCATTTTGCCTGGGTTTTAAGTTGGTTCTCAAAGAGCGAATGTGGAATTTTGGTGAATGTTGCATGCTTGTTGATGTATGGTTGTCTAATTGTATTGTGTGCCTGGGTCGGCGAATGTGGCTAGCTAAGGCCCCTTAAAAAATATAGTCAAGCATGACCGCTCTCCTTCCCCTCCCCTATAATACATTTGGGGCTTCTTTTTTTCCTATAAATTTTGGGAAATAAACTGTATAGAGTTACAGCCTGTTTTATTTTTATCTGCCAGCTGGATGCTAGCTTGGGCTGCTGAGCTGGTAAGTGTTGTTATTATCGTTGTTTATTCTGCATGTTAGAGCAGTGACTTCTACAGTGGACATGGCAAAATTAAATGCTCAACCTATACATATTGATGTCCTGATTGTGGACAGCCGACTACAAGGATTTGATTTTTGGGGGATTGATGGAATCAGAGAGCTTAGTGGAGTGCACCATGGCCAATACCTCATCTCACATTTCAAGGCTGTAAGGTAACAAGCCGAAGTAATGTAAACAAAAAATAATCCATTCATGGCCACATATGAAATTAACCTGAAAAGAAAATTAGCTTGAAAAATTGATCAAAGAAAATAATATAATCATGTTGGTAGAATTTATCCAATGTTATTTTTATTCTTTTCGACATTAAAATGCATATTTACACTTGTTATCAAGTACATTTTGCAGGTCTCAGTTTATCAAATACCAAATGAATTTTCCCTGCAAACATGAGTTCAGCTGGGGCCATTCCTTAACTTATATTTATGTTAGGTATTATGCAATATATGGACAAGAATTTTTGTAATTCTTCGTTCACAGTTTCAATCCCACTTGCCTTCTTAATTGCTCTCTTGAACACATCAACAAATCTTTCCGCCATTCTTTTTAACTTTGGGTGGTAAGGTGGAGATGTTAAGTGTACAATTGAATGGATTTTACAAAAATTTTCAAAATCTTTTGAACAAAACTGTGTCCCATTGTCAGACATGATAGTCTCTGGTATGCTGAATCTAGCAAATAATTCATGTAAAAATCTCTCATGATACTACTAGTTGGTGTTTTACATTTAAAGATTTCTGGTTACTTTGTGAAGCTGCCTACTACAATGAAGTAATTAGTTCACTTTATTGGGCTGGCATAGTCAATGTGTAACCTTGACGCTGGCTTATTGGTCTTTGGCCAGAGATTGAATATCCCAGGTGGTGCTTTGGATGCCAAGTTTTTACCAGATTTTTAATTTCCTTGCCCATACCATACCAATAGACGTAGTTCCTCATGAGAGCTTTCATTCTTGATATCATTCTGGATGTCCGATATGAATATCTTTCAAGATTTTTTTTGTTAAAACTGCTTTTATTACCACCCGATCTCCATATAACAATATACCATTACATATAGAAAAAATATCATTTCCTTTATTTTTCTTCTGGTCCATTACGTCATCTTTTTTTTCACTGTAATGAATTTATCAAATTTTGCTCTGAACCTTATTTCTTCCAAAGTAACTGGTAGTTCTTTTACTGTGTTAAATAAACATTTTTAATATCCATTTTTGAACTCAGTGAAGCAATAACTGTCTATTCTTATGGCTCTCTTATTTTAGGAATTAACCTCGACAAACCATCAGCATGTGGTATTTTCTTAGATGATAAAAACTCCATTTTAAAAGAGTAATTCAACAAGATGGTTCTCCATCTTTGTAGGTGATTAGCTGAATGTGTAGGAATCCCTTTTTTCGAGCCAAATATGAACAGTAGTAGGTGGTTGTCTGTTTGAAAAATGAACTCTCTTCCATGCATATATTTGTGAAATTTCTTAACAGCAAATATCAGGCCTAACCCTCTCTTTTTTGATTTGTGAATAATTAATTTTTACCAGGAGCAAAGTCCTTGAGCATGATGTATGGCCTTTAACTGACCATCTTTTACTTTGTGTAAGAGTATGGCCTCTAAACCCAGATTACTAACATCGCTAGCCTCATAAATCTCCTTTTTAGGGTCATAATGCATGAGAGGTCCTACGTCAATGCTGTTTTTAAGTTATCAAAAGCTTTTTGACAATTGACCAACCAGTTCCACTTTACGTTTTTTTAAGACGTTTGCTTAAAGGTGCTCTTAATGTGTGCATGTGGAATGTAATTACTATAGTAATTAGCTAACCCCAAAAATGATTGTAGGGATGATACATTTGTAGGAGCAGACATGTTCTTTATTGTGTTTGCACAACTAGGATCAGGCCTTTTACCTTTTTTGTCTATGATCTGTCCCAAATACTTGATTTTTGGTAAAAAGAATTTGTATTTTTCAATACTCAGCTTGAATCCAAACGCTTTTATTTTTTTGAAAACTTTCTTTACATGTCTTGCATATTCTTCTCAGGTTTTACTTTGTATTAATATGTCATCTAGATATGCTATTGCAAAGTCTAGCTCACTGAGTGTGGTGTCCATCACCTGCTGGTATATCACTGGTGCTACCTTTATTCCAAAAGGTAATCGAAGGAATTTATAAAGCCCTTTGTGTGTGTTAATCATTAGTATTTCAGCACACTTTTCATCCACTGGTATTTGCAGATAAATGCAACTTTGAAAATATCCGATCCTATTTGATTGTGCAAAAATTCTGTCTGCTGATGGTGAAAATTGGGAAGAAAATTGGCACTCACCCCAGTGCAAATGTCAGTGCATATGCTCCATGTGCAAGATCTATTTCTTTGACTAGAAAAAACATGGCTGCCCAGAGCGAGCTTATATTGCAAATGGTCGCGTATTTTCATGCTGGCAGTCATGTAAAACCACGGAGAGTGAAGATGTGCCTGCAAATGTAGGCAGAAAAGAACATAAAAACAATGGACGTTGTCACTCAGTCTTTTTTTTTTGCATTTGCGTTGGACACGAATTGATTAGAGGAGATTAGATTGATTAGAGGATTAGAGGTCAGTTTAAAGAGAGGAAAGAGACAAGAATTATCAAATACTGAAAGGAGGTGTTGGCTAGTGATTGCGGGGTTAGAAAGAGATGAGAATTATTGAATACCAAAAGGAGGTGTTGGCTAGTCATTGTGGGTTTTTGCAGTTGAGAGATGCAGTGGCAACTCTACCCAGTACACTTATCTTGTTGTTTTCCTTTTTTATGTATACAGTCAGGCTTGTTCAGGGACTATAATTGTTTTTTTTGATTACCCCCAATTTTTCCAGCTGTTTAAGTTCTTTGTCCATATTCACCAATGCTGTAAACAGTACTTGACTTTTTGGTTGAAATATTGATGTTGCATCCTCTTTTACTTTGAATTTTGCTTTTACTATCAAGCAAAATCCCAGACCCACCAAAAAAATTTTGAGGAAATTTGCTCTGAATTCCTTTTTCAGTTTTTTGATGTTGGTTGACGATCCATCTATATTATTACAAAATGTGTTTATTAGTATGTTGAACAAGTCGAATGCCTCCATACAGTCTGTACCAAAGACGTTTTGTGATTAATCCATTACAAACGCGTTTAATTTTTTCTCTTTCCCAGAGAAAATAACGTTTGTGACAATTTCACCCAAGAATTTTAATTTACCTCCTGTCACCCCTCTGGGGATTTTTTTTTTAAAAAAGTAATTAATGTTGATCTGTTAATTCTTTTCCAGGTTTTAGCGTTTATTATAGTCTGAACCTGTGTCTAATTGAAATTTGACTTATTTATTATTGAGTCAAACATTTCTATATTTTCGTTTTATTGTCTTGGCTGCTTTTTGTTCAATAGTACAATGGACCAAATTTTTATTTTTCATTTTACTTTTGGGCTTTTTTCTATAATGGGAAAGTTTATGTCCTTTGTTCTAACAATTTTTACACTCTTTGTTTTTAAAAATACAATTTTTGAATAAATGCAATTCACCACAACCAAAGTAGGGATTAATTTTAATCTAAATTTCTTTTTTCCTACCTTTTGTCTTATTCCAGACGGTGTGAATATGAGAAATGTCTCATTCTTCAATTAGAGAAACTATGTAAACCATGTAAACGCAGTAGTTTTTCTTTTTTTATTGATTATTATGTTTCAGTTAGACAGTGGACAGACAATGGTGTTGGCTTGATAAGATTGATAACACTTTGAAAATTCAGCTTCTGTTTTTAATAAACTTCAAAAGAAAAAGTTTCTCTTTCTGAAATAATTATTCATATTTAATTACACATTACTCATTAAGTTTACAAGTAGTTCTTAAGGCTGGAGATGTAAATACTTTCACAGAATTATTATAAAAATATAATTTTTCGGTTATATGGATTTTTTTATAGTAGTAATTATCATTTGTAACCCTTTTGTGTAAGTTTTTAATCAACAATAAAGATTGTTTTAAAAAATGAAGACATTTTGGACATTTGTCTGTTACTTTTGCTTTCTCTATGATGTAAGTTTTTGCATTAACAGTTACATCAGCTAATAATAAAAAAACAGTTTTCATTATATTTAGATACTAAAGAATGCTGATAGTTGAAATTAGCTTCAATTAATTAAAATCTAACTACTTCTAAACTTTGAAGAACATGAAATATTTTTTAACTTGAAATTATCCTCATATCTATTTTCTGTTGTCATTTTGCTATAGTAAACTAATTTTGAAACCATTATTTTGGTAATCAATTTTTATGATTTCTGAAATAGATCAAGATTTATCAACCACAAAATTTTACCCACTACATATGATTTAATTTTAGACTGTATTAACTTGAGAAAAGAAAATCTATTATTGTAACTGCTGCTGTTAATATTGACAAAACAATGGGAGAAATGTGAATGTTATTAAAATGGATTGTTTTCCAGGAAACAAGGTTCTTAAATTTTCAAATGAACAAAATAACTACAGTTCAGAAAGAGGTTTACTCAATACTTAGTTTCTTGTATTGTTTTATTGCTATGTACTTAAAAAAGAGCACATATATTTTAAGAAGTGAATCATTTTTGAATTTTTAATTTAAGCTTTTATATAGTTTTCACTACTAACTTTTATTTTAAAAGATTTTCTTTTTCTCTAGTACAAGAAATTAAGTTGGTGCTTTAGTAAAAAAAAATCAGTCTTAGTTTTATGAAACTTACCTTATCTAAATAGAATTATTGCCTAGCCAGCAATCTGGTTTGACAAAATTGATTCTTACTTTTCTGTAGGGATGTTTCAGAGTTTAACTTCTATATAAAAAAAAGAAAGAATATCCAAAGTACCATCAACAGCACATCAGTTTTATAAATAAATAATCCATTTCTAGGAAAACTTTAGAATCATCAAAAATTAAATATCCATTTAACAAATTTTGAGATCTTTTTACTCAAGTTTTGAGATCTTTTTACTCAAGTTTTATTAAATTTGGGTGGTAATTAATCCCTTCAAAAATATGGACAAGCTATTTCAATATAAAATATTATTTTTTGTTACAGCTCTCTGTGGCCAGCAATTGCCTTATAAGTTTAAAAGGTGTAAGTAATTTCAGAAAACTCTGTGTTCTGAACCTCTCAAACAACTTCATAGATAAAATAGAAGGTAAGTTTTTTTATTTGTTTTTATATTAAAAAATTAAAAGATTTTGTCTAAAATTGTTTTATATATTTAAAAAAATCAACTCACATTTTCAAACATTTGAATAGTAAAGTTTAACCTCTTAATAGATTATATCAAATTTTCTGGACAGAATTTTCCTAGTATATAAGAATTATGCTGAAGAATTTTCAACTAAAACCTCTTTTAGTGCAAAAAAAATAAGATACTGGATATAAATTCTCATGTCTTTATATTTTTATTAATCAAAAAATATTTGTCTCTGTTGTGCATTTGGCTGTTTTTTGTTTTTTTTTTTCCCTCTTTTTTTATACTTGGTAATTCAGTCTACCTAATAGAGCTTTTATAATAGGTAATTTGTTCTTGTGTTCATGAAAGTTTATTACCATTGAAACATTAGTTTTAATTATCAGCAGTCTGGATGATCAGTAAATGACTATTTTCCTGTAAACCTCTTCCTCAAGGATTTATGAATAAAATTTTGTTTACTGTCACAGATGTGATGGTCAGGAACTTGAATCTGATAATGAAGACAGGAATGACTTACTTTATCGTCATCATAAAAGAGCTTGTCTTTGTTTGGTGTGTGGAACTTTAATGTAAGGAGAAAAGAAGTATGCGCTGGAACCGCAATATTTATGCATATTGACCATGTGTGACTAGTGTGCTTTGCCAACTATAAAAGGTCGTAGTGAGGGTTGGCAAAAAACCTCTTTGCACTTGAGGTATAGAGAGTACTATCGAAGATGGTGTCATCAGTGAATAATACGAAAGACGATTGGATATGGTGTCGCTTGGAAGAGGGTTTAGCGAGTAACTGAGTTCCAGTCACGGATTGCCTCTCTCTTTGATGTTGCTCTGTTGGGTTTTTTATCTTTCTCTCTTCATCATTTACACAAGAAAAATATATTTTTGGAAGATATATAAGTGAAGAAATTTAAGTCAGGAACTATTGATTGACTGACATAAGAAGTATAGGAATTCATTTTATATTAGATGGACTATTTCTCTTGTCTATATTGTTATTTGTTCATGATCCTTCAGTCATATTCTCTCGAGCCTTCTTCTGGTGTATTTACTGTAAATAGTTAGTAGCAGCCATTTGAATGTAAAGAATTTTCTTGTTACTGAATAGTCTTTTTCTTTCTTTCTTATTGTTACTTTAAAAAAAATTTTTTTCAAGTATCCCCCTGCCAAACAGAAGTAACATGACTGATCAATAACAGAAAAAATTCTCTTTGTATGCCACCTTGTAATGGATTATTGACACTGCTATTTCCACAGTAAATACATCAGCAGAAGGTCAAATGGTACAATGCTGAAACATTGTGAACAACATAGAGGAAAATAGTCTAATAAAAAATGCATCACAATAAACCTTGTCCACTGAAATTCAGACTAGAACTGTCAGAATGAAATCAACATGATACCAGACTAGAAATATATCAAAAGACTATAGGAAACTTTTACAGATGTCTATCAAGTATTCCTATACAAATTCAAAAACTTACCCCAACTGACTTAAAAGTCCAAACTACTGTAAATATTAAAAGGGTGTACAATATAGCAAAAGAGGTGGATTGGTTCAAATCAGAGAAAGAATCCACCAAGTACAGGAGATAGTCCAAAAACATGAAGACTCATTCTTGGCTCAAATTACAGAGGATTGCAATAGAAATTATAAAAAGAATGAACTAGAGACATCTTTCCAGAGAAAATATAAAATAGTAAAATCACAACACAAAAAACTACAAAAACTGAGGAACCAAAAAAACTGCATACTACAGCATCCAGCACCAACTTATCAAGGCAGTCATTAACTCCAGCAAGTACCAACTGAAAACTACTAAAGTACTAATCAAAGAGCTGAACTTTTTCACCACAACAAAATTAGTGTCTCATCTGGATATAATTGCCCCAATTGAAGATGTCAACATGAAGATTTGTAAACCACTGGGAGATGAACTCAAGCAGAAAGTAAGGTAAATGCTGGAAAAAAATCAACTCCCCTAAGATCAGCATCAATAGAGAAGAGAAAATGCATATAAAACCTTACTAAAAGATTCCAGTATAATCATTACCAGATGACAAAGTCAATGCTACAGTTGTTAGGGACAAACTCAACAAAAATCAGTTGGGGATGGCTGGTACTGTAAACTGAAGAAGAACCCTACACTTAGCACTAAAAGGAAACTCTTACAAATTCTGAAAAAAACAAGGATTACCTTAACAAGAATGTATACAAACAGCTGAAACAACACCTCAATGGACTCCCACAACGAGGTATTCTCCCCAAGGACCATTGTTAGTTGCCAGGGATAAGCTGGCCATCCATTGAGCCAATTCCTCATAGATATAATCACCCCCTCTGAAATGCAAATTGCCATCTCACATCAGAATTAATTCATTGAAATAGTTGACACAATCCTCTCTAATCCACCTGAATGGTGAGCTTCAATGTTATGAACCTTTTTATTAAAATTCCTATAAATGAGGACATGCTAGTGGTCTAGGAAAAACTCAAGTTTAATCCAACATTGGGACAACACACCAGAATCATCAGAGATAAATTTAATGGAGATACTGGCCTTTTTCATTCAAATAACATGTTGCCAATTGGGTTTTAAAATAAAACTGTAGCACTGAGAACATTCACATTGCTAAGATATTTAGTTTTTTATGTTCTGGTCCTACTAAAAGCACCACTAGACTACATGAACTTGCTCAGACCATCCATTCAGTTCACTAAAGAAGAAAATAATGGTAAGTTAATCTTCCTGGATATACTGATCACCCAAAGAGAACTAATTAAAAAATCTGTTTACTACAAACCTACATCAACTGGATGTTACCTAACTATGACTTCAACTATCTAAGCAATTAAAAAAAAGGAGTCATTCACTGTCTACAACACTGAGCAGAACAAATGTGCACTGACCCAGACACATACAAACAGGAGATGGTCAACTCAAAGGACACTCTTGTGCGAAACAACTACCCAGCCAAACTGATAGCAATAGCAGCCAGCAGCAAAGGAAAAAAGACAGACTATATAACAAAGCCAATTACAATCACCCTTTCATACATCAAAGACATGTTGGAAAAGATTAAAAAGTATATCTTTCATATAATATCAATTCAAAAGTGACCCCATGTAATGCAACTATCATCATCATCATCATCATCATATCGTGCTGGCAGCACGGATATCCCTGACCCTCTCTCGCCACTCCTCCCTATCGTTCATCGCCCTAGGCAGGTCTTCAGGACAACAACCTGTATCCTCACATAGCTGCTGAATGTACGTTCGTGCTGGTCGTCCTGCTTTTGCGCGGCCGTGTGTGGGGATCCATAAGAGTACATCTCTTATGAGTTCATCTCTGCTTCTCCAGCAATGTCCTGCATGTCTGGTTCGCCTAACTTGAATAGTTTTCGTGATAGGGGGCAGGTGGCCGTACAGTTGGTGTCTTGTGGGGTGTTGCTGCCAGGACTTGTTGAGGATTGCACGCAGCATTCTTGTGTAATTGCCATCTAGTTTCTTCTCCAGCCGTTTTGTTAGTGTCCATGTAGTGCATCCATATAGCAGTATCGATGTGACCGCTGCCTGGAAGAAACTGCGCTTCATTTTATCGGCCAGGTCTGATTTCCATATAGTCGATAGCCTATTGATAGCTGTCCATGCTTTCGTTAACCTCGTTTCGATGTCCTTTTCGGTTGATTCGACGCTGCTTCCTAGGTACGTGAATTTGTCTACTAGTTTAAGAGGGGTTCCTTTTAGAGTGGAGATGTCCCCCGTTTGGTTATAGCACATATATTCCGTTTTGTGTGCATTAACATGGAGGCCTATGCTTGCTGCTGCTCATTCCAAACTATGCAGAAGTGTTTCAGCTTGGTCAGGTGTATTTGCCAGTATCGCTATGTCATCGGCGTAGTCGGCGTCGGTAATTGTTGTTGCGGGGTATCTTCTGCTTCTTTTCTTCATCAGTTCGAAGCCATTCTCTTTGATTTTGTCAATCGATGTTCTAAGTACGTAGTCTAGACAAATGATAAAGAGATACGGAGCCAGCGTGTCCCCTTGTAGTACTCCTGCTACTATGTCGAAGTATTCTGTGTCTCCATCTGGTGATTGTACTTTTACTTTAGTGTTTCTATAGAGAATCGTTATTGCCGCTACGGTTTCTTTAGGTATGCCGTACGCTAGTAGGATTTGTTCCATCTTTCCTCTGTGAATGGAGTCGAAAGCCTTGGTAAAGTCGACAAAAATTAATGTTGCTTGTAGGTTCTTTGCCCGTACACCTTCAAGGATTCTGCGGATGGTTAATATTTGTGAGGTCGTAGATCTATTTCTTTGGAAGCCATTTTGGTTTTTTCTAAGTATGTTGTCGATTTTGGGTTCTATTCGGTTTCGTAGTAGGGCATTGTAGATTTTGGCAGCTATGGATGTAAGTGTTATGCCTCGGTAGTTTTTGGCTAATCCGAGGTCCCCCTTTTTAGGGAAGGGGAGTATGCATCCCTTCGTCCATCTATCTATCGGATTTTGATTGTATACTGCGTTGCAGTGTCGGAGCAGTATGTCGTCGAATTGTCTGGTCTTCCATACTTCCGGGGGAATTTCGTCCAGCCCTGCAGCTTTCCTATTTTAAATTTTTCTGAGAACCGAGTCGAGTTCTTCTTGTGTGAACGGTCCAAGTTTAATGTCTAATTGTTTGCTAATTATTCTGGTGATTGGTTCATGCGTTATTTTTGGTGGGTTTCCAAGTAAGTTTTCGAAGTGCTGTTTCCACAGTTTTATTCTTTCTTGTTGGTTTGCTGCTTTAAGTTATGCTTTGGCTGTGTTCTTTCTTCTGCTCACTTCGTTTATTGTTTGCCAGGCAATTCTAGATTGTCTATCTTCCACCGAGTCTCTAATCTTATCTATCTGATTTTGAATGTATTCTGTCTGTTCCTTTATATATATGCCTGCTAATTGATATTGTGCCGTTTTTAGTTTTAAGGCATTTGTGTTTGTTGGGTTTTTTCGATAGTTTTTGGAGGCTGTTTTCACTAGTGCACGTTTTTCTCTCACCGCTAAAGTTTCCCATGGGACTCTATATTTAGTTTTAATTTTTGTTGGAATGTATTTTGCTGCTGCCTCAAGGTGTGCATTGACGAAATTTTCGTATTCGTCGTTTGGTGTACTTTTTTCCGTCTTTTCTTGTAGTGTTTCGAATCTGTTTCTTAATTCTAATACGTATTTATCTCTTACATCTTTGTTGTTTAATAGGGCCCAGTTATAGTGTTTGGTGGTCGCTGTTCGTTTGTCGTTTTTTCGTAGGCTTAACCGTATTTTCGCTGTGACTATTCGGTGATCGGTGGACACACCCTCAAAAGAGGAGTATGCCTCGCAATTCAATGCACTATTCTTCCATTTCTTGTTTATAAGGACGTAGTCTATCTGAGCTTTAGTATTGTTTGCGTACGTGTATGTCCATAGTTTGCCCTCTCTTTTTTGGTAGTTTGTATTGAGGCATGCTAATCTATTTTCTATCATGAAATCTGTTAGATGTTGCCCATTTCTATTTGACGTGTTGTGGAGGCTGTATTTGTTGTTTCCGTTTTTCCCGATTTGTGCATTCATGTCTCCGCCAATGACTAACATGTTGTGTTTCGGGATGCTACGCACTAATGAGGATAACTCATCGTAGAAGGTGACTATTTCATTTTCTTCACTAACATTGGTGGGGCTGTAGCATGAGACGATTGTTGCTCTGGGGTTTCCGTTAAATGTAGCTGCCATCATTCTAGGTTGTATTTTCTCAACGCTATTAAGCGTTTTTAGTGCTCTAGGTCCTATAAGCAATCCTACCCCTCCTACTGCGGCGTTGACAGAGTTTTTCCATGCGGATACAGTGGCGAGCAACCATCCATTGCCAGTTTCGTGATATTTGATATCTTCTGTGTGCGTGTATCTGTGTTCTTGTATGCATATTATGTCTATTTTATGTTCTTCGGCCGATGCGATTAGCTCTGGGAGTTGTCCTATTCTATTTAAGGTTCTTACGTTAAATGTGGTTATTTGTAGTGTTTGCTTGCATTTTAGTAGTTTTGATTGTTTGAGCTCTGTAGCTGATTTTTCGAACACCGAGGCCAGGGCTCCAACCTCAGCAGGACGCGCCCCTTTTTTACCCGCGCGAAGAGCGATGCGGTTTGTGTAAGTGGTTTGAATGTGGGTCATGGTTATCTTTCGATGGCTGTTTTATTCTCTTCTATAGAAGTCACTCTTATAGAGGAGCAGCAGTAGTTCCCCGATCGAACTGGCGATCCTGAGCGAAAAGTCGTCAAACTCACGTCCAGGACCCATTTGGGTATTGAGTTTGGTCGTCCATTGGTTTATTCAAATACCTTTAGGTACATCATGCTGCTTCCCATGTGTACATTAAAAAAAAAAAAAAGGGGGGGGGTAAATTTGTTTTAAGTTTTAACTTAGTTAAAGTCCAACATTAAGGTTCTTTCGTATGACTTTCACTAGTACTGACTTATACTTTTTTTGCTGTATTGGGACTTTTCCTGGGTTTTTCATTTTTTTTTTTTTTTTTTTTTTCTTCCTACAGTTGGGGACCTAGCAGGCTTCAGGAATTATAGAGCTTTTTTTTTTTCTCTTAGGGGGGGGCCTGTGGTAGCATTAGGCGTTCTAGGCTTTTTCTTCTAAACTACTGTTAGGGCTTTCTTTACGAATTTTTAAATTATTCGATAGAAGATATTCAAAAACATTCTGCCTTGTTCGCTGACATGTGGATAGGCTTAATATCAAATTGGCTTTATAGTAGAGTAAGCGTGCCTTTACATTTAAAACGCATAGTTTAAGCATTATTTCACAAACAAAATACAGCATAACATTTTGTAAAATTCAGCATTTTAAATTGGACTTAAAGACATACTGACCAATATTGACATATTTCTTCCACTTGGCTCCTGAGTTCAAATGCTTCTTCTTCGTTTGGACTTTTATTTATACCAAAATGAAACTACCAGTACTTTTGAAAACTGAGAAACTGAGCTTATAAATTAGAAAAATACAAAGATTTAAATTCTTTATGAGAATGAAATAGCAAGCAATGTAACATTTCCCATTGAGGAAAAGTGCAAAAACTGCATTTGTCTGATTGTGATATTCATATTTTGATGCTTGGAAAAGCCTTTGTTCAGTAGTTATGATGCTTCAGTTCAAATACTAAGCCTGACCTCAGAGTCACCAACTATAGATTTTGTTGAGAACTTTTACAGATGCATGTTAGTAATGTATATATGAATATATATTATCAAATAATAAGACAGAATGATATTGATACCTATTGTATAGCTTACCATATTTTGCTAACCAAATATGATCTTCATATGTATGTTAAATTTGGTTATGAGATACAAAATTAGGTTTAATTAATGCATCTGAATAAAATATTGCTTACTTAAAAAAATCTTGAAAACTTTAATTGTAATAATGATTGCAAATGCATGTTTTTTTTTGTTTGTCTTTTTTTATTTTGAATCCTGAAAAATTATTTGCAAACAACTGTTTTATTAAATAAAAATAAGCTCTTTTTATATTTGATTTTTATTTTTATATTATTCTCTTATACCAGATCTTTTTGAACTGAAGAATTTAACATGGCTGAATTTATCTGGAAATCAAATTAAGGTATTTACAAGATTGAATTCCTAATATCTATCTTTTAAGAAAATATGAAAGGTTTTTTTATCATAATATTTTACAGTAGAGATCCGAGGGATTTATCTTAATTTATACATAGCAAAATAAATTAGTATAAACTCTCCAAATGATCCTCTATATTTGGTTGAATTAGGAAAAATTAATTCCAACAATTAACCACTTTTTGATAATTCGATTTAAAATATTTTGAAAAGAATGATTGATGTCACAAAAGAACAAATTTTTGTTGAATTTTTCAAGATAAGCATTTATTCTTAAATTGGAAACTTTTAAAGGGTATTCTTTTGTTTCAAACATGCAGAGAATTTATGAAGTAAAAATCATTGTAAAACTTTAAAATTGAGGAAGATAAATGTGTAATTTATGTAATTTTCTCTTATGCATAATCTATTATTATAGCTATATGCATCATTAAAATAATGAATAGTTTTAAATAATTAGTTCAATTCTATATTTTCTTCTTAATGTAAACTTTGTGTTAATTTTTGTTTCCAAAACTACTCAGTAATTTTATTGTATTTCTGTGAATTGTGATGATAAAGAAACATTCAGTTTTATCAATTGAACTCTCAAATTTACATGTTTGCATGAATTCAAAGAATGATTAATTTATCTTTTATTCTTTATTTTTTAAAGATCTAACTTGAGTGTTATTAATGATATATGTAATACAAAAATCATTAAGAAATGGAAAATGATCAAAATACCCTAATTTGAGGCTAAGAATTAGAATTTAATAATTTATGGTCTTACATACTCAAAATGTAATTATATATTTTCTCTAAGGAGTAAAAGAGAACAAGGATAAGATTCAATAATTAAAAGATATAAACAATAAAGATTAAATAACAAAAAATACCAAAATAATCTTCAACATTCTCAAATTTTTCTGTAGCATAAATTGTAATGCATATAATTATTGATTAAATATGTTATAGGAAAACTTATCTTATGTATATAAACTCTAGGGAGCTTCAGAAACCTTTCAAAAATTAAAGTACTTTAACCTGGACTGAGAAATAAAAACTTTGAACAACTAAATAGACCAATCTAAACAACTATTTCTGTTTACATAATAATCTTGGAAATACTTTTCAACAACATGATTGGAACTTCAAAATTGACATTTGTAAATAAAGCCAAGTGGAAGATAACTGGTAAGTCGGAGATTGTTTCAAACATTGTAGATTTCTGAAATCAATAAAAATTAATATTTTTCAAAACTGACAAAATACAGGAGTAGAGATAGGTTTTCTGTATGCTAAACAATAAAAAATATTTCTGAATCTTTAGTGATTCAATTTGAATATGCAAAAAGTTATTGAATATTTTAAATAATAAATTCACTTTTGATTTTCAATTTTTAAGATTAATTTAGTTAATTTTCTATCCATCTTTAAAATGTTCATTTTTCTAGTATCAAATCATGTTTGATATTATTATTTCCCTAACCTTTTTACCATGTTTGATATTATGCGATCTATGAATGTACAAATTTAATGTCATCAATAACTTACAAAAAATGCTTCATATATGTTAACTGCCTGTTGACAGGCATCTAATTTTAATGAGATTATTCTGCACTCTCCTGCTATATTATTTTCTTCTTAAAAGGAGAGTACAGAACCAGCTGACTAAAATTAACTGCCTGTGTTGAAATTCAGTGAATTCAGTGAAGAAAATTAATGTTGGGAAAATATCATAATACATAGAATTCCTTTGTTGACATAAACTATTTGTTTAAAAAATAAAAATGCCAGTCAAATTGGATAATGTAGAATATTGTGACTTTTCAGTTGAAGTTCTCTTTTATCACTCATCATGTTGAAATTTAATTCAAATCTTACATTGTTGAATTAAGATTTAATTTTTGGGTTCAGGAACATTGATTGGAAAATTGTTGTGTAGTAATGGAAGAACACTATTTGGGGACATTTTGACAAAGTAACACCACTGGCTCATAGACATGCATATTTGTACACATGGATGCTCTATGCAAATATGACTACACAGCATACATGTGGTGACAAAATAGCAGCAGGCAGTATTTGAATGGACATTGTGCCATATGCACCACCAACGCTCCAGTCAGACTACAACTACTACTGCTGACCTCAGCCAATCTAGCAGGGCATCGCCAATAGGATTCAAAACTGTGGAAGACCCTATGCTCCCCCATACTCACAATTGATACAGCAACTTATAGAACTGCAGAGAGAAAATAGTGAGCTATGGGTCAACCAGAAATATCTATATATGGAAGCCTGAAAAGCCCACAATAGAACTTGATTCCTCTGATGGTGATTGGGCCCTATTCATGAACTCATGGGACCAATAAAGGAGATGTGCCTTCTAACAAACCCGGGCATAATCTGGAACAAGCTCAGAATGGCATGCACCCCAGAACTGAATAGGCTACTGTTTGACCTCCTGTGAACCGTGACTTTGAACTCTGCAACAGAAGAGCAATTGTTACAGCAGTCCACAAGAAGTCCACCGATGATACAGAAAGAAGAGGAACTAATTACACATTTTGTGGCTAGGCTGTGGACCCTAGTAAAATGCTGTGAATTCTCTGTCACTTACCCCAACAAACAAGACTGTGGTTGGTGTATAGACTACGCCAGTGACATGGTGGCTGAACAAATGGTAACAGGACTCGCCAATTTAGACCATCAAACCAAAATATTGACAGAGACAACAACCCTCATTGCCATAGAAATTTGACAGGTTAGTCAACCTAGAAATGACTGATCAATCACCCCCCCATTTTGGCAAATCATGCATGGCACAAAAATGACCAACAAGAAGCAATCCCAGGAAGTTAGGACCTCACTGACCCTACAATAGTCAAGCCCTGCAGAGGATGTGGAAGGTATTCACATCCAATGGATCGAGGAACTGTAGGGACTGTCTGGTGGCCCAGATGCCCTGTAGGGTAGTCAGGTACATTGAAAGAGTGTGTCAGAAACCAGAAAGGGGATCTACCAACAGGTCAGCAGCAAGCAGCACGAGGGAGGAATCCTGTGTCCTCACAACCAGAGAAGGCATGAAGGGTTCCAAAATAAGGACTGGCCAATCTGGGAAACTGAACTAGAGGGGTAAAGCCAACCCTGCACAACCAAAGGCCATACCTCTCCTCATTTGGAATGGGGACAAATTCCATAGGAGGTCTCTGGATCCCCCACCATCCTTAACGGTAAATGTAACCCAGATGCCAGAAGCTCATGCAGAACTTGGATACATCCCCATTAAGGCAAACAGCTTCCAAACCTATCATGTCACTGCCATAGTTAAAACAGAAGCACAGACATGCTCCTGTGGCCTTGAAATACAAAAAGCCCTCAAGTACTCTGATGAGTATATTGTACTATTGAATTCAGGGGATCACAGAAAAACAACTGGATATATGTTCGCCCACATCAGAGTGGGGTCAAGGGAGACACATCAGGCCATATACGTGTCAGAAAACTTGTCTGGGTTTTACTTATCAGAATCTGGCCTGAAAAACTTAGGCCTACTGCCTCCCGATTTCCTGACCTTAACTTCACAGCGAAACATGGCCACTAGCAATGAAGGAAAGCTCCATGCTGATGCCCCTGGAGAACTACCATCCCATCCCCACTAGTTAACATCCCATTTGCACCCATAGAGAATAGCAGACACAGACTAGAAGAATGGATGTTGGAGCATTTCGGAGCCAGCAGATTCTACATATGCCCACATAAACAACTACAGACCATAAAAGGAAAACCAGTGGACATTTTCATTCGAGGGACCAAACCAACAGTGGTCTACACCCCAATCATGGTTTCACATAACTGGAAAAAAAGGGTCAAAGAGGACATTGAGACATGGCACTAGGCATCATTGAACCAGTGCTGGTGAGTATGCCCACTACCCATTGTTCTAAAATGGAAGTTGCACTTAAGAAAGACAGCTCACCTAGACATACAGTAGACCTGCAGAAGCTCAATGCTGCCACTCTGAGAGAGACCCACCATACACCTTCAACAATTCAACTAGGTGTTGCTAGTACCAGTGCACACCAGAAAGACTGTCTTAGATGCATGGAATGGCTACCATAACCTCACCCTCTCCCCATCGGCATGAAATGCGACTACATTCATCACTGAAAAGGGCACATACTGCTATTGTCAGGTCCTACAGGGATTCCATGCATCAGGAGACATATATACACGCAGATTTGACAACATTACTATTGATATGCTCAGAAAAACCAGATGTATTGACGACAACATGGGATGACTCCATAGAAACATCCTTCTAGCATATGATAGTCTACATCACCCACAGTAGCAACAACGACATTGTATCCTCAGACAATTGGATAGCCTCAGTTGTCTAAAAATAACAACACACGCACCTAGCAGCCCTTCCTCAGTATACCTCTGGTTAATTCGTTCACTCTGTCAATCAAAAAGCTGTCCACAAAGAACAACAACAAACACTCCTGCTGTTGGCGTTCTCTTTTATGCAAATTCCGGCATAAGAAATTTACATGCGCAGTATGTTTCTTCTCATGAGACTCGAGATCAACCCACTATAACTTCTGCCTTCGGAAGTGAACATATTTTTTACAGCTTGACACGCAAGGCATAGTCTTACGTGCTTTGATCCAGGAGGTAAGTTTCTTCTCTTGGTACACTTGCCCCTGATCTCATGATTACAAATGTGGCAGTCTGGTGGCAGCTGCTTTCGCCGAGTGCTTCTACGCAAAGGCATGGAAGGGGGTTCCACAACGGCTCCTTCCTCTGGCGAATCGTCTGATTCTGTATTTTCGGTGTCACACAGTAGGCTCTCTGTCTCGCTCTCAGATGGTGTGTGATCAGAGTCTTCCTCCAGCGATGTCAGACTGTGTGGTGGGTGCAGATCCTTTACGTGGCGGGGTACTCCGTCCACCAAGATGGATTGTGGACTAATTACCTCGGTCACCCAACCTTTGCCGAATTTTGGGGTACATCGATTCTTGAACCACATGTGATTCCCGACCTGGTAATAGCTGCGTCTGGGACCTGAAGACGTTATCGGGGCGTCAACCCCTTTTACCCTCACCTCATAATGATAGATCTTGTTGGCGGGCGCAATGGAAGGTGACATGCTGTTTCGGGGTGTGACATTGTGCCAGTAGACAGCCTCCTGGATCTGACAGCGCATTCTGGCTGCAATACGCTTCACTGAGCGGTGACATCACTCTACTATTCCATTCCTGGCTGGGACGTATGCGCAACGAAACTGTAAGTTGACTCCCCAATCATTTGCAAAGGCCCTGAACTCCGTGCTGTAGAAGGCAGTGTCATTATCTGTAAGGAGTTCGTGGGGTGGGCCACGTTCAAAAAACACTGTCTCCAAATTGAGGAACACGATGGGCCACAGTCTGTGAGCATTAGGAAATGGTGGGCACCATAATGTGTGATGTCCATTCCTAACCTCTGCCAGTTATCATCTACCTCCAGTGTTCCTTTTTCCCAGTGGACTGGTGCTGGGTCTATGAACTGGCATTCCTCACATGTTCTTATGGTCATCTTGATAGCTGCTCTTGGTGTTGCTGGGCAAATTCTCCTTATGAAGTAAGTGGTACGCCGCACTTCCGGGTGTCCACTGCTTCTGTGGATGGCCATGATTTGGTCTGCATTCAGCTCATCCACGTGAATAGCGCCAATCAATGTCTTGGGTCCATTCTCTATCTTCATAGCAGTAAACCAACCCTGAGGCACCCTCATTAGTTAGTTGGCCACGTTCTTATTTGACTAAACGAATACCACATCCACAGTCAACTCATACTCCTCCACAAGCTTTTTTAGAGTGTTCAGCTGCCTTCTGATAAGTATTTCAGTGGCTGCTTTGGTACGCACCCGAGTTCTCCCAGTCAGAGTGTCCGATACCCAATGGTGCACGCACACAGAGTCTGTTTTCACGTGCAGCACTTTGCATTGCCATTGGAGAGCTAAATTGATGCCCTTTAACACAGCGTCCAGTTTGGCTAGGTTAATATGTTGGGTGTTGTTTTCAAGTTGCAGCCAGCAGGCATCCTCAAGCACTATTTTGTGTCTCTCCAATGCTATTCCGATCGCTAAGGAGCTGACATCGACCCACACGCTCAATTCCCGTCCATCTACACACCAATCTCCATGGGCTGGATCGTCTCGCAACACAGAGTCCATAGTCTCAGATATCATACACTGCAGCAAGTTGTCTCTCGTCTCATCATCCCAGCCCTTTGTGACCGAGCTTACCCTCCTCTTGAGTACTCTGCAAGCCACACAGAGCCAACTACACACCGGAAAGTGCCCAACAAGCCTCCCGCATAAAGAGAACACTGCCCGTCATGTGACAATATCGGGAGTGTCTGGAACCATACTTCCTCTCTTCCACTGCAATTTACCGTGTTCCATTGCAACCGCTAACCCCAACACTCGTGCGCCATCTTCCAATCATTCTGGGTCCTTACACTTATGTCCAAATCTAGCTAGGTGTTCTCTGACATGGGTCGTGGGCATAACCTCTTCGTTGACATAGATGTCGTCGATGTAAGCAGACGCCACGTGGCCCACAGCCTCCTCCTGCGACAGCACTGTGCTGACAATGGCTTTCATGATGAGGGGAGCCACATTAAGGCCAAGCCCTAAACGTGTCAGGCAGTATCTCTGCCCGCCAATCTTCATGGTCCGGAATGGCCACAGTGTCTTCTGGACATGCACCTGAAGATATGCCCTCTTAATGTCCAACAGGGATACATTGGGACCCTTTTGCTGCCATTCACGTAATTTAGCTGTGCAAACATCTGCGTTGGCTGTGAAAACATCAACATAACAGTTGAGCTGTTGAAAATCTATCACTGGACGTACCTTTGATTTATGCTGCTGCAGTACAGCCATCAGGGAGATCAGTCTTTTGGGGGATCCCAGTTCCTCCTCTTTGTATGGCACAAGCCAGCTATTGCTCATCCATGTGTGGAGCTCCCGCTCATAGTCCTCCTGGATCTCTGCTGCTACTGGATATTCCGCCACCCTGTTGTCTAGTGCCTCGGGTATGCGCCCCTCTGACCACTTCCATGCCACAGTCCAGGCCCAGCTCCGATGGTTAAAAGTTGCAGTGAAATTGGGTTCATTGATAGAAATGGCTGCACACTTGACAATTCCCTTGTTGTCGAGTTGTACTGATCCTATTGGTCTAACAACCATACCTCCCAGTGCTTTTATAGCGTCGATCCCCAACAGTAGGTCAAATCCCAGTGGTTTACCACGCACCACCAGCACGCTGATTTTAGCAGAACTGCCTTCCTCTGTGGACACAATTACCATTCCGTCACTGCAGCACGAACGAGACATGCCTCCAATCATCATCGCTCTCCTCCAAGACCAGCATCGATCTGCATCAATGATTGTTCATGGGCAGCCGGTGTCAATTAGTGCTGAGCACTTTGCCCCATCAACATAGATGCTTGCTGCTGGGAGCGCTGCATTCACATCTTCATGGGCGAGAAGGCTGGCGCTGATGCCTTGTCTCCTGTTTCGTTTCTCAAACAGTCCTGGGCCCAGTGTCCCATCTCACCACACTGGAAACAATGTGTCCCGCGTTTCCAGCAGTATTTTGCAATGTGACCCTTGCTGTTGCATCTATGGCAGATCACATTGGAAATGGAGCCACTCTTAGCAGCAGGTACGATGCCACTGGGTTCCGATTTTCGGGGCTTGCTGCAGCTCAATTGAAATGGCTTTAGGGAAACCTGTGACAAAAGCTGGCTTTGTGAACCTCTCCAATCCAGGTCTCTCGAACCCAGCCAATCCAGCCAACTGCCTGATTTTGTTGGCATATACATTGACACGTTCACCAGTCCACCTAACCATGGTCAATTTTCTGTATGCCGTAAATGTGCCGTCCATAAATGCTTCCTTAAGCCAGGCCTCGATCAGGCTGATGTCCTTCTGATCCTCCTCCTTCATTTCCATATAGAGAGCCAGAGCATCTCCCTCCAGGTACAATGGCAGTAAGCTGGCAATGTCAATCACATGCTGAAGTCTAACCACTAACCTGACCATTTTTAGCCATGCCACCACATCACCTTTGCCGGAAAATGGTTTTAAAATGTTGCTGCCGAGGCGAACCTTTGCCATTGTGCCGAAATAGCTTGTAATAAAAGGTTGGTGGTGGATAGTATGCCTCCTCAGCAACAGAAAGAAAAGAGTCTCTCCTAAGCAATTGTACAACGGAAGGAAATGGATTCCGTGATTTGTTTTCACTACTATTGTATCCTCAGACAATTGGGTAGCCTCAGTTGACTAAAAATAACAACACGTGCCTTCCTCAGTATACCTCTGGTCAATTCGTTTGTTCTGTCAGTCAAAAAGCACTCCTGCTGCTGGCATGCTCTTTTATGCAAATTCCGGCATAAGAAATTTACATGCGTGGTATGTTTCTTCTCACACAACTTAAGATTGACCCACTATAACTTCTGCCTTCGGAAGTGAACATATTTTTTACTGCTTGACATGCAAGGCATAGTCTTACGTGCTTTGATCCAGGAGGTAAGTTTCTTCTCTAGTTACACATATGCATTCTCTCAAGCTGAAATAATGGGTCCCCTCCAGGAACTGGTAAAAACGGAGGACCAGAAATTCTACTGGGACAACATGCTCAATCAAATATTTGAAGAGTCAAAATGGAAAATTATACTAGAAATTGAAAATGGTGTAAAAACATTTGAGGTCAACAGACCAACACGCCTGTTGACAGACTTCAGTAGAACAGGGGTAGGATACTTCCTCTTCCAGAAGTACTGCAACTCTGCTACCAAAGCAAGACCAGCCTGTGGTGAAGACCACTGGAAGTTAATTCTAGTTGGCTCTTGGTTCACCAGTGATGCAGAATCACAATATGCGTCTATAGAAGGCTAGGCATTGGCACTAGTGTATTGAATAAAGGCTTGCTGAATGTTTGTGTTGGGATCCTTGGAACTATTGGTAATGGTAGACCATAAGCCCCTAATAAAAATCTTCTCAGACAAAGCTCTGAAGGATATAAAGAACCCAAAATTGTTTAACCTCAAGGAGCACTCTTTAATGTACAAGTTCTAGATGAAAAACTTTTTTGGCAAACTCCATGCCACACTGACTGTACATTGAAGCACCCTGCAGCATCCACACAAAGTGAGGTAATTGAAAAGGACACCTCACAGATGATCAACAGTGCCATAAGAGTGTCATTCAGCTCGACATATGAACATGACCCTAAATTGAGGACAGTCATATGGGACTGAATTGTGACTGCAGCTGGCACAGATGAAGAATGCCAATCCTTCGTGAATACATACAAAACGGGTTCCCAAGTATCGGCATGAAATGCTGGGAACAATTCATCACTTTTAGTACATGAAGGAAGCACTATATTGCCTGGAAGGAGTAAGAATCATGGACAATGAAATACTTATATCAAAGAAACCAAGGGGAGAGTTACTAGAATCACTTTACGCTGTACAACAAGGTATTGATGGTATGCTGGCAAACACCAAACAATGACTATTTTGGCTAGGGCTAGATGCAAGCATCCACCAGACCAAAGTCCAGAGCAAAATTTGCAACACCATGATTCCATCACAACCTAGGGAACTCTTGATGTTACCATTGAATCCCAAATTTTTGTTTCAGAAGACCGTAACAGATATTTTCAACCTGAAAGGGAAGAACTACAAGGTATATACAGATCACTACACCGAGTGGGTAGAAGTAGCCCTCATATTCTGGGAATGCCAGGAAATGGTTCTGCACATATGGTGTCCCAGTAGTGATATCATCTGATGGAGGACCCCCGTTCAATTCCCAGGAGTACTGCATGCTTTTAGACAACTGTGGAATAAAAAAATGTACCTTGTCGACATATTACCCCCAGAGTAATGGACGGGCAGAGCTGGCTATCAAAACTGCCAAACAGTACTGACAGTTATGGCCGCCTATACCATGATTGTGCAACAAGAGCTTTACTGGACTGAAATCAGTTGGTATCAGGTGAAGGTAATGGCTAAAAGGCACCTGAGAAATGAGAGATGCTTCAACAAACATAGTCAACCACTTCAGGAGATAGAAATTGGACAATCAGTCTAAATACTGAACCTGACTTGGCATACCCACATTGATGGGAAAAAAACGGAAGAATGGTGGAAGTACTGGGTAACAGGCAATACCACATATGCATTGATGGGAGCAACTAAGTGACCTAGCACAATCACCGCTTCCTCCAGAAGATAAATCCAGGAATAGGCAGCCTGTTCTACCCATGACCAGAGGATACTCCCGAGATTTTGGATAGGGCAGATATCCCAACAGAACTGAAGCTCCAATATGTGGAGCTGCAAACTATGCACTAGCAGTTTGGGCCCTTGGATGTGGAACCAATGGAGGTGGAGGATGCTGATAGCCCTGAAGGCGTGGATACCTCCACAGTGATGGAGATTGATGAGGATCAGAGTCAGCCATCACCAAACCAATGGGCATGCTGCCGCAGAAAAAATATCACAACTACCGAGGGACTTATCCTCACAGATGAAGGGTATGTCGCACACACTATCACAATGCCTCTGTACACAACCACAACCTAATGATCCCATGAGGAGAGGGGGTATGTGTAGAACACTATTTGTGGACGTTTTGACAAAGTAACTCTGCTGGCTCATAGTTATGCATATTTACATACACACACACACATGTGGTATGCAAATATGACTACACATCATACATATGGAAGACACATAAATGGTGACAAAACATCAGCTGGCAGTATTCAAATGGATATTGCATCATATGCACCTCCAGACTACAACTACTACTGCCGACCTCAGGCAACCCAACAGTTGTAAATACAAGAATACATGATGAGGCTGCATTTTCATCTGGTATTCTCGTATTGTTATAGAAACTCGTCTAAATTTGGTGGCATCCTATGATATAGCTGAGGAACTCTTATGTTTTTACGAACAAAGAAAATATGTTTTGGTGCCAGTAAGAACAGACGGTTTTGGCAGACAGTTGTTTTTGCTGCAGGATGTCTGAAATATAAATATGAAATTCCCTTATGAATTTGTGTGCAATTTCTCATATAATTTTTGATGAAAGTTAAGTAATTTGGATAATTTTATAAAAATGACAGGTTCATTGTTTTCTTTTTCTATAGGTATCATTTATCATGTACAATGTTTGTTAAGGATGACAACAGTCTAATACTGTTAGACATTTTGATTATTTTTATCCTCTTTTTTTCTTGTCTTGTATATTAAGATTTTATAAAATGTAATAATATGGATTAGAGAAAATAGTCCTGTTATTTCATTTTTGTTTAAAATTTAGCAAGACTAATTAATTCCTCTGTGACGATAAATGTTAATATTACTAGTTTTGACAATTTTAATAAGCATCCATTTTTTTAATTTCATTGAATTAAAATTTTAATTCTAAGTCTATTATGAATTTGAAATAATTGCATATAATTTGGGGGGTCCTCCTGGTGTAATGATTAAAGCAATGGACTGCGGAATCATAGTAAGCGAGTTCGAACTCCAGTTGCGCTATTATGTTCACTTTCGGACAAATAACCTTGGAAAAGGTATGAAATTTCTTATCCTCCCAGCTATGGGTTAAATAATACCATAACCATTCTTCTAGAAGGATCAAATAACCTACAAATGTTGATATGCCATTAAATCAAGAAAACAACCAGCCATATAATTCTAATACCAGAGAGAAACAATAATTACAAGAATTTATGTGCTGGAAAAGTAATTAACATTAATGGTCTAACATATAGTAAAAAAAACTTGCTCAAATTAATTTACTACTTTTTAGTAGGAATGAACTTTCTATGATTTTTGATTGAATTTTTATAATTTTGTCACATATTTTCTATTTCAGATAATTGAAAATTTAGATAGAAATTTATCACTTGAACACCTTGACCTTTCTTATAATTGTATCCAAATTCTAGGAGACCTTTCACATCTACTCAGATTAAAGGTATGTTAATTTTGGATATTTTGAATATTGTTAATATATATTTTCTCAATTGAAAAATAAGTATTGTTTGTTCAGTTATATATGTGATGGTCGTGAACAGGATAAGTGTGAGGAACCATTTCATAGAAGAATCAAGAGCCTTAGGGTTGCTTGCATTTTTCACAATTGCAGAGTGGGTGGCAGGTGAGGTACACAACATGGCAGTGAACCCAAAAATGGCTGTGTGCATGCACAGCTGAACTAACAATAAGGCTTGTACATAAAAGGAGCCAGAATTTTTCATTGTGTAGTTGTTTGTTGAGGTGTATAAGAGTTTCACCACATTGACACAATTTGTGGTGTGTCACTTATGGCCAGGAGAAATGGTTGAGGTCTTTTTGGCTGAATTGTGCAGACTTGCAGTTCTGTTCGGAGGTATGTCAGAAGAAGGCCTACAATGCGCATTCATTGCCGGGTTGCTTGAGCATGCTAAACAGCTCATACAAGTGTCCTCCCAGATAGAAGACTTAGATCTACCCCAAGTGCTGGCACAAGCCCGGGCAACACTGAAGAATTTCACTGGCAGTGTGGAGCAAGTGGCAGTGGCTGCACAGCCACCACATTGCACACCGAGAGGAATTGATATGCAGACCAGGTGTTATGAGTGTGATGGACCCAATTACTGGGCGAGTTACTGTCTCCTGCGACATGAAACTTCCAAAAGTGCTGATGCCTATCTCCAAAGAACCATCGCATGCTATTGATGCCAGCAGCAGGGACACATTGCTTAGGACTGTCCAGGAAATGAGCAACGGGGCAAGAATTCAACACCAGTCTCTTCCCCAGAGCATACATAAATGGCCCACTGCCTGTGAGGACTTCAAATTGATGGAATACCATGAATGGCTCTGGTGGACACTGGTTGCATGCAGTTACTAGCCCGTAGACAATGCTGTCTAGAATGGAAACAAAAAGAAACACGTGTGCTTACAGTGGGTGGAAGCACACTTAAGAGCTATGGAGTGGGAGTTGCCAAGCTTAGCATGGGTACAATGCTCCCAGTCACCGTAAAAGTTTTGATTGTGGATGGAGAGTTGCTTGGATTTGATTTGTTGCTTTGTCTGGATGCAATCAGACTTCTTGGAGGAATGTCTTTGACTAGCACTGGTGAAGTGAAATTTCTCCAGTGTGATGAACCAACTTATGCTGCAATCACCATTAATGAACCTGACTTCAGTGCAGAGTATGACGAGACCAATTGGAGATGGACTGTATCCTGGAAATGGGCCTGTGATCAGCCGCCAGTAACGTTAAAGAACAGGCTGTTGGAATATCCTGCCTCTGTACAGATTCGGAGGGAGTATGATCAAGAGTTACAGTGGTGGATAGATAACGGCTGGCTGCTTCCATACCCTGAAGACAAGCTTGGACCCCCAAAGGGTCTGATCTTTCTCATGGCTGTTCTACAAGAAAACAAACTAAAGGTTCAGCCTGTCATGGACTACCACGAGCTCAATGAGCATGTGGATGTGTATACAGGTAGTGCAAACGTTTGCATGCAAAAGCTGAAGGAGTGGTGACAGCAAGGTGCAAAAGTTGCAGTACTGGACCTGTGCTGGGCCTATCTGCAAGTACACATCAAGAAGTCCCTGTGGCCATTCCAGATGGTAGAGATCAAGGGGCAGAGGTATTGCCTCACCCGCTTAGGATTTGGGCTTAATGTCGCACCCCTGATAATGCAGTCTATTGTCAATGCTGTCTTGAAGCAGGATGGGATTGTTAACGCTGCCACCTCCTCTTATATCAATGACATCTTTGTAAATGAGAGCATGTGTTCTGCTGTTTGCGTCAAGGAGCATCTAGAGCAGTTTAGCTTGACCAGTAAGATCTTAGAACAGTTAAGGCATGGCACATGTGCATTGGGATTGCGAGTCTGGGAGGAGCCAGGAAAACTATGATGGTGTTGTGGCAGTGTACTTACCTGTTGTGTTATTTTCTCTGTATGTGGGAAATTGACTGGACATTTCCCAGTGTGCGGTTGGTTGTGTGTCACAACTGCATTTGTAAAGCGGAGAGTAAATGCCTTAACAACTGGATGAGACAATGAAATAAAAGACATTCTTCTAAGCCGGATGATAGCAAAGATCTTCACAAGAGTCACACAGACTGGTTCAGTGCAGGGTACCTGGTACATTAGTGGACAAGATGTTACAGTTTGAGTAAATGCGAGTTCGTTGATCACCGGTGAGGTTATGGAGATTAATGGAACTGTAGCAGAAGATGCAAGCTGGTTACAACTAGCATGTGAGGACAAGCACATTAACTTGGCTCAGCTGGACATGGTGCTGTGAGGCATCGACCTTGCATTACAATTGAAAGTGAAAACCATTCACCTATGGATGGACTCTGCATGTGTGCATTGCTGGGTATCAGACACCTTGTCCGGACAGACCAGAGTGCACCAAGGTGCCCTCAGAAATGCTAATTTTTTGTCAGCTTGCCACACTGAGAGAACTGGTCGCAGAATATGAGCTGGATATCGATGTGGGGCTAGTTAAGTCTCATGACAATCGAGTTGATCAGCTTACTAGGATGCCATGGCAATGGCTGGAAGAAATCTGCACAGTGGAGGAACCCAAAGAAATTGTGTGCGTTGTGGCTGAAGAACTAGATGTTGCTTGTATACAGGCCATTCATCAATCCAGCAGACACCCTGGCATGAAGCGCCAATGTTGAGTGTGATGGAGCAGGATAAGTATGAGGAACCTTTTCATAGAAGAATCAAGAGGGTTGCTTGTGTTTTTCATGATTGCAGAGCAGGTGGCAGGCGAGGCACACAACATGGCGTCAAACCCGAGAATGGCTGTGCACATGCACAGCAGAACTGACAATTAGGCCTGTGCTAATGTAATGGTCAACTTAAAATACATAAAAGAAGCCAGAATTTTTCATTGCGTAGTAGTTCGTTGAGGCGTATAAGAGTTCGGATCTCGTGTTGTGAAAGCAGAAGCGGAAAAGATCTCAATACTGTGTTGAAATTGATTATGGTGTTTGCTTTTCAAAGAAAAAAATGTTCATCTCTGAGGTAGTGTTGCTAATACTAGTTCACTGTTTTACGGACAGAGTATCTTAACTTTCAACTTTTCTTCTAGTTCGTCCGGTCCATTCTTTCTCTCTTCTTCTCTCCAATTAATCGCTTACTCTCTGGTATTTTTTGTGTTTTTCTCCAAGCCTACTTTTATGCAACAAAAATTTGTATACGATGTAGGCCTAGTCTCTATATATTCCGCTCACTAACATTACATTTTTCTTGATTTTCGCCGACATTGAATTTAAGGTAAGTCTTCTTATTTCTCTGCTCTACACGCCAAACAAAGTCTTGTCCTCTTTCTACTGGAATCTCCATTTGACTCTCGTTCACTGTTATAGATACCAACCAGCAAGACACAATATATGCGGACACAACTGCCTCAATAACTTGAATTTTGGTTTGGGACTGATTAATCTTGAAAATTCAATTATTCTAATAAAACTTGACTCTAAGGACCAATGTTTCTATTGTGAAGTATCCTGACAATAATAAGAAATAAGTATTTTATATCTGAAGCTAACTTTGACATAAGGCCAAAATTATAGAATGCCTAATGAGGAACAAAAATTGCAATTGCTTACAAGACAAGCATGGTTACTGGGTGGCAGTTATTTTTGTATGCCTCCGGAGAGTTGAACCACTTGTGAATACTGTCCTCATGTCATATGGACTACATATCTTTTGGATCCTTTCGGTTAGTCCTTTGACATAGGGCAGACATACCGTGGTGAGTTTTCGGGTATTATCCTCCATCCTCCTATCTAGGTTGGAGCCGATGTTATGCATTCTGGGTAGTTGTTATGATGGAGGTTGTGTCTCAGACTAATCATTTCTTCTTGATATGCATCAGTATTGCTACTAATGGTTTTTGCTCGATGTTGTAAGCAACAGACTATTCCTTTCTTTACCGTATATGGATGATGGGAGTTGAAATTGAGGTACTGTCCGGTGAAGGTGGGCTTAAGGTACACAGATGACCTGAATCCTTGCTCTGTGCGTGTTACCAATACATCAAGGAAGGGTAATTTGTTGTCTTGCTCTTGCTCCATAGTGAACTGTATAGATGGTTGAGTTGAATGAGCACGTGAATGCGTATACAGCGAATGCGGACGTATGTGCGCAAACCATGCGGGAATGGCGACAGCAGGGGCCAAAAGCCGCTATAGTGGACCTACGCCGGGCATATCTGCAGATCCACGTTGACAAGTCACTGTGGCCGTTGCAAATGGTGAAAATTAAAGGGCAAAGGTACTGCCTCACCCGCTTGGGGTTTGGGCTCAATGTAGGGCCACAGATTATGCGGTCCATCGTAAAAGCTGTGATCGGGCAAGATGAAACCGTCAGTCGCGCTACCTCTTCGTATGTCGATGACATATTTGTTAACGAAAGTGTGTGTTCGGCAGCTCAAGTGAAGACGCATCTTGAACGATTTGGGCTGACTTGTAAGAATCCGGAACAAGTAAGTAGTGGCGCTCGAGTGTTGGGCGTATACGTCTGGGAGGAGCGCGGCAAGCTTAGATGGCGACGCGATGGCGAGCGTCCGAAGGTTCCCAATCTACTTACGTGTCGTGCCGTCTTTTCTGTGTGTGGGTGGCTGACCGGGCATTTTCCAGTGTGCGGCTGGCTCCGTGTTGCAGCTGCGTTTGTGAAATGGAGACCTAACGCTGTGACAACCGGATGGGACGACAAAACACAAGACCCCATGTTGCGTCGGATGCTTGACAAAATCGTGATGAGATCGTCACAAACTGATCCAGCATGTGAGGACTGGTGCGCAGATGGTCAGGAAGTCACTGTGTGGGTGGATGCCAGCTCCCTGGCCACCGGGGTGGCTATTGAATATGCCGGAGCTATCATTGAAGACGCAAGTTGGCTACGACCGGTGCACGCAGATAAGCACATCAACCTGGCGGAGCTTGATGCAGTGTTGAGGGGCATTAATCTGGCACTGCACTGGAAGGCGAGTGTGATTCACCTGCGGACGGACTCGGCCTGCGTGCACCGGTGGATTTCTGACACCCTGTTCGGGAAAGCAAGGGTGCGGACTAAGGCAGCGTCGGAGATGTTAATAAGATGGCGACTGAGTACGCTCCAAGAATTAGCGGTGGAGTATAGACTGACAATTGACGTGGCACTCGTCAAATCCCAGGTGAACCGAGCCGATCCACTCACTAGAGTGCCCCAACGATGGCTGGATGCACCTCGGAAAGAAGCGGAACCCATTGAGCCAGTATGCGCCGCATCTATGGGTGAGCTGGATCCCGCTCGCATTCGGACCATTCACCGATCTTGTGGGCATCCTGGCATAAAGCGCACACTCTACTTTGTGAAACTGGCAAATCCTGAGGTCTCTAAGGCAGCTGTTCGGGAGGTAGTTAGAGAATGCGAAGAGTGTCAGTCCATAGATCCAACCCCGGTGAGTTGGAAGGCAGGCAGACTGGACGTATGCGAGAACTGGAAGAGGGTTGGAATGGACGTGACTCACCTTGGAGGTCGTCATTACCTAACCTTAATCGACTGCGGTCCCAGTCGGTTTGCTATTTGGAGGCCGTTATCATGCCAAGATGCTGCCAGCATTGTTCGGCAGTTGGAGACCGTATTTTGCGAGAGGGGGGCGCCTGTTGAGCTACTCACCACGACCTTTAGCAGAGAGACGTTCTTTAGATTCGCCGAGCGCTGGGGCGTTCGGATGAGATTCTGATGCGCATACGTACCGGCTGGCAACGGGATTGTGGAGAGATCTCACCGCACAATAAAGTGCGTTGCCGCAAGAACACGGTGCTTGGTGATGGAGGCTGTATACTGGTTCAATGTGACTCCCAAAGACGATGCGTCGGCGTCAACTGCACCTGCAAACATAATATACTCATATCCAGCCCGTATAAGAGGTGTTGATGTCACGTTACCACCGGAGGATGCCGGACCCAGCAGTTATGAGGTAGGGGATAATGTGTGGGTGAAAATCCCTCATGGGCGATGTACAACCCAGTTCAGAAAGGGGACAATTACGGGTGTGTACAGTCCCCATTCGGTCCTTGTTGACGGGACACCTCGCCACGTAAAGGATGTTCGTCCAGTGCGAGGAGCAGACGCCACTTATTGCAGCAGCGCTTCCTCTGACGACGAAGCGCCGACGCTGTATTTACCGCGGGAGGATCCCATGGCGTCGGAAAGCGACCACAGCGACCGTGGTCAACGTGGGCCTGGAGACACGTCCGAGGACGACGACGTTGCCGAGAGCGTTCTGCTCAGACGAAGTAGCAGACTCAAAAGACCTGCTCCACGCTGTACGGTGTGTGATTCCTAAATCAGGGAGGAGTGTGAAGATAACGTACCTGGGCATTCGAAGCGCGCACGAACGTGTCTGGCTTATAGAGCAGAAACCGATATGGCTGCCGCAAGCATATTTGACGAGGGGAGATCTCGAACCTGCGAGAGGTAATTTGCACGTATGCAAATTCTTACGAGATCTCACAATAATACAAATACGCACGGTAACGGCTGAATGGGCGATTTTTGTTCTGAGTGCATTTGTCCGACGAACGTGTTACATCGCAAGGAAGGAAGGAAGGAAGGAAAGAGAAGGAAGGAAGGAAGGTGAGAACCAGAAGGAGAGAGAGAAAGAAGGAAGGAACAGCTACTGAGAGAGAGGGAGAAAGGGTGAAACTAACAACCGTGTCCTCTCTTGAATTAATACAAGAATCAGTTTCCTGTTGCCTTTTACGCCCGCTCTTGACAACATTTATTTGTATATTATTAATTTTCTCTATCTCAGTATTTGATAAATTATTTATTGTTGCATATATTGTGTTGATTGTATTTGAACTCTATTATTTCCAGCACTTTTTCTTTTTCATTTCAGTCCCTGCTACTTCATGGTAATTTGCTTACGTCTTTCAAAACTGAAGTTCGTTATTTCCCAGTAAATTTATTGACTTTATCATTAGCTGAAAATGATATCACAGACATCAAACAGGTAACAGTTTGAAATCAAAAGCCTTTTGAATTAAATGAATTTTCTTTTCAATCATTCTTTATGTATTATATATAGCATTGTCCAAAATGACTTTCATTTTTGATAGTTAGAATGATAGGTCATCTCTGCTTTGACTTTGTTAATTTCATAAATGGTTCAAGTTCTGTGGTTTTTTAAAGTGTTTACATTTGTATGTGACAGATTAAAATTCATTAAGGAAATTTAAACTGATCATGAATCTCAATTTTAAAAGATAAGGGTTTATTGCTTCTACTAATTCTTTAAATGATAAAATATTCTTGGGCAGGGTTAGGGTTTATAAGAGTTTTCACAAAGTGTTTTTCTATGAAACTACTTAATTTTGAAAAATGTTAACCTTTGTGATATATCTGTTTGATAAAAACAACTGAATTTAGACAGTTTGTTTACAGATAAAATAATTGTTTTTTATACTGAATTACCAAATAATTTTTATTAAAATCTTATTACAGTAATGAAAATTATTTTCTTTAGTATACTTTCTTTTATTTTCATTTCATATTACCTGAATCATTTATATATAATCCCAAATTCAACACATTTTCTAAGAATTTATGAATGTATTTAGAATCAGTGATTTTTAATAAATAGGAATAAAATTTCAAAAGTAACAGTTACTTATATTCTTTTTTTTCTCTTCTAAAAGTTAATTTCTAAATATCTAACTTCAGTTTGCAGTTATTTATTTATAAAAAAAGTATTTGATAATTATGTAATTCAGGATTTATCATTGTTGTTTTTACTTTCAGATATCACAGTTGTCATTCCTCTCTCATTTAGAACAATTGTCTGTGATGGGAAATCCTTGTGCCAGAAACATGGAATATCCTTTGTAGTTTCCTAATAATCAAGTTTTGAATTTCATTAAGTTCATTTTTTGCTTACTAGGATGCCTTCTTTTCAAGTTGTTTGAAAAAAGTCAACATTTTGAAAATGTTTTGATTTTTTTATGTTTTTGGTTGTGGATAAAGGAAATCAAAATATTTTCAAAATGTTACAATGTACTCTAACTTTTGGGGTTATCTAATCATTCTTTAGCTCATTTGAACAGAGTTAGGCATTTACAATGATTTGAAGCTGTTGATATCTATGGCATAAGTCCAACATTTGTAATTGACTGGAGGGAGAATAATTTGCGGAATGTAACTCCCTCCACCAGAAAAATGTGTTTTAGAATTCTCAATCATACTTGGTGCATTATATTGCGACATTTTCAGAATGTTAGTTGTTTTAAAGCTTAATCTTGTGTTCTTTTTTCTCAAATATTTTTTCTTAATCGAAACACCAAAATCAAATACAAAAACTACATTCTCTGCAGCTGTAAAAAATTAAAAGTACTTGATGGTGCAATAATACAAAATGCAGCTAACTTGGTAGAAAAGTGAGTAGAATTTGTTTGTTTTTTACATTATGGAGATACTTAATTGATTTTGTTTTAAATTTTAAAATGCTTGTTTCTTGTTTTACGGAAGTTGTCATCATTAAATACTAAATTACTCATATGATACTGCCATCATTTCTTTCAGTTTATGCATTACTCTGCATAATTTTATCTTATAAGACTTTCACTTGACATATGAAAAGGCTGAAATAAAATTGATTATGATTTCTTGAAAAATAAAGTTGACGTTTATTTAAATATAAAGAGAATGTAGGGCATTTTTCATGGATGAATTGATCACCAATGGTATGTATTCACACTTAATGACATCATTGCATTTAATAAATTAATTTTAGGGGAATCCCCATGGTGTAATAGTTAAAGTACTAGACCTCAAATTAAGTGAGTTCAAACTCCAATTGGACTGTTCAGTTCACTTTCAGACTAATACCTTTGGGAAAAATATTAAACCCCCTTATCCCAACAGCTATGAGTTAAAAAGTATCACTGTCATTTTTCTACAAGGTTGGCTTTGACATTAAATAACCCACAAAGGTTGATATACCATTAAACAAAGCAATCAAACAAAATTAATTTGATCACTGATGAAATAAATGCTGAAAGTTTTTTTATGAAATCTGATATCTATTTGAATTTTTATAGATTTTTGATATGTGAAATATTAAAGCTCTGATTTTTTTTGTGACATGCTAATAATCTCATTACATTTCATAGTCTTGATTAATTTATCTACTCACTATTTTATTAAAGTAAACTTTTGCTTTTACTTTAATGAATTTGTCTTTAAGACAAAATTGATATTGGAAGAAAATCATTACCTATGAGGGTCATTAAATAAGTTTCCAGACTTTTTTCGTATGGGCACTTTTATTGATAGTCCACACATGAAACTCTAGTCCCCTTCAAAGTAATCTCCTCTGGCTGCAATGCACTTGTTGTACCATTCCAACAACTTCTGGAAGGCCCCATGGAAGTCCTCTTGTGTGAGCATGTCAATGACCTTCATCACAGCCTCTTTCATTGCCTCAATTGTCTCATAATGACAGCCTCTGAGCTTAGGGAATAACCAAAAGTCACAGGGAGCTAGGTCTAAACTATAGGGAGGGTGATGAACTGTCTTGATGGCCATCTTGGTCAAATAGTCTGTGACAAGGATGGAGTTGTGGACTGGTGTATTGTCCTGATGGAAATGCTACTGACCCTATTTGAAGAGTGCTGGCCTCATCCCACAGAATCTCTTGCTGAACTCCTTTAAAACCTCAACATAGTAGCCCTAACCCTAAGCCTAAACCTTTGGCCAATCAACTCTGGTGTATTGACTTCCTTACTCCTCCCACATCTCTCATCATCCCTCACAGACTCCCTGCCTTCTTTGAATCTCTTATGCCACTCAAAAACTGATGCTCGATTCATGCAAGATGGTTGAAAAGCAGTCCGAAGCATTCCATACATTTCTGTGGCATTTTTTCCAACTTTAAAACAGAATTTTATTGCATATCATTCTTCTAAAGTGTCCTGACGTTCAGATTGCATTTTTGAAATTCACCAGCTATGACAATCAGGCTTTAGTAGGGTATATTCCAATTCCTGCTGTAGCTGTTCATTTAAACCTGAAATTATAGAAATTGGTCAGTCATCTCATAAGATGTATAGCAATAATATAGTGAATTTTCAAGAGTCTACGACAATTTTAAATGCCTGTACAAAAAAGTCTGGAAACTTATTGAATGCACCACGTATCTGAGATGAAATGTTGTTGAATAAAATGTTAAGCATTTTCATATTTGGAAAATATATCTTTAAATTTAAAAAACATTATCTTTTTGAATATTCAAATGAACACAATATCAATGTTTTTGAATATTCAAATGAACACAATATCAACCAACTGTCAGGTGTAGTTTGTGGTACCATGCATTCCAAAAGTATCAGTAAATCAATTGGTACTAAAGTAACCTTAATGAGGTAGCAAGATGAAAGAAAAACACTGTAAAAGAGGTGGTATTCATTTTGACAAAATTCTTTTTAACAGTTACAAAACATAGATTATTAAGTACATATGAATTTTAAGAAAATAACAAAGGAAATATTTATTTCTTATAAGCTGTTCTGTGCAGATTTTTCCTCCATGACTGCCAATGTTTTTTGTCTGTTCAGACTTGTGAATATACTGAATTCTTTGATTCATTCTTTATGGGATTTCCTGTTATCAGAAATCGCTCAAGTAACTGAAGCAAACCAGATAGCTTCTGGAAATAAAAATTAAAATCATAGGTGTTTATATTTCTCAATCTGTTTAGAAATATACTCTCAAATACTTATCCAAATTTCAGCATTGCCTCTTCTCAGTATAAATCCATTAATCAACTTTCTGAGATTTTAGAAATGGCTGAATGACTGCCAGAAGCTAGTCTAATGAAATCCTATTTGTTAAATCATGGATATTTTCAGGTTTAAATCTAGATAACACATCATATTGCTTATTTCATCACTCAAACCTGTCCTGCAGTTATTTGATTTTGTTTATTGGTCTCATAAAAAAAAAAATTAATTAAAAAAAATTATACTTAATTTAAAATAATGAATCCAAATAAAAAATCCATAAAATAATGAATCCAAATAACTTTGATAACTCAAGAAATGAAAATATAAGCTGAACCTACTATCTGATTAAAATAAAATAAGATAGTTAATATTTGTGGAAGAACAAAAGGGAAATAATTTTTTTTTTCATGAAGTTAAGCTTAAAGAGGAAAAAAAGGAGTGAGAAAGCGATTTTTTTTAGGAGGAAAACTCACGTTATCAATACATTACAAGTGTACCACTGAAGATGTATAACTGTAGCAGTACAATAAAACTATGATCAAACTGGAGAGGTCAAACATGCTGCTTTGATAATGACTTAGTTAACTTGTTCTATCTTATCATTGGATAATAGATTTTGAAGGAGGAGTTTACTATATGAGCCATACAAGTGTATTGCATTTAAAACCATGGGATGCATCATGGTGGATTTGAAGCAAGGTGAATGAATCCAAAGGTGGGTTAATGGCACATTTTACCTGATGCTGGGTGGAGGAATCAAATAGTTTAATTAGAAAACTACGGCTACTTATTCATAAGGGTGGCATCTATTGATGAGAAAAATAACCATTGATTAATTCAAATCATATGTCCAAACTGCCTTACCCTTCATCTGTTTGAACAAGGGATACATTCTGCTGCAGATAGATCTCTGGTTACAGAACCCAAACTAAACTTAGATGCAAAACCACTGTTAACATTGTGACTTTTAATGTTAAAACATTAAATACAATAAACCAGCTACCTGAGCTATAATGAACTATCTTCTCTTGTCCAATACATTCTCAAACACAACATTCAGTGGAGACATGAATGGTCATATAGTTAAAGACAAGTATAATAGATTCACAACTCTCCAAACAGAAATGGTAAATATCTAGCAGAGTTTTCTCTCAAAAACAGGCTTGTATACCTAAACAAATTTTGAAAAGGAAGAGAAAACTATGGTTTTACACCTACCCAAATAATTTTAAAGCCAACCTAGATTATATATTTATAAACAAAAAGTGGAAGAATAGCACTTTGAACTGTGAAACATCCTTTAAAGAAAGGAGTATCTTCTGATCACAGAATCATTTCAGCAAAAATTTGCCTGAGTCTATGTAGAAATAAGAAACAAACAGATACAGTCTCAAGATATGACAGATCCTCACTTGCTAATATAAACTCAACCCTAAACACGTAATATTTCTGATCGACATGCAGCTCAGTTTGAACACTGTATGAAATGTCACTCTCTACACAGCTGTCAGGATAGTGGGGGTGTTTACAATTTGAAACTGTCTCGAAGGCAGTTTCATTTGTTGATTATCTAGCCTGATATTCAAAATGTGTTGTGATTCTTAAAGACCATGGAAATGGGTGTTTCCCAAACCGATATGCCATGGAAATCTCCTCAGGTGACAAATGTTCTGAACAGGATAAGTCAAACCTTCTCCGGAAGAGCAATAATGCCAGTTGATTAAATATAAACAGTTTAATAACAGTATATCAAGTGAAATACAATCAGCTATTGTATGGTATCTATAGTTATATGAAACAAAATAGAAAACAGACCGGCTGTATGTGTGTCAGTTAACTTAAGAAACTGAGTGAAATGCTTGTGTCATTCACTGATGAGTGCATAGGTATGCGAGTTAGAGTTTTTTCTCAGTTGACTCTATTAAAATTGCATGTGTGCTCTGCCTCTCTCAATACAAATTGATCCATTCCTTCTACAGTCCAAACTCCAACTAACTCGTGATGTAAAATAACAGTATATCAAATACAAATCCCTCAATAATGGAAATCTATTCCCACACTGAATATACATCTCAAATCAGCTATTGTTCAAATCAAGTTCAAGGCTCATTTCCTCTATACTTATTAACTCAAAATGATATCCCAGCTCATCTAGCTGTTGTCTCTAGCCAGCTTTGAAATCCACAATGCAGTTTAACCTCTTGCCATACAGGGTCACATCTGGTTTTCTCAACAATCAACCTGCTCTCTGAGAAAACAACAAAAATTTGATTTTTCACATTAATCTAATCCAGACAGCTGTGAAGAAAATTATACCTATGATAATCTCAAAAGCAAGTTAACTCTATTAAGTACAAACTTATAAGTGATGTTATACACAGACACACCAGTGTTGGTCAACCAGCAAAGACATTCTAATAGATGATAGGGATGGATGGGGAGAGAGAGTCAAGAAACTCCATGCTATCAACATGCATTAATGATGCTGATGATCATTCTTTCTGTGTCCTGTAGATGTTCAAATTTGGTCTTCATAATCTACCACGAAAAAAAAATCTGGAATGCTTCTGTAGATTTTTGAATCCTATTTGAATAAGAAAAATGTTTTCTTACATAATATTTAAAATCAATTTGTTTTGAATTGTCTTAAAAATGTAAAACTCATCTGATATGCCTATTTTTTATATCTTAAAAATGTTGGAATTCTATTGTAAGGCTCATTGCCCAGTCGGCTGGGGCTGTAAAATACACCAACTGCGCCTCTGCAGAGGGGTAAGACCCCTCTTCCATGAGTGTCCTGAATATGACACTAAACAATCTGATGGTGAGGTTCCAGTGATGCTGGAGCTTTGGGGAATGCAGAGCACCCCTTCATTGCCATTACTCCCAGGTCCACTCTGGCTTGGAATGGTAGCTCTTGATAGGGCCTTATCTATGGGTTAAATAGAACTGCATACTTATACTAAACTGAATTGTTTGAATTAGAACTTTGACTAAACTGAATAGCTTGAAATAGAAATGTTTTTGATAATTAAACTGTACTTACACTAAACTGAATTGTTTAATATAGAACGGTTTTGACATTTAACTGTGTGTAAATAAAATCTAATCTATACTAAACTGAATTAGCTGAATTAGAACTGTGTGAATAAACTGAATTTGTACGTTGGTGGGATGTATGATAAATACCCAGGTGTTACAGGCTCAGTATAAAGTTACTGCCTATTTTAATTTTTGTCAGCCAAGTGGATGCTAGCTGGGGCTGCTGAGCTGGTAAGTGTTGTTATTCTTGTTTATTCTACATGTTAGAGCTGTGACTTCTACATCACTCCCCCCTACCATGAGTAGGCTGAGTTGTATGAGGGCTGTACCCTTCTTTTAGGCCTGGCTTGTTATGTGGTAATAACCTGGACAGAGCTTGAGGAATTCTTGATGATCGAAGGCGTGGGGATGTATATGTGGTTCGTTTGGGGGGTTCAATTGCTGTGTGTATGCCATTACTGGAAGATGTTAGGGGATAGGGGTGTAAGAGTGGAGCATTGCTTGAGAGAGTTATTGGTCCTAGTGTTACTCTTGGTATTGGGGTTGGTGCAAGTTTTTGCATTTTCTGAGGAAACATTGGTTCCTAAGTGTGATCCTTCTTGATCCATCAACCCTGATTCGGTATTGTTGATCTGGTTGGGCAGTGATGATTTTTCCTGTTGTGTTACATCTGTGATTGAGTAGCTTTGTTTGCATTGCAGTGGTGAAAGATTTCCTTGCGGCATTGTGCTGCCACTACCCATTCGGGGTGTGGCTTGTAGAGGATTGGTTGTGCAGGAATTGAATCCCGGAGTAGGAGTTGCACCAGTGATAGGCCGATACTTTGGATTGGGGTGTTTTGGTCCTGCAAGATGGCCTGGGCAACATTGTCATTGTCCAAGGAACCCTGGAGGCCTGTGTTCCCATTCACTATCTTCTTTGCAGTTTTCACCATGAGCTCTGCCCGGCCATTGGATTGGGGATATGTGACAGAGGATAGTCTGTGCTTAACACACCATGTCCTAAGGAATTCTTGGAATATGCTAGAGGGGAAAGGTGGACCGCCATTGGTTCTGTGTTCCTCTCGGGCACTGTATGTCTGAAACAGTTGTCGATAGATGGACATCAATTTGGATGTAGTGGTGTAACCTGGTTCTAGGCGGTATAAGATGAGCCAGCCAGTTAGCCTATCTCCACTGGCAAGTTATGTATGATCCCCAATATGGAAGAGATCCATGACAATCTGCTGGAATGGCCAATCAGGAGATCGTGTCAAGATGATAGGCTCCTGTGGTTGACTAGGGGTGATGTTTGAGCATACCATGCAATTTTCCCTAATACTGTGGATTGAAGCGTCCATCCCAGGCCAGTACACCAATTCATTGGCTTGTGCTTTCATGTCAATTACTTCTTGGTGTGCAGAGTGTAGGTAGTGCAGGAATTTTCTCCGTAACGTCTTGGGGATGACAATCCTTCGATCCAACAACATCAGACTATTGTCAGTGCTGAGGCGGTGCTTCACCTCCTAATACTCATGGACCTGGGGTGCAGTAAGATTATGTGTCCTTGGGAAGCCTTGCTGTATCACACTTATTTGTTTCTCATATTATGGATCACCACGACCTGCTGCACAGATTAGGTCTGGTGAAATGTTGCCATCCAGGCTGTTGACTTTATTATATCGCTTATATTGTTGGACTCCTGTATATCTGACTGAGATGGGTTTGCTGGAAACACATTGAGGAGGGTTTGCACCATAGCCACTGCATGGCGGGAAACTGCATCAGAGCCTCTGTGCCACTTCCTAGGGCAGTGCTGGATGGTAAATCGATATTGCAGAGTCTTTTCCTTCAGTCGAAACAGTTGGGGATTTTGGATCTTGCTCATATCTTGATCATTATATAACCCCTTGAGTGGTTCATGGTCTGTGATCACTATGATTTTTGGGCAACCCATGATGAACATACGGCATTTCTTTAATGCCTATGCTATTGCTGCTGCCTCACCTTCTATTGATGCATATCTGCGCTCAGCATCTGTACAATATCTGCTTTTTCAATAGTGCATTGGCAATGCTTTTGTAGAAGTAGGAAGCCCATCCCTTCTTTGCTCCAATCTGGAGCAAGGCAAGTTACTCGGCCCTTATCAAACGTGTCCACACCTTTCTGGTCTAGGTTAATTATAACTTTAAATGTGTCTTCAAGACTATGGTTCCAAGCGAATTTGGAGTTCTGTTTGACAAGGTCCTGAAAGAGCAGTATGATTGGATCCAATGAGTATGCTCAAGCTATTGGTTGACGAGCCCAAACCATGATCTATAATTTGTAATTGTCTTTGGGACTGGAAAATTGAGTATTGCTTGCATCATGGACTCAGAAGGGGTCACTTCAGAAGGAGTTATTTGGAGGTCTCTAAACTGTACTACGTCCTTACAGACCTGGAATTTGTCAGTGTTAAGCACAATTCCATTCCTCACACAATGGAACAGGAAATCAAAAGTATGATAAAAAGCTCCCTCAATGCTATAGTCATATAGCAAGGTATTGTCTACAATCTTCACCTTGCATGGGTTATCTTTGATTATTTCATCATATCTGTGGGTGTAGGCATCTCCAGATGCAAGATAACCTTGAGGCATCCTAAGATACATAAATCTTCCCCACTCGGTTATGAAGGTGGTCAATTGTTGGGATTCCTTGTCTAAGGGGAATGAGTGGTACCCATCGAGAGCATCTAGGACTGTTTTTTTTCTTCTAGGTGGAACTTGCATTGCCAACTGGAATGGCGACCCAATGTGGTGGGTCTCCCACTTGCACTGAGAATTAAGGTGTTGGTAATCTACAGTTCTTTGTGGATTATCATTCTTTTTGGCAGTTATGACCATTGTACTGCACCAATTGGTAGGCATGCCCACGGATACTGGAGTTATGATATGTCTTTCTACATTTTTCCAAAGGGCTTGTCTCACTGGTTCCTTGAAGTGGAAGGGCACAGGAATTGGTTTATGCCTGGCTTTAAGGACTGCCCCCCTCTTTGAGGTGAATATGGGCAGCCGGGCCAGACATGGCTGGGTATACCTCGTCTTTATTGAATGCCGTCTTGGCAAAATTTTCCAGGAGCCAACTCCTAAGTTAGCCAATGTTTTCTTCTGTTGTGGGAAAAGGAGGATTTTGGGGTTGATTTGGCAATTGATCCTCACACTTGTTAGGTTTGGGGCCTACCTCTTTATGTTTGTCTGTTAAGGGGTTTGGAAAATTTTCATGTAGTATTCCCACATCAATGCAGGCTGTTCTGCTAAGGTAAAGTCACTGGATGTCCTTGCATATGTAGAGGGCTTGTTTGGTTTTCTTTCCTCTAACCACAAATTCAACAGGCAGCCAACCCTGACATAGAGTGAAACCTCCAACTGTCCAAATGATCTTCCTTGATGGAACGAGGTTATCCTTTGTGAGACCCATAGTAAATAAGTGTTTTGGTCCCCCAAAGCAAATGGCGGCACCACTGTCGGGAAAAACCTTTAGTATTACGACTACTAAGGATATTTGCAGCCTGTCTAGGATCCGGTTTTGGTGAGAACAGGATTACAGATACATTCATTTCTGTTACCTGGTCACTGTTTGTAGACACGAATATGCCTCTTATTTGGTCAAACATGATATGGGCAATGAGCATATTCATGGGAGCTTCTTCATCTTTGAAACTTTTTATCACCACTCAGTGATGTTCCTTCTTTGTCTGGCACACTGTTGAAAAATGGTTACGTTTTCCACAAGTGTTGCATGTCTGACCCCATGATGGGCACTTGTTTTTGGAATGCTATGTTGGTGACTACCACAACCTATGCAGACTTGACAGGGTTCTTGTTCAGCAATGTTATTGTTGCGAGTAGCAGTGTTGCTAGTGCCAATATTACCTCTGTTGGTCTGTGCAGTCTTGTTTTTTTTTTTTGCCTGCGATACACTGTCATCTAGATTGTAGCTACATTCGAAGCTTCACTTATTTCAGTTTGGTCCCGTAGTGCTGACTCAAATGCTTTAGCATGACAGACATTCTGGTCTAGAATTTTGGGTAGGTGTTGATAATCGCATTTTGGACAGATTTATCTGCACAACTGTATAATTGGCTGCTGGTCTGAGAAGTCGGCACGTCTGTCATTCTGGTAAACACTTCCCAGTCAATTTGAAATTTCCTGAAGTTTTGGGGGGTCATTTTGAAGTGGAGTTAGGGAAGCTTGGCAGATGGTGCATTGGCATAGGTGGTCTGGGTAGAGGGCTCTTTAGCTTGCTTCTCCCATTGCCATGATTCCCAGCTCTTTTAGCATGGTCCGATCCATCATTTGAAGGTTCTCTTTTGTCAGCTTTTCTTTAGCAAACATCGCAGCATAATTCTTGGCTGAGTCGGCAGAGATGCTCGCTTTGATGAAGAAGCTTTCTCACTCTTCAGTTTCATATCCTGTCTGTTGGAATTCTATTGTAAGGCTCAGTAGCTATGTGTCAGTGCTCACATGTGTAATAATGATTTACGAGTTGAAGTGAGATTATATGGACATTGTGACACTCTATTATTTGAAAGTGGCTAAGTCCATTCTCTGGACAGTGATTGGTTGCTGGCCCAGTGACTGGGTATATTGGTGTATATATACACCAGCTTGCTTTAGTCATGTTACAGGTGTTACGGACTCAGTATTGAGTTAACCACCCGTTTTAATTTTTGTCTGCCAAGTGGATGCTAGCTGGGGCCGTTGAGTCGGTAAATATTGTTATTCTTGTTTATTCTGCATGTTAGGTCAGTGACTTCTACAGAAAAGAATGAGTTTGTGATGATATAAAATTCTGTAATAAAGCTGAGATGTTCTCAAGTTTGATGCAAACACTAAATCTATCTCAGTTCCAGTGCAAATATTGAAAAAATAACTCTGGCAAAGATCCCAGGATGTAGATTTTATAATACTTTCTTCTACTATGCAATGAAGTGATTGGTCACTCAAAATGATCATTGATTGTCTTAGAGGAGAAGCAGTTGCAGCTTTTGATTGGCCACCTTCACTTGCTTTTTCATACCCCCCTTTGGATATTTGTTGGTGGCACAGTGTTTCCACTATATTCCTTCCCCCATCCCTGTCTGTAATCAACATATGATACCCCATTATGGTCACATCCATCACCCACCTCATCACTTTGCTCAGGAGTCTCGCTATGCACAATTCCAATAAAATTGAATTTTCATCTGCTAGGGAGGTATTGTCAGGATTATCCACTGACGTCCTCTAACAGTGTTGAATTTTAACAAGACAAGATATGGATTTTATGTAAATGTTTAATTCGAGCTTGGGCAATATTGAAGTATAATGTAGGGGAAGTGAAACTAGTTGCAGTGTCTGTGTAACCGAAATGCAATTGTAGCAAGAGAAATCATGCACACAGCAGCTTAAAGTGTGCATGAATATGTCTGCCATGTAAAATAAAATCAGGCAAAGAGAAACAGGCAATTGGGAATATCAAACTCACACCCTCCCAATCGTGAATCATGTTTGATGTTAGGACTACTTACACGCTGGTGCGCATGTAAATTACCACAGTGTGTGATTAACCTGGATGTGGCATTTTGGTATCATTATTTAAGTCCTGCCTGAATGCACCGAAAAGAGGGCGTTTTGAGTCTTAGTGACACATGACAAGAGACGAGCTTGGATATAGGACTGCTAAAGAAGATTGTTGCAGGCAAAAAGGAATTCATAGGAAGTAGCTAAGAGAACTGTTATTTTCAGCAGAGATTCAGCTGTCCACCTTTTATTAAGAAGAAGATGACACAGCAACAGCACTTGAAATTGATTCCACGTGTTCAATTACAAGAGACTCTTTTCTTTCTGTTACTGATGAGGCATACTATCCACCCCCTCTTCTTTCAGCAATATAGTAGAATAAACACTTGCTGAAAACCAGAGGATCATGAAGATTACATATATAGTTGTAATGGATGAAATCTCTTTGTAACTGATAGTTTGAAGAGTCATGAACACATAACACACAGAGAAGTGCAATGTTTCCAATAAAATGGATTAGGCTAAAACTCTTCTGGATGTTTAGGGAATAAATGGAGTGGAAAGACACCAACACCAGTCTTCTTCCCAAGCAAGATGTAAATGAGGTACTCTTGATCAGTCTGTTATGGTCAGAGAAAATAGATGTGTTGACTCACAGTGATAGAAGTTTATGAAGTTGAGAAGAGTGATGTGTATGTGATGGACTCCATGAAAATTGTTTGGATGCAATAAAAACATTGAGGTTCAACCATAGCAATGATGCCATGAAATTGCTGAGTGGTGTCTGGATCTCTTAATAAAGCAAGATCCAATTTCTCAAGGAAGAGATACTCAAGTATCTGCCATTCAAACTGACAAACCCAATTTCTGTTTTGAATTCGAAAAAGCTCTGCTAATCTACATAGTTCAGTTAAGAAAACATCTATAGATTCACTCGGGTGCAGTTACTTTGTTGTAAATTGTTCTTATGCCATAAAAAAATTTACTGTAAATACAATATACAACACTTCTTTTATTCTGTTAATGTTTTTAGGCATGCTTATCTGTTGATATGCAGCAAAAACTTCAGATAAAGGGGAATAATTTGCTCTATTTTCTTTACATTGCATAAGTTACATACAAACTGAACTTTTTCTATCCACTTCACTATGGACTTGTCAGATTAGTTTATGATTGAATTTGATATCTGGAATTTCTAAAAGTTATTGAAATAGCTTGCATTTTCATCTTCAGAAAAGTTCAGCATAAAAGCACTTATTTTGTAATGTGATAATATGGCATACATACCACTTCACAAACCCAACACAACTCTACCTGTGAATGATGAACTCAGTGATATTGTTAGTGTAGTACTCCAATATCTCAATGTCTGGCATGTATATTTTCCTGTGAATGTTTACAATTCTACATAAAAATCATTCAAAGCTCTTGATTTGGTGCCTGTGGGATACACACATATAGTAAGACTAAGTAGTCACAACCTTAACAAACATTGATTTCTGTGGTACTTTTGATGGAATACTTTCTCCAAATCTGATCTTCTAGTGCTTTAAAAACCATCTGTTACTTTCTAAATGCATATAGCAACCTCATAAAGTAGATTACAGAAAAGTTTTATTTTACCTGTTAGATATGTAGATTTATCCACTACCTTCAATTGTTTGTCATACACTCAAATAGAGGGTTATATATAATTCTTAACCAGGTGCAAGTTAAACAATGAGTTTAGTTTTTGAAATGTTGATAGTTAAACTGAAATTAGAGTATGCATTTGATAGTCTATGAAGTATTCTAGGTCTTTTCAATCTGTGCAACAAGCTCATAATTATTCACATATAGAAAATCTCTAATAAGCTGCATAAACATATTTTTTAAAACTCTGAACCTACTCTGAAGTTCTTCCCAAAAGCATCTTGCCTAGTTGGCTGGGGCTGTAGAATACACTGACTGCACTTCTGTAGAGGGGTAAAAACCACCCCCAATGAGTGTCCTAGATATGATGGTGAGATTCCAGTAATCCTGGAGCTTTGGGGAATGCAGAGCACCCCTTCATTGCCATTGCTCCCAGGTCCACTGTGGCCCAGAATGGTAGCACCTGATAGGGCCCTATCTATGGGTTGAATAGAACTAACTGCATACTTATGCTAAACTGAATTGTTTGATTAGACTGAGTGGTTTGAGATAAATGTTTTTGACAATTAAACCGTACTTACATTTATACTATGTGCTTATGCTAAACTGAAACTATACTTACATTTAAACTGTGTGCTTATGCTAAACTGAATTATTTGGAATAGAACTGGTTTTTGACATTGAAACTGTATTTACACTAAACTGAATTGTTTAACATAGAACTGTTTTGACATTTAACTGTGTGTAAACAAAATCTGTACTTATTCTAAACTGAATTAACTGAATCAGAACTGCTTGACTAAACTGAATAGCTAGAAATAGAATTATTTTTCACCATTAAACTGTACTTACATTTAAACTGTGTGCTTATACTAAACTGAATTGTTTGAAATTGAACTGTTTTTGACATTGAAACTGTACTTACACTAAACTGAATTGTTATAGATAACTGTTTGAATAAACTGAATAGTTTGAAACAGAAATGTTTTTGACAAACTGTGTACTCATGCTAAACTGAATTGTTTTGAATAGAACTGATTATTTACATAAAAATGGATTTGGCGTTAAATAACCTACAAAGGTTGATATGCCATAAAACCCAACCAGCCAGGTTAAATTAGAACCATTTGACTAAACTGAATAGTTTGAAATAGAAATGTTTTTGACAATCAAACTGTACTTACATTTAAACTGCGTGCCTATGCTAAACTGAATTGTTTGAAATGTAACTGTTTTTGACATTGAAACTGTTCTTACACTAAACTGAATTGTTATATATAGAACTGTTTTGACATTTAACTGTGTGTAAACAAAATCTGTACTTATACTAAACTGTATTAGCTGAATTAGAACTGTTTGAATAAACTGAATAGCCTTAAATAGAAACGTTTTTGATAATTAAACTGTGTACTTATGCTAAACTAAATTTTTTTGAAATAGAAATATTTTCATGAAAATGGATTTGACGTTAAATAACCTACAAAGGTTGATATACCATAAAACCCAAACAACCAATCAACAACCAAATGCATCAAAAAATATTATCAAAATATAAACAAAAGAGCATAGGCCCCAAGATTTCACCTTGTTTCACTCCATTTTCAACATCAGTGAGGCCAATAAGCTCACCACTGAATTAGTTTGCATAGGCTTTTGTGCCACCATATAATACTTGAACTATTTTGATAAATTTGTGATATCCATGTTTTCCCAGAATAACTCACAATGCCTTTGTATTCAGAGTCAAAGGACTTATTGAGGTTAATAAATATTTGGTATAAGCCCAGTGTTCTCAACATTATTTCTTGGCATTTTTCCTCTACTTGCTCTGAATTCATACTGACTTTCTTAAAGTCAACATATTTATTATGTGATGTCAAATAACACCTGATAGAATTTTTCCTGCTACAAGGAGAACAATATTTTCAGAAATTGCCACGCACTTTAATTCTCTTGTTCTTAAAATTAGGAATAATGATGGCACAAATGCTATCTGATGGTAACCCTAAATTTTAAACCATCAAAAATAAAATAAAAAATATTGAAAAGGAAAATCAAGTTAAATTGAATAAGTAAGAATCTTGTCTTAACCCTCTACAAAAGAAAGCAAAAAAACAACAACAAAGAAACAAAAATAAAAATAAATGCTATTTAAAAATATCAACAAAATTAAATAAAATATAGAAAACTAGAACCAGTAAAAATTCACAGTGTGAAAAGTTGTTTATATGTAATGGAAAAATTTGCATTAGAGAATTATATAAAGATTTATTTGTCATAATGTACTTTTATCAGAAATTGTTTTTTCTTTTTAGATTTGCTACATTTAAAAATAATTTTCATTTCTTTTGATTTTTTTTTAATTAAAAAAACAAAACCTAAAAGAGGAATTGAGTCTGTTAGCCATTGAGTTGATGGTTCATTTTACAATATACATTTAATGCATAATTGAACACTGACATTGTGTTTGAATGTATGATACCTGATATTCAATTGATGATGAAAAGAGGAATTGAGTCTGTTAGCCATTGAGTTGATGGTTCATTTTACAATATACATTTAATGCATAATTGAACACTGACATTGTGTTTGAATGTATGATACCTGATATTCAATTGATGATGAAAAGAGGAATTGAGTCTGTAGCCATTGAGTTGATGGTTCATTTTACAATATACATTTAATGCATAATTGAACACTGACATTGTGTTTGAATGTATGATACCTGATATTCAATTGATGATGAAAATTTAATCACAACAGGTTTATGCCATAGTACCTGTTAAAAATTACAAGATTGTAGCCCATTTTTATGTTTTGTGATCTCCATCTCTTTCTATGTTATTAGTGTAACATTTTCATGTGAATAGACAAATAAATTTAGTGACAGCAGTTTTTATATAGGTTTTTCTTTTTAATTACATGTCTTTTAGACACAATCCCTACATTTCAACCCTGGATATTTGCTATACAAAACCAAATTTAAGCAGTATATCATCAGAAACAATGATTGAAAAGGTAAGATTCTTTTATTTATCTATTTTTTTGTTAAAAAACTTAAGAATTATTTTATTCTAAGGAATTTTAAAAATACCTTGCATATTAGCTTCAAATTATCTCATAAGAAAGACAATCCATAATCAGAATATATAATGAAAAATGATGTATACATTTTCTTCAAACAAAACTCATCATACTATTGGCTGGAGCTGTAGAATACATTGACTGCACCTATGTAGAGGTTTAAGGCCATTATTCCTAGGTTCACTCTAGTCTGGAGTGGTAGTACTTGTTAGGATCCCAACTATGAATCAAATAGAACTGTTTAATCATTTACTTTACTTGAAACCATTTAACTTTTTGCAAACAAATGAGTTCTAACTCTTTTAAAAATAAAGTTACCTACAAACTATTTGCTTACAAATCATATGAAAAGAAGATTTAGCATTAAATAACCCACAAGGGTTGATATGCCATAAAAACCAATACCAATGTACTTTCTGCCTGATGTCAGAATTGTGGTATTTTTCCGTACTTTGGGTTGACATAATATTCCACTCACAACAGATTGAGGAGCAGCCGGAATCCACCAACGCTATCTAATCCATTCCATTGATTTTCACTTTCATTACAGGAAGCACTTCTAGTTTATGTGAGGAGAGAGTAGTGCTGGCCTCTTACCCCTTGGCTCATTTCCCAGATACCTCGATGCAACATGTTCTTGTTGCTGGCACTGATAACAGTGCATCTCCGAGAGCAGTCTCTGGCAAAGTGATTGGGACCTCCACACTTGTAGCACTGCACTGCAACTGTGTTCTATTTGTCGGGAGATGCAGGTGGGCTCACAGGCACACGAGGAAGAACCCGCTGTTGGCCGGTCACCACAGCAACAGGCTCATCAATCTCTACCTCTTCAGTCATTAGAGCTCAAGCCCTGGCAAGAATCTGCTCTTGGTCATGTACTCCATCCTTGAGGACCCATGCAATTGTCATCTGACCAGACCAGGGAGTCCTGACATGAAAGCGCAACTGAGCCATCAGTCAGAGGTGTTTTCTTCGATTAGACGTGCCAGGTCCTGTTGGTCACCCAAATATTTGTCCACAGTTTCCTCGCAGTGCAAACAATGCAAGACAAATGTGTCAAATGCAGCAAAAGGGTCTGGTGCAAAAGCCATGAGGAGGACTTGTTTTACCTGCAGTAAATCCACTCTCTGGTCGCGGGTTAACCGTCAGTATACTGACAGAGCCCTGCCTTTCAGCCTGAGTGGTAGAACACGTTTGACGTTGTCAACACCACACGTTTTGCACACCAGCTCCACCTGTTCCAACCATTTGGACACTGTGTGGTCGGATGAGACACCATGAAATTCGGGAATCAGCTGAATGTCAAACGCTTTACCTACCATTTGCGTTTAATTACTCGTATGCCGAAATAGCTTGTTCATGGTTTTAGAAGTCCAGTCGAAGTGGAATCAACCTATTGGGGGGGTAGTCAGATTATTTAACATGCAAAATAAGCTGATGGATGTTCACCAATCAGATATAAGCAAAATACTGCTCTTCTTTTTCCACCTCAAACTTAGTTTCTTATATGCTCATTAAATCTCACCATTTCATGTGGGCTTATCACGTTCTCCTCCATAAAACAAGTCACACCTCTTGCTTCCTTTGCTTCTGGTTTCCGTGTGTCGGTACCAGAGAGAGCACATCTTCTGTTTCTTCAAGGTAAGATTGTTTGTGGCATTACTACTACAAGTTGGTATTACAATTTTACTATTTTCAGGTTACATGTATCTTTGTTCCAAAATATAGCTTATGTGATATTGAATTTAAAATCCTTAATTAAATTCCTCACTCTATTACATTTAAAAAGATTTTAATTTTTACTAATAAAGTGGGGAATATACATTAATTTTAACAGAATTAATGCAATCAAGAAAAGAGGAAAAGGTTTGAAATGACAATAATATTTACAGTAATAGCAATATATATTGGTCATATATTTTGATAAAAAATAGTTTTGATATAATGTGGTAAATTTTAAGTTTTTATCATAGTCAGGTTCTTTACATTTTATTTTCATTATCTATTATTTTAATATGTTTCCGTTGGGTAAAAGTAATCCTATTTTTCTCTTCTAAGTATGTCATGAATGACTGTATTCCAGAGCAATATTAGTTGCAAAGCAAGTACATTTAACTTATTTATTTGAAGCCCCTAAAAAGATCAAAATTTATATTTGGTTTTCTTAGTGACAAGATGAATTCATATCTATATTTGCTGATCAAGAATCTAATTATTTATGTGAATTTATAATTAATGTTTTACAAAGAAAGTTGTTAAATTTTTATAGCAATTTTGGTGTTGACTGGTTTGCATAGCAATTATGATGCAGGGCTATTGACCAACCATGACTGACCTGGTGGTTAAAACTATAAGTATATCAGCTTCATACTTTGAAGTCAACCTCATCATTATAACAGATTCGACCAGTGGCTGCTGCTGCTATGTTCACTCCTGTGGCATTGTAGCAGGAGCGAAAGGTTTTTGTTTACTTCTGCCAGTCTCATTTTGGATGTATGTAAGGTTGTTTATGGTTCACTTGAATAAAAATGTCTAAAAAAATATATATCTGTGTAAGTATCACTTATTATATAGTGGCAGCGGTGTTCCTTACTATCTTGCGCACATGAAACATAGATGCATGATATGAAAACACACTTATTCACCTCCAAATCAACAAAAATAAAGAATCAAGAGAGCCCACATAAACTGTTGAATCGAAGTCAAAAATGACTGCCCTAGACAGTATTACAGTGAAATGGGACAAACAAAACAGGGCTGAAGCCATATCCCTATTCTGTCAACAATGTGAAATGATTTTCAGATGAAAGAAAATAACAGACTCATAGGACTAAGTAGATGAAATAATGCTCTGAATTGGATATTCAGGTATATTAAAATTGAATAGTTGGGGTCTATCTGCTGAGGAAAAAAAAGTGGCCAGATATTGTATGGGAAAAATTTGAGAAATACAGAAAATTAAATCAGAATTTCAGAGTAGCCTGCTTTGCACTCAGAAATGACAGTAATATCAACGAACTAGAGACAATGGACAAATTTATTTCCTGACTGTGCCTGCAAGCAGCCCAGTGTAATTTTCAGAGAACAAAACAGAGACAAATTCAACTCTGAGTTTGACAAGATGCTCATAGAACAAATCATTGCTGGAACCATTTACCCTGAAGTGTAAAAATAACTACTAGCTGAAGATAAAAAATGACCCTTGAGAAAACTATACAAATGGTAAAAAATCATGAAGCATGAATCAACCACATGAAACAATTACAATCCTCAAGAAACCAAAGCATACAACACATTGCCACTGTAGATAGTATTCAAAACACCCACGAAAACAGACGCTGTCCAAAATGTGAAGAAAACCACAAACAATATGACAAATGCCCAGCCCATGGCACAGAATGCCAAAAATGTGGGAAATGGAACCACTGGGCCAGTGTCTGCAGACTGAAGGAAAATAAAGAAAAAACAAAATATAACACCCTACTAAGAGAGTGATACAGGTCGAAATACAACCAGAGGAGATTTAATAAAAATATTCATGCAGTGCACAATGAGAATGATAATTGTAATTATGATGAATTTGAATTCCACATGATAAACAATTTAGATAGCTGTACTGAAGTTACAACAAAAATAAAAATCCAAGTAACAGAAAGAGAAAAAAATCCAGCATAACTGCTAGTAAAAGTAGACTTAGGAGCTGAAGGAAACATACTCATACTACGATACAAACAAATGTGCCCAAATTCACCAGCAAAATTAGTGAAGTGATCAAATACTATCTTAATGGTATACAACAAGACCAGCATACCACAAACTGGCACCATCCAACTCCAGTGCAAATACAACCCGAAAAATTTTTCACAAATGGACCAGTAATACTAGGGTTGCCAATCTGTCGAAACCTAAAAATGGTAACCCTACATTGTGAAATAAAAGAAACCAAACAGGTACAGTCCAACACAACCTACTACAGGACCACCTGAAACAATCTGACCACATAGGCCACTTCCCAGGAAAATACCACATTGTTCTTGACCCCACAATAACACCAGTTATACCTGCACCAAGAAATGCCCCATTCACCTAAAAGATGACATTAAAAAAGAATTAGATAAAATGGTAAAAGACGGGGTTATAAAGAAAGTTGAAGAGCCTATTGATTGGGTCAGCAGCCTAACTTATCGCCAGAAAAGCAATGGACAAATAAGGATTTGCCTTGACCCAAAGGATTTAAGTAGGGCAATCCAAAGATGCCTCTCCAGAGTCCTGACCCTGGAAGAAATGGCCCACAAAATGGCAGATCCAAAATGGTTCAGTAAGCTTGACGCGAAAAATGGCTGCTGGTCCATGAAGCATGATGAAGAGAGCCAAACCCTAAAATGTTTCAACAGTCCATTTGGCAGGTACTACCAGAAGAAAAAGAAATCCTATGCACCATAAGATTCAATTTCTGCATCACCAAGACTTCAAGCATGTCAAGTAGTTGACTGGATGGTTAGTTGTGTTTTACACCATATTAACATTTGTTGGTTATTTAATGCTAAATCCTGTTTATACGAGGTGCCTTCAATAAGTTTCCAGACGTTTTTTGTACAGGCATTTAAAATTGTCATAAACTCTTGAAATTTCAGTATGTTATTGCTATACATCTTATGAGATGACTGACCAATTTTTATGATTTCAGCTTCAAATGAACAGCTACAGCAGGAATTCGAATACACCCTACTAAAGCCTGATTGTAACAGCTGGTGAATTTCAAAAATTCAATCTGACACTTTAGAAGAACAATATGCAATAAAATTCTGTTTTAAACTTGGAAAAAATGTCACAGAAACGTATGGAATGCTTCAGACTGCTTTTCAACCATCTTGCATGAATTGAGCATCAGTTTTTGAGTGGCATAAGAGATTCAAGGAAGGCAGGGAGGGATGATGAGAGGTGTGGGAGGAGTAAGGAAATTAGAACACCAGAGTTGATTGGCCAAATAAAGAATTTCATGGATAAGTACCATCGTGTGTCTATAGAGACAATAAGTGCACAGTTTGATGTCAGTGTGGGAACTTTACACACATTTATTTGCGAGGAACTGAAGATGTGGAAGATTTGTGCAAAGTTTGTCCCAAAGGTGCTCAGAGAAAATCAGAAAGAAAGATGCTGTCATGACAGCAAGGAGATGGTCAAGCTGATCAATTCAGATCCCACAGTTCTTAATGCTCTGGTGACCTGCAATGAAAGCTGGATCTACTGCTATGACCCAGAGACCAAGAGACAGAGTTCCTAGTGGAAGCATGCTAGCTCTCCCAGACTCAAGAAGGCCAGACAGAGCAAATCCACCCACAAACTTTTGATGATCCTTTTTTTTGACAGCACTGGCATGAACTACATGCACTGGGTTCCCACTGGACAGACAGTCAACAAAGAATACTATGTTGAGGTTTTAAGGGAGTTCAGCAAGAGATTCCGTCAGAAGAGGCCAGCACTCTTCAAATCAGGTCAGTGGCATTTCCACCAGGACACAACTCCATCCTTGTCACAGACTATTTGACCAAGATGGCCATCAAGACAGTTCGTCACCCTCCCTATAGTCCAGACGTTGCTCCCTGTGACTTTTGGTTATTCCCTAAGCTCAAGGAAAAACTTTAGAGGCTGTCGTTATGAGACAATTGAGGTGATGAAAGAGGCTGTGACGAAAGTTAATGACATGCTCACACAAGAGGACTTCCATGGGGCCTTCCAGAAGTTGTTGGAATGGTACAACAAGTGCATTGCAGCTAGAGGAGATTACTTGGAAGGGGATTAGAGTTTCATGTGTGTACTATCAATAAAAGTCCCCATACGAAAAAAGTCTGGAAACTTATTTAATGATCCTTATATTTATAAGAATTGCTAACCTTCCCTTCACACAGTTGAACATTTGTAGTGAAGGGTGAAATGAATTACCTTGTAATCCTAAACGACCTTGCCTGCAGATATCTGATAAGGAAAAATCTGCTTGCTTTTGAGACCTGAATTTATGTGAAAGCATGTCTTGTGTTGGCAAGAGTCAAATCATGTATGTAAATTTCGACTCCTTGCAACATGTGTATAAATAGTGGGTTTATAAGGGGGAATGGATGAGTTTTCTCTCGTGGCTTGATACTTTAGAGATGGACAGACAGCTAGGTGAGACAGAGAAGAAAAGGAGAAGAGAAGGAGGAGGAGTGAAGTAGTAAGTGCTGGACTTGATTCCCCCCCCTCACCTCAACAATGAATTTTTCTTCTTTAAATATTTTTACTCCAACATTCAACAATAAAATTGCGCTGGCAAAACTATCTAGCATTGCCCAGGGGTTCTGATACTATTTCTCACAATCCAGTTCCTATGATGGAAGCCTTTGTTAGTCTATTTTTCATACACCTTTCTTCCCAAGGTGTTAAACACTCAGACAATTTAGATGCTTTAGTAGAATCAGCAGTCCTTCAAGCAACAACAAATTATGGCAATAATAAGATTATCATATCACTTGACTTCATTCACACATCCAGCCAAAAGTTATATGACCCTAATAAACTCAACTGAACATGGATTCCCTAACAGACTTTTCCTTTGTTCATTAATTTGATTTTCCTTTTTTTCATTTATTTTATTGTTATTTCTATTAATTTAAAAAATTTTAAAAATTCTTTTTGATTTATTTATTTGTCCATTTTATTCATTTATCTTTTATTACAATGTCCATTTATTGGTTATATCAGTGTTGTTTCATCTGTTAATATGTATTCATTGTAGATAACTGTTAATTATTATTATTGGAAATGATGATCTTCAGGCTAGAGAAAAACTGCTGGTAAATCTAAATAAACTAGCTTGGCTCTGTGTCCACCTTCAGTGTTTGGTTTCCTCTTACCTTTACCAAGAGGAAGATACCCCCTTTTACCTCCTTGATATTTCATCTGGTTCCATTCCTCTCAGTAGATGATTACTTCTGTCACATAATAAGGACATCAGAGAACATTAATTCATAAACAATTTCACAAGAAAGGAAAATCTTTCTTAGGTATGTCAAATTTAGAAAAAAAAATTATAGTTTCCCAGACAGCGAATATCTTTTAGTTTACCTGTCTGTCATCCTTGTCAGTTTTGACCCCTTGGTGAACTGTCTGCTGGTGCTTGAAATTTAAGTTTTTTACCCTGACTCTGCTCAGTTGAGTGCTAAGAAATTCATGTACTCTTTCTGGCATTTTCCTTTTCTGAAAAATTTTGTCAACCCCTGGTTAGTCAAAAGAACCCACATATCTTTTCTTTTTTTTCGCAGCCAAATTGACCAAAAAAAATTTTTTTCTCAGTTTTGTGATGTACTGATTCATTCTTCCAAAATCCATTTCAATTATTTACATTTATGATTTTTTCTTTGGTTATTAAACTTACCTGACCAGGCCTTTCAGCGTCACAAAAAGAATTCAACTCAAAACAAATTGTTTTTGTAGTTTTTATCATTTGACCTAGATTATATTTTTCAAAATCGTAGAGTTGTGGAAAATTCTTTTTGAATGACGTGTTAAAAAACATGAACTAATTATCATGTAATTTGGATTTCCTCTTAGTAAGTGATAAACCACTTTGGGGCAAATTTTCTTTTCAGTATCTTCTTTTTGGTGTATTGAGAATATTCACTTTAAAAATAATTACTATTATTGACTGAATAAAAATACTAAATATTGTTAATAATCCAATATTAGTTGTAGTTTAAGTAAATAGTGTGTTTTTATATCTGTGAAGTAGCAATCAATCCAGATAGGAGTTCTGTCTAATTGGTAGTGTGTACTTGTTTCGATTGATAGTATGGCTCAGCGAAGTGAAGTACACTGTATTTTTTGCAAGTTTCCCTTGACAGCCACAAGCAATCTATCGGTAGTGGATGTCTGTATACATTTGTTTTTTCTTCTATTAAGGATATATATTTTTTATTTACGTACACTTTATCTTAAAAAAGATGGAATTTTTCTAAAATTCAGAATATTCATTGTTTATCTTTGTATCTATTTGTATCAGCCAGCAGGACACATAGCATAACAGTTATAAGCGTTGGTTCCCTAAACTTCTAAGGAGACAATCATCTGGAGGTTGCAGGTTCAATCCTGAATGCAAGTGAGTAACAATAGAGGAATACTAAATGCTTGTACCTGGTTATGGCTAAAGGAATCAGAACAGGCGACCCCTGTGGATTCAATAAAGGATGTAGTTTGAAGTTCCGTGTAGGTTCCCAAGTTCGACAAACACCTGAAAAAGGCCGGAGGAAATATCAGCTGAAATGTTCTGGAAATAACAATAAAGATAAAGACAACAGTCCGAAAATCCTTTATGATAAAAATCATACTGCAGATGTTGAAAATATATTCAAGCTGAAATGTATCTGGGACCGAGGTCAAGTCTTGTTTCTGAAGTACTCATTTCAAGATAAAGTGTTTGATTCTCCATACTTCAAATGCTTTACAGCTGTTGTAGATGACTTTTTTCCAGAATGGTTTATTTTCCATCATCTGCTCCTTTGTTCAATATCTCCATTAAGTACCCTGTCTGTTTTTGATGACATCTGTAAAATGTTTCTTAGGTTTATGTCTTGGTGTTATATAGCCATAATGAAGGATCTACATGGATGAAGAATGACCATAACTCTCTTTAAAAGAATATAACTCTTACACTTTATTCTCAAAAGGGGTCTAATCTCTGTGGTATATGAGAGATGGATGGAGACTGGGACAGACTAAGACAGATTGCTATAATGACCCATAACTTTTTCTCTTGACCATAGCATGCTGTGTTATCTTCAAGACCCCACTTCTGCTTCTTGGTCAGAGATGCTCAATCAAAGGCTGCTGAGGGCCACTGCTCACAGCAGAGTGCTCTCACTAGAGTGCTCTCACTGACTGCAAGCTGGCTCTGACTCAGTTCTCACTGACTTCAACTGACTAAACTGCTTTGGGCATCTGCATGTATTATTTCATAATGCCCACAAACTTCCAATTAGATCATGGAATCTTCCGTTTATTTACACAGGTGCATCTCTGATTGACAGCTTAGTCAAGGGTCAATATGTAATATTATTATGTCAATATTTTTCAAAATGTCTACCTGTGGACATTTTCCTCACGTCCTCCTCCATCTTTCTCCACACCCACATCTTATAAATAATGTTCAAGGATAACAACAGCAAAAATACAACAATCATTACACATCTTAGAAGGCAATCTTTTAATCATGTAACAATTACCCCGTTATAATTCTTATCTGAATAATTCCTTTATTCTTTCTTGGTGTGGTTAGCTATACTATATGCATACATCAAAATTACAACACAATTGCATATCCCATTCAAAAAACATCATAGGGCCTTCCTTGAGGAAACTAAAAACATTACAGATCTTGGTCACAAATCCTGTGACCCTGGTCATTCCAGCAACACATTCTGTCTGGATTCCTTTTGACTATACACCAGTCATCCACTCTATTGGCTCCTACCTAGAGTAACTAGGGGATTTCCAAAAATTCAACAACAAAATCATCATGTCGACCACAAAATGGTATTATAGATTGAAATGCATGCAGGAACAACAAAAACATACTACACCAAAATGTTTATCAGCAAATGATTTTCTTCATAATCAATAATTGCTTCTAGTGATTTCCCTGAAAAAATATAAAATCTCATGAAATGAGTCAAAGGAAAAAAATTCAGAAATGTTGCCTTAAATTCAAACAGTTATTCCCTCCTAAGCTTCACAGTGGTTGGAAAGAAAAAATTTTTTTTCAAAAATACATCTAAAAAAAAACAAGTCAAAATGCAAGTCAAAACAAAATGTCCAATCAGAAAAAAAAGTTGACAATCTAAAACATGTCAAAAAAAAGTTCAGAAAAAATGTTCATGCTTATAACAGTTCTATTTTTAGGAAATATCTCTTCCTCTTTTTTTTTCTTTTTTTCTTTTTTTTTACCTTTCAATTCCTAAAATTGTAGCTTTTTTTTAATGTTGAGTGTCTTGGTCTTTTTTCTTTTTCTTCCTTTTTTTTTCAGTTCTCTTTTCTTTTCACTGCAATAATTTTCATATACACATATATATTTTCTTTTTCTGTACAATTGCTCATTCTCTGCGCGCGGGGGGGGTATCCTCGTGGTGTAATAGTTAAAGTGATGGACTGCGGAATCTTAGTAAGTGAGTTCGTACTCCAGTTGTGTCATTACATTCACTTTCAGGCAAATACTCTTGGGAAAGGTATGAACCCCCTTATTCTCCCAGCTATGGGTTAATACCACTACTGTTCTAGGAGAATAGCTTTTGCATTGAATAACCTACAAAGGTTGATATGCCATTAAACAAAGAAACCAAACCAAACCATTCTCTGTGCTCTTTTTTTTTACAGATAACCTAAGCTAATATTGGTTTCCATTTTTTCAACAAGTATTTACCCTTTTTCCTATTCTGATTAAAACAACACCATGCTAGTATCAAGCTCACTTCCAAAGGTGAGATAAAATTTCCTGGGGGTTCTTTTCCAAAGCAACCTAAAACTTTTACTCTTTCTGCTACTTTTTCCACTGCTCCTTGGTCTATCTTCTTTCTCTTTTTCAATAGTTAACAAGGGTATTTTATTTATTTATCTATTTGGTCAACTATATTTCTCCCTTAATCGCAATTTGAAACCAAGTCCATAAATTTTCCAGTGCATACCACAAGACATGTCAAAATTTTGCACACATGCTCCCTAATTTTCCATCTCCTTTTCCCAAAATATCCTCTTGAACACTATGGTGTTCTTACCAAATCCCAAAAATTCTCCCCACTATTCCAGGGGGACCTTCTCAACCCAGTCTGGCCACTAATCAGTTCCTCAAAAAAATTTCAAACCCATTCTAGGGGGAACTCACAAATCACTGGTCTAGCCACCTACCATTACCTCAAAATTCTTGACCCATCTCTCGGGAAAGACCTTCACAAAATCTGGTATGGCCTCCACCAGTACCCAAAATATCAATCCCATTCTAGGGAAACTTCACAGAATGCGTAGCTTGCAGTTCTCTTGTTGCGATGAAAAGAGAGCGGGGAGAGACTTATGGTCGGCTTGTTTTATCTTTTATTGGATGACCAATTGGACTTGCCAGTGAAAGAGAAAGACAGACTTTGCTGGTGTGTCCGAGATTTCCACTTGTGACAAGAAGGAAGCAAGCCCTAAAAAATTAAAAAAAATTTTTTGCATCATTCTTCATAAAAAATTTTGTTTACTATCAAAGTCCATTCATGAAAGGCCCAAAATTCTCATTGTCCCCCAATTCAAAACTTGTTTTTACAACATATCACTTTTTGACATATCAGAAATAACATTTTCTGTTTCTCTTTTTCCTTCTTCTTTCTTTCCGCTCATGATTCACTGTCCTCAAACATAGCAGTTATCTGTATCAACTCATATGTAAAATATACTGGATTTTATTACCGATTTCCAATTTTCTTTTATAATTATCTATTGGATGCACCTCTTAAAACCTTGAAAGACAGATAAAACCAAAATTTTTTACATAATTAGCTAAATTTTATCTATGTGAACTTATGAACTTCAAAGATATACAGAAAGAAAAAATACTTTTCTAAATTTGAGCAATGTACCTACGCCTTTTCCTTTTTTTTCTTTTTAGATTCATTCCAGCTTTTTCATTTCTAATTTTCTTGATGTGTTGAATTCTTCTTTCTGTTCCCAATTTTCTTTTGGTTTCCCTTCTTTTCTCCAAGGTTTGTGCATTTTTGGGTTTTTTTGTTCTTTCATTTTCATTTTCTTCCAGTCTTTTCCTCTATTTGTCAACATCTTCCTTGATCGTTAGGTTTAAACTCAGGTTCGAAATCATGCCATGTGGGCATGAACTAGCCTTCAGCACTAAATTACAAAATGTTATATATCGGTTGAAGTAATGAAGGACAACACTTTTTTATAAGAATATAACTCTTACACTTTATTCTCAAAAAGGGTTGAAACTCTGTAGTGTGTGAGAGATAGATGGAGACAGGGAGAAACTAAGACAGATTGCTATATTGACCCATAACTTCTTCTCTTGACCATAGTACACTGTGTTATCTTCAAGACCCCACTTAGCATTTCTTCTGCTTCTCGGCCGAGGATGCTCAATTTGAGGCCGCTGAGGGCCATCGCCCTCAGCGGATTGCTCTCACTAACTACAAGCTGGCTCTGATTTGGTTCTCACTGACTCCAACCAACTCCACTGCTGTGGGCATCTGTATATATTATTTCATCCAATGATGTTTGCTACATATCATTGTAAAACAACTGCTTAGGTAACCTAACATCCTCTATCTTAGTAAGGTGCCCAACTCAATGTATCTAATTGTGTATGAGAAGCATCTCAATCCTGGGTTTATTAGCTTGCTAAAGAACAATGGTGTCTGTTATTAGAAACTACCATTTCTTCCTAAGACAAGCTTGATAGAATCTTTCCAAAGTTTTGATGTGAAGACAATCTGTAGTCTAAGTCTCAGAAGAATGTAAAGTACTGTTAAAACACATGATTCCAGACACTAAGCTTGGTTTTGATGATGATGCCTTTGTCAGACCACACATGATTTTCAAGCATCTAAAGGTTTTGCTGGCTTTTTGATACTAAGATCTATTTCAGAATCAAAGGATTTGTTTCCAGCAAGTGTGCTACAAAAGAATCAACCACATCCAATCTTGGACCTTGGATGAAAATGGCTTGGAAGTGGAGTAAACATGACCTCATTCTTCTTGAGATTGATGGTAAGTGCATGCTCTAGAGAAGAGGTCCATTATAGATTTTATGTCTTCTTCCGTGTGAGCAACAAGATTTGCATTGTCAGCGTAGAGGAGCTCCTGAACAAGTGTCTGGAAAGTCTTCAATTTTGTGTTGAAGCGTGATAGATCAAAGATTTTACTTGTGGTTCTGAAAGGAATATAGATGCTGATGTCATAGTCTTGGAATGAGAGAGTTACAGCCAAATATGTGTAAAAAAAAGGTTAGGGCAGGAATGTCAACTTGTTTAATTGGTTACCAGAATGAATTGTTGAATTTAATACAAGCTTTCCTGTCACAAATGAGTTGCACAAATATGCTCACGAACTGAAGTTGATGTGTAAGTTTACCAAGAATGAGAGTAGTCCTATTGATATTGTCAAAAGTTTTAGTTAAATTGGCAAAAACATGGTAAAGAGCTATGCAATGTTCAAGCTTTCTGAATTTTTCCAGAAATATCTGACTACCACTGCTTTTTAATTTGACAGAATTTTCTCTTGAGAGCAGATTATACCTACATGAGGGACTGCAGTAAAGAATTTTGATCTTTATCAAATATACTGAGATATTAATTGTAGTAATTAGGGGACGCTTCACAGTCAGAAAGCTTAATCCAGGACACTTTTCTTGTATTACCGTCCAGCACAAATGTCTCTAGTTTAGAAAAAGTGCCTCCTGAAATGTCTATTCCAAATAACGAAATAACATATCTCACCAACCACAACACTTGAGTTGACAATGAACACTGCTCATCTCTGTCACTCAGACTCTTTTTATAGGCTTACAGCTTTGCACACGTCCTTGTCAAGTCTTGTCAGTCTTGTGAGAATCTGAGATCATGAGTTCTTAAAACATGATGTTGGAGTGGCCATTTTCGCCTTTGCATGCCAGGCACACATGAGCATGTTTTTCCAGGGGTAAGTCTATTTCTCTTTTACACTCCTCCCTGATCTCAAAATCACATAAATGGCATGGAGTTGGCGGTTGTCTTTGATGACTGCTTCTACGTAAAATTGGATGAGATTCACGTACTTCTTCCGTAACTGTGTTCAGTAGGCCTCTCTCATTCTTGGCATCATCATTGTCCGACTCTGCTTCCTCTGGTTCTGTTGAAGAATCACCTGGCTCTGTACCATACAACAACGGCGTGCTCGAGTCATTTCAGATTAACTATTATTGCCGTCATCTTCCGAGATGACTGATCTGTGCTGTGGGCAGAGGTCTCTGACATGCTGTGGGATTCCATTAATGAGAACTGTATGCGGGCTATAAATCCCCGTCACCATTCCCTTTTTGAATTGTGTCAAACACCAATTGTGTGGAGTCTTTACCCAAACTGCATCTCCTACATTGTAGGGTCCAGAATCTACATGCCCAAGCAGTGGTGCAGTATCAATAACCTTTACCCGGACGTGGCAGTTATATATGGTATTAGCTGGTGCTATTGAAGCTGCTGCATCATCTTTTGGCGTCACATTATTCCAATATAATGCTTCCATGATGGAACAGCACATCCTAGCAGCAATACGTTTCTATGATGCCATTACCCGATAGAACATAGACGTACCGAAATCGTAGTTGTATGCCTCAGTTCTCAGCAAACCTTCTGAATTCCTCTCCACTAAATGCTGTGCCATTGTCAGTGAGTAGCTCATCAGGTGGTCCTCTCTTACTAAACACCGACTCCAGTTGTCACATGATGCTAGCAGCATTCTGATGTTGCAATGGGTGCCAAATGGAAAACCTACTAGGACCACAGTCTATCAAGATTAAATAATGCTGATCCTCATATTGGGTGATGTCCATTCTCACCCTCCTCCAATTGTCATGTACATCCAATTTTCTGACCTTCCAATGTACTGGCGCCGGGTCTATGGACTGACACCTCTCAGATGCTCTGACCACCATTCGAACCACTGCCTTCGAAACCGCAGGGCTGACGTATCTAACAAAATATAGTGTCCACCTCACACCAGGATGTCCACTACGTTGGTGAATGGCTCATGTGAGTGGATTCCTGCTCTTCCATGGAGGCATCATACACTGGTTCTCTCTCCTTCCGAAGTACGTCTAACCATCGTTGAGGCACTCTGGTGAGCTGATCAGCTTGGTTCGCCTGGGATCTAATGAGCTCCACATCAATTGTTAGTTCATACTCCACCACCAGTTCCTTGATAGTGTTAAGCTGTTGTCTGATTAGCATTTCAGACGCCGTTATTGTGTGAATTCTTGCCTTTCCTGACATGCATCAGAAATCCATCGATGCACACACGCAGAGTCAGTTTTCAAGTGAAGCACGGTTGCTTTCCATTGCAATGCCAGGTTAATAGCCCTCCACATTGCATCAAGCTCCACCAAGTTGATGTGTTTATCTTCACGTGCTGGTCGCAACCAACATGCATCCTTGATAAACGATTCACCACTTTCTACAACAACACCGGTGGCCAACTTCACGTCCATCCACGCACCAATCACCTTGTGCTGGATCCTTCTGCACCAATTGCGAACTATATCTGATAGTATCTGAAGCAGTGTGGGTCTTGTATTTCGTCGTTTCAGCCTGCTGTTACAGAGTTTGCATGCTACCTCACGAATGCAGTTGCGATGCGGAGCCAGCCACACACTGGAAAATGTCCTGTCAATTTCCCACACAGAGAAAAGATGCTCCGATGAGTGAGTATATGAGGCAAAATTGGAAGCTCACCCCCGTGACATCATTGTACTTTCCCATGCTTCTCCATGACACCTAAACCTAGTACGCAAGTACCATCCCTCAGCCGCTCTGGATCCTTACATGTCAATACAAATTGTAGAAGATGGTCCCTCACATGTGCAGCAGTGCACACACTCTTATTGACAAATGTATCGCCAATATATGAAGATGTAGTCCCCTGAATAGTTTCGTCCTATGCCATCACCATATTTATAGTGGATCGCATAATTATTGGTGCCACATTTAGTCCGAATCCTAAACGAGTGAGGCAATATCTTTGCCCCTTTATCTTGACTGTTTGAAAGGGCCACAACGACTTGTCAACATGGACCTGCAAATAGGCCTGGCGCAAATCCAGCATGGCAACATTAGATCCTTTCTGTTGCCACTCTCTTAATTTTTGCACACAAACGTCCACATTAGCTGTGTGTTCATCAACATATTTATTGAGCTCCCAATAATCCGTGACCAGACAGACTTTTTGCTTGTTTGCTTGCAACACAGCCATTAATGGAATCAGGCCCTTGGGGGGGCCCACATTCTTCTCCTGGGTACAGAATCATCTGGCCATTATCAATCCAAGTTCGGAGCTCATTATTGAAATCTGCCCTAAGTTGCTTTGGTACCAAGTACTTAGCACCCTTATTTTCCAGCTCGGGTGATGTTTGGTTCTCAGACCATTTCCATGACACAACCCAGATGTTTTTGTTCTGGTCAAATTCTGCATGGAAGTCAGGTTTGTCGATAGTAATGGCCGTGCACACAGGTCTGTCAAGTTGTGGAAAACTTACCATCCCATCTCTGGCCATGTATACTCCTCCCAGCTTCTTGATGATATCAAAATCAAGCAGCAGGTTGAAACCCAACAACTTTCTGTTTGCGACCAGAACCTCAACATTGATAAGACACCCACTGCCAACGTCAAGCTGAACAGGCCCAACCCTACAGCACCTTAGGGCTCCTTCACCAACAGTGAATACGTCCACCTTCTTCTCCCAAGAATAACAAAGTTACGAGTGACTGAACAGCCTGTGTCTAGTAAGGCCAATCTTCGAAATCCATTAATACACACAATGACTGCAGGTAGCGCCTCACTCATATGGGGTTCAGGGAGCAGACTGGCGCTAATGCCTATTCTCCTAGCTCGTTTCCTGAGCAGTTGCAGAATATATGACCTAACACTTGTAGCAATGTATCCGTGAATTTTCCAAACCCCATCGTGATACCACCAACCCATACAAATATTGCAGGTATAGACGACATCACCAAGCCTGATACAAGCAGGGACCAGCTACCAGAACGCCCTCACAAAATCCCATTTCCTCCAATAGAAAACAATGTCGATAGGCTCAAAAACTGGCTCCTAGAACAATTTGCCAACACGGCATTCAAGAACAATGGAGCATTTCCACTAATGTCTGGCCCACCCGCCCACATACACCTGAAAGAAGGAGCAACCCCTAAAGACAGACATAACCCAATCCCCGTACCCTTCCATTTCAAGGAACCTGTAAAGAAAGCTCTTTGGGAAAACATATGAAGGGGAATCATAACCCCTGTGCCTGTTGGCATGCCTACCGATTGGTGCAGCACAATGGTGATAACCGCAAAAAAAAAACAGCAAACCACCATTGAATATCAACACCTTAATTCTCAATGCAAACGAGAGACACACCATACAGGATCACCATTTGAATTGGCACTACAAGTGCCACCTAAACAAAAAAAAACCAGTCCTAGACGCGGTTGATGGATATCATCCTGTCCCACTAGACAAAGAATCACAGCCACTGACAACATTTATCACCGAATGGGGTAGATTCATGTACCTCAGGATGCCACAGGGCTACCTTGCATCCGGAGATGCTTACACTCGGAGGTATGATGAAATAATAAATGATATCCCCCGCAAGGTTAAAATCGTGGACGACACCCTGCTCTATGATCCGTCTGTTGAGTTGTCAATCGCGCCTAGAAAAAAACAAACTTTTCTGATGAAGTCAAAAATAAAAAAAAGCTGCCTCCTTGGAAAAGCTAGCCAGCTAAATCTCACCTCTTTTTTTGAAGAGTGCAGGAGCAGCATGTGGAGCAGCATGTGGAGCAGCATGTGGATTGGCTCACTTTACAAGAATGGACCTATCCAACACATTTGCATGAGTGGTGTCCATTCATCTACTTATTCTCAACCAAATCACTCAGAGGTGTATCTTGGACACCACTCTACTTGAGTTAACCAATATTCTACAGGCGCCAGGACGGAACCCTGGTGGTTGAGCAGTCATTGATCCGGTGACAGAGTGGTCAATGGCTTGCAGCACATCACTTTGGCCCTTACTTCGTCTGACGGGAGGTAGGACTTATGACCGCTGTGAGATTGTTGTGTAATTAAAAGTAGAATTTGGCAGAGGCTCAGAATCATACTCTTTGCATGAGTATACTGGTATTGTATCCCCCGTCTCAGCCAAGGCGAATGGGTTGCCCCCTTGGTTTATTCCCAACATAAATTGGACTCTATGGTGGGTGGTGGAGCATAGGACTAGCGAATAACAATTAGCAGTCATGGCTTTTTCTTCATCAAAAAAACTTAAACTTACCCTAATGGAAACTGAATCGGGCTACAAAGGTGTGGCAAGTTTCCCCAAATTCATAATAATTGAATCTACGGAAACGCTAATAACAAACCTATTGCCATTTTTAATTGAAAAAGTAATATCCAGTAATATGACCCCCGTCAACATAAAAAAAACTAAAAAAAATCAAACTCTGCTCGTTGAAGTAGATAAAAGAAAAAATGTCGATTTCCTACTGAAAATGACTAAATTCCATACTATAAATGTAAAAACTTACCTTCACAAATCCTTGAAAATAAGTAAAGGGGCTGTAAGAAATAAGAAATTGTCATTATGCACAATTGAAGAAATAAATAAAGAAATGAAGAAACAAGGTGTGACAGAAGTAAAGAGAGTTACAATCAAAAAAGAGGGTAAACTCATTGAAACTAACACCTACATAATGACATTTGACCAACCCAAAATACCAGAGAAGATAAAAGTAGGCTACACAATGGAGAGAGTTGAGTAATTCATACCCAATCCATTGTGTTGCTACAATTGTCAAAAATACAGCCATCACGAGGACACTTGTAGAGGTCGACAAGTATTTGGCAAATGTGGTCAACAAGTGACAATTGTAACAATCTGTATAAGTGTGCAAATTGCGGAGGTGATCATCCTGTCTATGCAAGATCTTGTGAGAGTTGGAAACTGGAAAAGGAAATATTGGTAATTAGACACAGGAATAACATCCCATACAATGAAGCGCGGAAAATGATTGTAGAATCTAACACCACAACCTACTCTCAAGCTGTCCATCACAATAAAATCCAATATAACTGAGAGGATAGTAAAAAAATTGATTCAGCTGGAGCCGGGCGACTGGGAAATAAGAACCTCACTTGATACCAACAAAATTCCAGAGACACCAACTACAAAGGCAGATCTTGTAGCAGACAAAGTGAAGACACCTGCACAAACTCACACCTCCATGGGTAAGACGAACAAGAAAAGAGCATGGAGCTATCACCAACCACATAACCAATTAAATGTGTAATGGAGAAATCTCCTTCTAAAACAAGACCAAAAGATAGGAGATCCCTAATAAGACCACCCACTTCTACAGATACCTCCCCAAACCGGTCATAGAACTTTGGGTGGTGTCTCAATCCTTATTAGGAACAACATACCTCTAAGCAAAATCCCACCTCAACACTCAACTCCAAGCAATAGCTGTCAAAGTGACTTTACACAGAACAATTAATATCTGCTCCATATATATTCTGCCTCATGATGCCATAAATGAAAGTGAAATCAATGACATATTACAGCAACTAACCACATGTTTTATTCTACTCGGCGATTTTAACAGCCCACCCTGTGGGGCTGTAGAAGCACAAACCACAAAGGCCAAACACTCGAAAATATCATTAACAATAATAATCTCTGCCTATTCAATAAAAAATCACCAACACACCTTGATCCATCATCTGCTACTTACTCAGCCATTGATTTAACCCTCTGTGACACTTCACTTTTCCTTGATTTCACCTGGAGGGTGTATGACGACACATGTGGGAGCGACCATTTCCCAATTGTACTCGAGAGTTTGCACCCTCAAGACGACGACCTTCCCCAGTGGAGGTTAAATAAAGTTAACTGGGAAGAATTTTGCTCTACTAAAGACTGATTGTCACAGTTGGTGAATTTCAAAAATGCAATCTGGACGTGAGGACACTTTAGAAGAACGATATACAATAAAATTCTGTTTTAAACTTGGAAAAAATGTCACAGAAACGTATGGAATGCTTCAGATTGCTTTTCAACCATCTTGCATGAATCGAGCATCAGTTTTTGAGTGGCATAAGAGATTCAAAGAAGGCAGGGAGTCTGTGAGGGATGATGAGAGGTGTGGGAGGAGTAAGGAAGTCAATACACTAGAGTTGACTGGCCAAAGGGTTAGGATTAGGGTTACTATGTTGAGGTTTTAAAGGAGTTCAGGAAGAGATTCTGTCGGAAGAGGCCAGCACTCTTCAAATTGGGTCAGTAGCATTTCCACTAGGACAATACACCAGTCCACAACTCCATCCTTGTCACAGACTATTTGACCAAGATGGGCATCAAGACAGTTCCTCACTCTCCCTATAGTCCAGACATTGCTCCCTGTGACTTTTGGTTATTCCCTAAGCTCAAGGAAAAACTTAGAGGTTGTCGTTATGAGACAATTGAGGAGATGAAAGAGGCTGTGACGTAGGTCATTGACATGCTCACACAAGAGGACTTTCATGGGGCCTTCCAGAAGTTGTTGGAATGATAGAACAAGTGCATTGCAGCCGGAGGAGATTACTTTGAAGGGGACTAGTGTTTCATGTGTGTACTATCAATAAAAGTGCCCATACAAAAAAAGTCTGGAAACTTATTTAATGATCCCTGTATATAATAATATTTGGGTGAACGGTACTTTCCCAGAAAAATAGAGACAATCAATAATTGTCCCGGTCCCTAAATTAGGCAAAGATACATCGAATCCGCAGAATTATCGACCCATCGCATTGACTAGCTGCCTTTGTAAGACAATGGAGCAGATGATAAACAGTAGACTGACGTGGTATCTTGAGACAAATGGTCTAATAACAAATATGCAAATGGGACTCCAGAAAAGGAGAGGAACCATAGATCATTTGATATGACTAGAAACCTTCATCAGAAAACAACATCTGACGGCAGTATTTTTTGACTTAGAGAAGGTTTATGACACTACATGGAAGTACGGTATTATGCAGGACTTATATGATCTAGGCTTAAGAGGAAGACTGCTGATGTTCATAAAAAATTTTCTCTTCGAAAGAACATTTAGGGTACACATAGGATCCACCTTTTCAGACTCACAACATCAAGAGGAGGGTGTTCCACTAGGCAGCATCCTCTCTGTTACTCTCTTCTCTATCAAAATCAATAATATTGTAAAATGTCTAACCCCATCAATTGACTGTGCTCTCTACGTCGACGACTTCGTCATATGCTATCGGGCCACTCATATGAGACAACTCTAGCTAAACTTAAACAAAGTAAATAAATGGGCAAGAGAAAATGGATTTAAATTCTCCAAGTCTAAAACTAAATGTGTGCATTTTTGCTCTCTAAGGAAAATGCACAATGACCCTGTCCTAAAAATTGATGACTACGAAATACCAGTCATTAACGAATACAAATTCTTCAGCATAATATTTGATAAAAAACTTTCATTCATCCCACACATAAGGTATCTAAAAAAAAAATCAACCTGTGCCCAACAATTTTTGTGAGTTGTTGCCCACACAGAGTGGGGAGCTGACCGTCAAACTCTAATTAAGTTATATAGAACTCTTCTCCGCTCTCAACTTGACTATGCCATTTTCGTATATAGATATGCCAGGAAATCTTATCTGAAACAACTTGACCCTATTCACCATGAAAGCTTTAGACTGGTATTTGGAACATCTAGAACTTCTCCAATTGACAGCCTATACGCCGAGGCTCCCAAAGCACCTCTACAGATTAGAAGTGAAAAATTAGCCCTTCAGTATTATACCAAACTGAAATCTTCTTCATCTAACCCAGCATATGACAGCACTTTTGATCCAAAATACAGACAATATTTCGACCAAAAAGAAAATTCAATTAGACCATTTGGCCTCTGTATGGAGCCTATTCTCAAAGAATCCACCATCCCTCTAAATAATATCCATAAAAGCATCTTGCCACAAATACCACCTTGGATCATTAAAAATCCAAAAGTTAACCTCCAACTGAATCAACTCCATAAAACAAAGATACATCCCTTCACCTACCAGGAAAAACATCAAAATATCCTCCAACAGCATCCTGACTACCTATGTATCGAAACAGACAGCTCTAAAGACAACAATAAAACAGCATGTGCAGCAGTTTTAAAAAAATAATAAAAACAAAAGCTATTCTAATGGAAAGTTCTATTTTCACAGCTGAGGCCTGTGCAATAGACTTGGCTCTCGACATTATCTCGAAAGAAAAACACAAAAAATTCATCATATTCTCAGACTTACTCTCTGTCCTATTATCATTAAACAATAAAAAACTAGAGCACCCACTAATCATCAAACTACTTTGCAGACTACACTCAACATCAAACAAAGAAATCGTTTTTGCTGGATTCCAAGCCACATTGAGGTGAGAGAAAATCATAGAGCAGATGCGGCAGCAAAATCAGCTTTAGACTTGGCCCCTGACAAGTACAACATTCCATACACTGATCTGAAACCTAAAATAAATAATTTCCTCCATAAAAAATGGCAACAATGCTGGAATAGAAATACCAATGATAAATTATTCCAGGTTAAACCCTTTTTGGGAGAATGGCCCCCAGCTTTCTGAAAATCGGGAAAAGAACAAGTAACAATAACGCGATTGCATATTGATCACAGCAGACTTACGCATTCTTTTATACTCAAACAAGAATAGCAACCACAGTGCTTGACATGCCAAATGCCCTGCACAATCAAACACGTTCTCCTTAAGTGTAAAGTTTTTAATGACACCAGAAAGCACTATTTCTACGCAAATACCATGAAGGACCTTTTTGACAACATCCACATGGATAATGTTTTGTCGTTCTTGAAAGAGACTGGATTGTACCGGAAAATATAGACTTGGTTACAATCCTGAAAACACCACAAACTAATCAACTGAAAGCAAATTATTGCTGAATAGAAATACTATTATGTTTGTGTTAGATATAGTAGTGAGAAAGGATAAAAAAAAAAAAAAAAAACTATCCACACTACATAAACTAACGTCATACTTGAAAATATTTACTCATATGCGAGTAAATGAGTTGTTTGATTTTGGTATGGTATCATCAAATTATGTATTTACAAACCATACATATAATATGCATAAATAGGCTTTGGCATTAAATAACCTATAGAGGTTGATATGCCATTAAATTCCACCAACCAACCTAATTCTTTTGCTATTATACCAGTTTGTCGTTCCAGGTTGCTTGACTCCTCACAGTGGAGAAGTATCCTGACATTCTGCCTTCCCACTCCTAATCTATATTTCGTGCTTGTATATTTTTCTCTACTTGTTTCTCCTGCTGTTGTGAACAGCCATCAGCTGCAAGTTGCAGACTTAATGGTTAAACACCTTTTCCAGACCCTTCTCAGTTTTCTGAGAAGGCTGCCCAGACATTCATGATCTTGCTGAAAGATGCTGCTGTTCTTTCAACGATGTTGTGACATTAAATGGACCTTGAACTGCCCATGTGACTATGTGCTCTCAGCTCGTCGAACTTGCACATGTTGCCACTCTTCCGTTGTTGTGGGATTTGAAGAGATATATGCACATTTTAATGGCAGTGCTACACGCTTATACAACATGTTTAAGATCCTCTCCTCTCCCAAAATCTGGCAGTCAATGAAAAGTTCAAGCAAGATAACTGAATGATGATGGAGGCTTTGTGTTTTATTGTCACAGAGTTTGACCTCTCTGGTACAATCAGGTGGCCGTTGTTTTATTGGCATGGAGTTATACATCCCTACTGCTGCAAGTGCGAAGAAGCATGTCACCACAAAAGTGAACCCTCAAACACTGGTAGGGTTTTCATCATGTGAGTTTTCCTTCTCAAACATGTGAGCCGGTGGCTCAGAAGCTACCATGATGGTTTTCAAGAAAACCCCCACACTATAATTTAACATATATTAGTCAAATATAAGATCTATTATTATTATTATTATTAACAACAACAACAATGCTAATATTATTTAAGAAGCTAAATTCAAAAAATTGTTTAATAAGCAAATAGAATAATCAACTATGAAATAAATAATAAAAATAAAATGTTAGAATTTGAGACGTTTCTACAAATGAAGTAAAGTAACTTATAAAAAGAGATAGATAAATTAATAAATGTATTTCTCAAAATTCTTTTAGAATCACTTAGTTCCATGTTTTAATGTACTGTAAATGTTGCTTAATTGCTTCTGTGCAAATGTAAAAGAAGATTTTTAAAAAATATAAATAGCAATGCACAAAGTCTAAGTATCTCTCTCTAGTGGGGCATCTCAGGTGCAAAGCAATAAACTCAACCCTGCAAAGCAGGTATAGCTAGTCTAGGAGAGAAGACCTCCTGAGACCAGGTGTGAATACCAGTCCAGCCTCTAGAAAATCAGGAGCAGGACAAGTTCGTGTTATCAAGCTGTAGCCGCTGGCTGTGTATGTCAGTTGCTGCCAAAAATGTGAATAAATAGATCTCCTGATCACGTGACTGGCTCTATATGAAAATTTTTATTTCTGTGTGGGAAAACACACCAGTAGCAGGTTCATTTGGTGTTCAATTGCATGGATGTAAGCAAAAGTACAGTATGTGTCTGTTCAATTAGATTCCAGAAACCATATATTTAATTTTGTATCCTAAATTTTTTTGATTTATACAAAAGTTTTTATTTTAATGATTCTGATCCAATTTATGTGTGTGGATATTTCATACTTATTCATGATTCACATATTGGTTGTAAAATATACGATTTTACATCCTATACTTATTTAAGTTACATTTTTTAAATAAGACAATTTATATCAATTTGATATCGCAAATAAATAAATAGTACACATAAATCTGTACATGATTCAAATATATGTAATTCATATATAATTTAATTGAATAAAGAATATGATACAAATAATAGATAAATAATAATCATCATTTATGTGTGTGTGTGAGAGAGAGAGAGAGAGAAAACTAAGTACAGTCCAGCCCTGACTGCTTTGTCAATTTTGCGGGCTCACAAGACACATACATCGAAGTTCATGTAGCACCTGTCTGTTGAGTGTGGGTCTCTGCCACTACACCAATGGGATATGACCCAGCAGGTGGTTAATCCTTCAGTATGACCCCAAAATCAGCCTTGTGTACTTGTGGATGAAATCTTACAAATTTTTTTCCAATCAAACTCAAGAGGATTGAAAAGGAAGAAGGTGACACAGACAATTTAACAATGGAAATCTACAGGTTTATGTGCTCAAATGTACATTTCTCTTGTGCGTTTTTTTTTAGCTTGGAACAGTGAATGACATGTCTCTCTAAATCTGTTGGTTGGTAAGTGACTGCATAAAGACTCAGATGGCTACTGCTCGTGTTTCTCAAATATCTGTCTGACAGACGATGCCAAGTCGTTCTTCTTCGCTTGAGAACCACTTTTTATATGTCAGTCTCTATTTGCAGAATTATTCATTATTATCTTTTTAACAAAACATTGACTCTCATTGGTCCCTATTCTTGGGCCTAAAACAAAATAAACGCTTCTGTAACATTCTGATATCAACACACCTTATACTCACAAATCTATTTGTAATTATTTTTAAGAAAACAATAATTCTCTATCCCTGTTTGTTTCAGGTTTTATCTACTATGCAGCAAACTAGAGTCAGTTGGGTATTATTTATTAGGAAAACAACACTATGATGTGATTCACTCCTCCAGAAATTTGGAAATGGCATGCTGTATTGTTTGGTGTTCATGCCAGAAATTCTAATACAAAGTATGGAGGATTTGAAATGAGTTGGATGAGTCCAATACCGATTACAAAGGAACAGCAACTAGGAAACCTCATGCTGATCATTCTGATAAGAAAAGAACTTGAATTTGTTGGTGAGATCCAGGCCATAATTTACAATGATCCCTGTAAGTCAATCTGATCTATAACCAGGGATATGGGAGTTTCTTATCAGGCAGATTTTTCTTATACAAGATGAAAAAGGCCAATTTTTATCATAGGCCTTGAAGAACAAGTAGAAAGACCATGGTGCAATGCTTTTGAACAAACTCAAACACCCACTCAAACCAAACATACTTTGGTTTTTCTCAAAGAGAACTCACAGAACCACCATTAGCTTGCTCTCTCCCCAAAAGATATACAGATAGTGATGAAAACCAAACACTCAATCCACATCATGGTGTTTGGGATGGTCACTAATGATGGTGACATAATGCTTCCATTCATCTTTCTAAATGATCTCAAATGCAACACAGAGGCCTACATCAAGTGTCTGGAAGAGGTAGTGCTACTCTGATTTGAGAGTAACTGCTGGAAGACCCGACATCAGGCAACAGGTCTCTGTGACATGCCACATAAGCAGAAGAATCTAGTCTTGGCTGACAGAAAATTTCTGTGATTACATCACCCTTAACATCTGGCAATGTAACTCCTCAGATTGCAATTCCCTTGATTATCATGTGTGGGGTGTGGTTGAGTGAGAAACTAACAAAATTCTGTGCAACATCAAAGATGAAGTGAAGGCAAGGATAATGACAGCATTTACCAATTTAAATAAGGAAACTGTCAAAAAGGCTTGCAGGAGATTCTGAAGTCATCTGGAGGCCATGGTTGATGTTAATGGCAATTTCTTTGAATATAAGAATCTATCTATATATATATATATATATATATCAATTTCTTTGAATACAAGAATATATCTTAAAATAACATACTTTAAATTTAACCTATGTTATTTCAAGATATATTCTTGTACTTTTGATAAATATATCTGATAAAGTGAGATGTCAATGTTATTTTTTAGTTTTGCACAATTTAAATGACAATTTATTCATTGCACTCATTATATATATATAATGATATCATACTAGAGGAAGAGATAGAAAACTTGCAAGAGAGATTGTGGTGTGTGGTAGAGAGAGATTATAGCTGGTCAGCAGCAGAAAGTGATCTTACATACATCAGCAATGTTTTATTCTTTTTGCTTTCTGGTTATCCTTTTATGTGTTTTGTGTCACTCATTCATTTTCAATCACATGTCTTCTATAATTTCATCACACCACTTTTTAAAATTCAAAAATATTACCACTGAAAACCTGTTTCTTCCTATTATTTGTTTTTTATTTTTTATTCCATGGCTTCAGATTAAAGAGTGGTCAGTATCCATCATCAAAAGGCATCAATATTTTCCATGTCAATGAAAGCTATTTATTTCTCTGCACATTTGAATATATAACAGTACTGTGAATAATCAAAGACATTAAAACGCAACCAATTTTTCTTAAAACAGTCACATTTATCATCATTTTCAATCTCTTCTGTTCATCTCTGTTGTGGAATTAAAAGATCAATAAAATAATAATGATGCCTGTTTACATTCATCTTATCATCTTGACTGGACCCATTCCTGCTATCCTCTCTGCTCCTATCATCAGCTCAATGTTCTAAACAGTATCTTCTCAGGGTTGTGATTTCTATTCTTCAAATCTCTCTGAAATAATTTCAGATACAGCATACACAAAAACTAAAACTCTATTAGAATAACAACATGAATAATTTTGATCTCTCTTTCTCTTATTTCAAGTTCTATTCTTTCTTCCATTGCAGGCTAAGACAAAAACCAACAATATTCTCTTCCCATGTTTATCACTTCAAAAAGCAGAATCAATATTCAAGAAAAATTCACTTGGTATGATTACTTTTCTTTTTTTATTTCGTTTATAAAAATATAAATATTCCTCAAAGGCTAAAAAGTAAATGTTAAGCTTACAAATATGTAAGCAACATTTTGAATGACAGTATTAAAATTTATTTTTTAAGGGATGAAACATACTTTTTCATTATAAAAACAATATCTTAAGTATTCACATTTCTTTTTCTCATAGTATCATAAATTTTCATCTAGAAAATTGTATTTTCAAAATACCAAGGTGTTCTATATTATTGACGTGGTTAAGCCAATCAAATAAAATTTCTAATAGTCAGTTCTGAGTTATTTTAGTAAATAATAATACCCTAATGATTATGTTACAAAGTAATACGAGGTGCATACGATAAGTTTCCAGACTTTTTTCGTATGGGCACTTTCATTGATAGTACACACATGAAACTCTTTGAAGTAATCTCTGGCTGCAATGCACTTGTTGTACCGTTCCAACAACTTCTGGAAGGCCCCATTGAAGTCCTCTTGTGTGAGTGTATCAATGACCTTCGTCACAGCCTCTTTCATCTCCTCAATTGTCTCATAACGACATCTTCTGAGCTTAGGGAATAACCAAAAGTCACAGGGAGCAATGTCTGGACTATAGGGAGAGTGAGGAACTGTCTTGATGCCCATCTTGGTCAAATAGTCTGTGACAAGGATGGAGTTGTGGACTGGTGTATTGTCCTAGTGGAAATGCTACTGACCCAATTTGAAGAGTGCTGGCCTCTTCCGACAGAATCTCTTCCTGAACTCCTTTAAAACCTCAACATAGTAACCCTAATCCTAACCCTTTGGCCAATCAACTCTAGTGTATTGACTTCCTTACTCCTCCCACACCTCTCATCATCCCTCACAGACTCCCTGCCTTCTTTGAATCTCTTATGCCACTCAAAAACTGATGCTCGATTCATGCAAGATGGTTGAAAAGCAATCTGAAGCATTCCATACGTTTCTGTGACATTTTTTCCAAGTTTAAAACAGAATTTTATTGTATATCGTTCTTCTAAAGTGTCCTCACGTCCAGATTGCATTTTTGAAATTTTTGAAAGCTGTAACAATCAGTCTTTAGTAGGGTGTATTCGAATTCCTGCTGTAGCTGTTCATTTGAATGTATAGCAATAACATACTGAATTTTCAAGAGTCTACGACAATATTAAATCCCCATGCGAAAAAAGTCTGGAAACTTATCGTATGCACCTCGTATCTTAGTAATAGAACTTAAAGATTAAATGTTTGATTTTGAGCATCAAAAGTTTAAGATTTATCATGACAGTTCAGCTATAAAGTATCTGTGGAATTCATAATCATCTACATTTTTTGACAGAACAACCCCTCCACCAGAATAGATGATGAAAATTGAATATGAAATTTATTCTAGTCAATACATTAAACTGTACAGCAACATCTCTACCATTAGGATATTGTTAGTACATTTGTTGAAGACTATAGATAAATTTATATTCACCTGCTCAAAAGTTTAGTACTACTGGCTTTTTCTGCTACATTCAAAATTGATTTGATTTATAAAATGCTGTAGTAGATTTTTACTAAAACTAAAATGCAAAATCCATATGTTATGCAATATTGAGTGAAAAAATACCATACAGAAAATATGTATTTTAATGGCAACTTTGTAAAGAAGGAAATTTATGGTACAATGTTGTCAGAAAGAGGTATGCTTCTGTATACTTAATGGTATACTGCACATGTCAATGTTTGGTATTGCCGTGAATGACATTTTCCAAACGACTCTTGCTGTTTGTTAATTTTCTGATGTGCATCTGTGAAATATTAAACTATTCTTTCTGGAGTGCCTGTACAAGTTTTGTAAATGTTTGAACAGTAGGAACTGTAGTTTGCACTTTACAGTCTAAAATGTCTTACAAATGTTCTGTAGGGTTTTTTGCAGGCCTTGGAAGTGAGTCAATAGTGTTACACTGTAGATACTCTTTAATTGCACCTAATGTATGGGGTTAAGCATTGTCATCTATGAAAGTGAAACATAATGCCAGTGGATGATCATCAAAATAAGGCACAGCAACTCCTTCAAGCATTTGCTCATGATTCCATTGGCTGTTGAGGTTGCCTTACAATATTATAAGATCAAGCTTGATGTTGTAAGGTATCTAAAAAATAAATCAACCCGTGCAGTTACCCGATATTATAATTGAGCAGCCTTTACCAAATGAAACCTTTTTTTGATTGCTATGTTGATATGCAGTTCCCCTACCACACCATATTCAAGCTCTACCATCAGTTACATGCAATAGAAAACAACTCATATTAGACCAATATACCCTCAAGAACAGATGTTCTAACCAATGTTGCCATTGCATAACTGTAAATGTTCCCGCATATGCCCTGGAATCAGGAAGGAAGTAAGACTACTACTTTTTAACCACCTTTTAACTGTTCCAAGGGAGATTCTGAAGTTGATATGCTACTAGTCTTCAAGAGACCAGCTTATTGAACTGATTCTCTTTTAGTAGACTTTAGGAGAGTTTAGATGAATTACATTGTAACATTGTAACTTATTTATTTAAAACTGTATGAACAGATACATACTAGCATGTATTTTAGAATTTGAAAAATATCATTTAATCTATTGCCCTCAGATTTTGTACAATATTTATGGGATGACCTGATATATTGTGAAATAAAACAATTAAAAAATTTTGTTGTTTGTACAAATTAACATGGTTTGTTGTAAAATATTTTGAATTTGATTTTTGTTATATAGCAAAACAAAAATATCTTAGAAAAATTCTATAATTTTCAAAGCATAATTAATAAATTGTTATTCATTTCTCAATTTTATTGTTGTTTGCAACACAAAATATTCTGGATGAATATTATTTTTAATTTTGGGTCATTGCTATCTTAGATTGGCCTATACGAAAGTTTTTAACATTTTTTAACCTATCATTTGTGCTTGTTATTTTTTATGGTTGCATTTTATTTATTCATAGAATATATTGTCATTTCTTATTACAGTTGTTTCATACTCTACTGACTCTCCTGAAAAGATAAGTTATCAATCAGAAAGAGATGTAATTCTCCCAGAAGGTATGCTCTTTTTGTTTCTTGTTTAATAGAATATCTATATTCCCTTATTGATATGATATATATATATACTTTAAATCTAACCTGATTCAATTTACTTTAGATTATAAATGATTTTATTCCCTTTCTTTTTTAAAAAAATATCCCCAAAATCTAAAAAAGGGTACTATTATGCAATTGTATGTGTCTTATGCTATCTAAAATTAATATTTCAGACAAATATCATATGGTTTAATCAAAAAGATAAATTAGTTTTGCCCCTGAAAAGTTATAAATAATTTTGACTTCCTTCTTGTGGAATATAAATTTGATATTCAGTTGTTGTATTTTTAACATTATTGAACTCTTCCAATTATGCAAGATTATGTCTCTCTAATTAACCTCTCTACTATTTATATTATCTTGTATTTAACCTACCTATAATAATTCATATTCTAGCATTCTTCTACCATTAATGTCTCTGCTCCTTATACAATTGATCACTTGCTTTTACTATTCTTATCTTGAATCATCATAAGCAGAATTAGACTTACAAATTTGTTTCATTTTTAGGGAGTTTAGATCAACCAAATTAACATATCTACTTCTGCATCAACTTCAGTAAACCTGTTGAATTAGCTAATTTTGGATTCTTTTAATAAAACAAAATAGAATTGGTAATTTTTGAAAAATTCAAAATTGGTTTCATTGTTCCCCTGCCTGATTAATTGTACTGCTATTAATATATTTGCTATGTGTTTCTTATTTAGACTACTTTCAGTCATATATTTACTTATTTGTTAAATTGAGAAGCTTTTGGAAATATTTTTTAGTAAAATGTTAAATTTGATAAATTCTAAACCTGTGTGTATTTGTACGCAAAAGCTTTTTGCTCTCATTATTATTTTACTTTAACAAACTACACTTTTTATGTAGATTATTTTAATTTTGTCATCATCCAACTAAAAAAAATATTAAACTCATTAATTGCTTCACACATCTATTTGAACAAAAACAATGAAAAATTTTAATTTCATCTACCAAATGTTTGTGAAGAAAACTTTTCATCTAATCAATCAAACAATCTGTCCAGAATTTTTGATGATTAGTATGTATATTAACTATTACATTAGGCTCATATTTTATTTGTACAAAAAACTTACTGTCAACTATTTTGTATGGCCTATTAGATTATTACTACTTTTTAATAATCTAATAATAGATCTTAATTCAACATTTTTTGTGAAGATAGCATTCTTCATTGATTTTTGGAATTAAAATATTTTGGTTTCAATGGTTTACTTGCTTTTTAAATCAAACTTGAATTTTTTTTACTTTTGTAGAAATTTTTAAAACAAATTTGTAAACAAAAAAAGAATGTTCCTAGAGATTTTATGTCATATTCTTTATTTGTCTTTACTTGTTTATTGAAATATTCTTTACTTATTTTCTGTAGCTTTTGATAATTTAACTAATCATAAGTGATGTTTACTTATTCTTTTTCAAGATGACAAAGAAGAGAAATTTTCTACTATGCCAAACTTTCTTTGCTCCTCTACACACCTGAAAATGAACTCTCCAACAGAATTAGCTAGCCCACCTTATTTAGATATAGAATTAGAAAGACATGCTAAAGAAACTATGTGTACTGATACATGGAAAAGGCTTGAATCCAAATATGAAGCCTATGACAATCGCCCAGTGAGGCCATTAAGCAAAAATTTTTATAAGGCAATTTCTGATTCATCCTACTTGAGTTGTTCTCCACCTCAACCATCTATAAAGGAACCTGTTATTTCCAACAAGAAAAAGATACCTCAAGAATTTGTGAGCCAAGCTTTTAACTGTGATGAAAGTAGTGGCCATGAAATCGGTGACAAAATTAATCCAAATAAGGTGATGTAGCAATGAATTTTATACTCTTTTACTTTGTACATATAAAATATATTGCTAAATATTATTTAAAGATCTTGTAAATATTTCACTATTGTTTAAAAACACAATAGGTTCAAAGCAGCGGTTAAAATAGTAATGAAAAACTGAAATTTAAAGAATTAGATGGTTAGCTTTAAGGCATCACAGAGATTTGTACTCAAAATTGAGTGAATTAATATGATTCATTTGAATTCAATATTAAAGTCTCTGGTTGATGTTTTATTGTGGGCTGAAATACAAGCAATTGTTATTGTTTAAGAAAATTGTTTTTGCAGAATTGTACTGAATTAGAAAGATTCAAATCCAAGAAAGTACCACTCCTTAAATGAGAACAGATTGATCAAACAGTCTCATTTGAATTTCTTAAGAAACTTTTTACATTGTGTTTGTTTATTTCTCAAGCTGTTTTTACAGAGATTAAAAAAAAACCAATCCAATTCAGAAGAAAATACTTTTTCTCAAGATACTGATAAACTAACCAATCAGACATCTAAAAAAATGAAGGTAAAGTTGTTTAGATTTATGTGGTGGTGTCCAGTTAACTAAATTAAAAATTACATTGTCATTTTGTGTTGGAATTGGGTTTTTGGTGTGTTGTTCATCCTTTCTTTCTTTGTTTAATCACATATCAACCTTTGTGGGTTATTTAATCCCAAAACAATCTTTGTAGAAGGACAGTAGTGGTACTATTTAACTCATAGCTGGTGTGATAAGGGGGATTCATACCTTTCTTAAGGCACAGTCTAGCTCTTTAGCCATTATGCCACAGGAACTCCTCCTAAGTGTAATTAGTCAGTTGGTTGACTGGACACCCCCAAAGCCGAGTGGAGGTGAGCAGGCATGGAAACTGTGATTGGTAGCTGGCTTGTCTATGCAAATGCGTGGTGTTTTGCATAGGTGAGTTATCAAGCTCTACGTAAAGAGCTGGAATGAGAGAAGGAGACAGACATTCTTAGAGGTGTAGACTGTGCATGTTGCTACAGCAGTAGTAGAGATATTGGATTTTTTTTTGTTTCATGACACATTTCAGCACAAACTATTTTGGCGAACCTCAGACATTTACTTTTCTGAATCCAGCAGCAATGGCAAGGAGGCCTTTCAACCTGCGGTTGATTCCTGAGTTTGGAGGAGTCACAGTGGATGAACGAAATATAGAATGGCTTAAGCGAGTAGAGATCATCTGCGAACTAGCAGATGAAGAAAGGGTTGAGTGCATTCTCCCCTTGAGGTTGATGGGTGGTGCTCTCAATGTGTATCAGCAACTCAGCAAAGAACAGAGAGCTGATATTGAGGAAATCAAGCACACACTCACCACTGCATTTGCCATATATGCATTCATGGCTTTTAAACAATTTGCGATGTGGTGATTTTGTGATGGAGAAAAAGTTGATGAATTCCTGGCAGCACTTGAAAGACTGGCTTGCCAGGTTGGAGAAAGACCACCTAAAAAATGGATTCCCTGTGCGTTTGTTGCTGGGTTGCCACAGCATGTCAGGCAGCAGCTTTGGTCATTTGGCGTGAATGGACACTTTGACATAAGATCAACTCTGTGCGAGAGCTTGAGCCATCCTGGTTGAGGACCATAGACCTGTAAGCCAAATTGTCACAGTGGCCCAGCGACCATGTGCAGATGCTGTGGAAGTGATTGCTGACCAGAATGGGAGAAACACAGTGTGCTGTCTGTGTGCCAACCCCAACTACCTGGATAATGGCTGCACCCAGTGACGTGCAACGAGGACAGACAACTGGGTATGATGATTGCGCTGAAGGTTACGGTGATTCAGATGCCAAAGGAGTGCCCGGGAAATGACTCAGAGAGAAGACGCCAGTGCTGGTCTCCTCCACAGGGAAGTAAACATTGAGACGCTACTTGTGATTAAACTGCTTGTTGATGGACGGAGATGCACGGCCCTAGTAGACTCCGGGTGTTCAAAGACGTTAATGTGCAAGTCAGCATGTCATTCCTGGAGACCTAGAGAGATAAAGGTTGTAACTGCTGACAGAAAAACCCTTACCAGCCTGGGTGTTGGCACAGTGGAGCTGAAAATTGACAACATACCCCCAGTAACCATGGAGGTATTGATTGTACACCAAGCCTTGTTAGGGCTTGAGCTCCTGCTAGGAGTCAATGTGATTGTGAAGCTGGGAGGAGTCCATATAAGCAGCTCAGGAGAGGTAAGCTTTGCAGTTGAGAATGTGCCCCACAGAACCTCCATTGCAACGAACAAACCTGACTTCAGTGCAACTTTTGACCAGCGCAGACACGTATGAACCACAATGTGGAAGTGGGTGGGTGGCCGAATACCTGTGCCATTGAAAAATAAAATAGCAGAGTACCCGGTTCCAGAGCATATCAGGAGCAGATATGAAAATGAATTGCAGCTCTGGATAGCAAATGACTGGCTTGTGCCGCACCCCAAGGAGGAGCTGGGGCCGTCTCAAGGACTGATTCCTTTGATGGCAATAGTGCAAGAGGATAAAGGGAAAGTGAGACTGGTCATAGACTACAGAGAATCGAATAACTTTGTAGACACATATACAGCCAACGCGGATGTTTGTGCCCAGAAATTGCAGGAATGGCGACAGCAAGGGAGCAATGTTGTCACCCTCGATTTGAGAAGGGCCTACCTCCAAGTTTGAGTCCACCAATGTCTCTGGTCCTTTCAGACTGTTATGATAAAAAGGTGGAGATATTGCTTCACTCAACTGGGATTTTGTCTTAATGTGGCCCCAAAAATCATATCAGTGATTATGAATGTGATCATGTCACAGGATGAGGAAATTTGAAGGGCAATGTCATCCTACATTGACGATGTGTACGTCAATAAAAATGTGGCCTCTTCAAGGAGGGTTAAGGAACATCTAGAACACTTTGGCTTAGTGTATAAGGCCCTGGAGCCGCTCCAAGATAGGGTGAATGTACTTGGATTACACATCAGTGGTGATGGAGAAAAACTTCGCTGGAGGCGAGGCAGTGATTTCCTGGAAGTCCCACCAGTGATCACTTGTCGAAGCACCTTTTCTATGTGTGGGAAACTGGTAGGCCATTTTCTCATATGCAGCTGGCTCAGAGTGGCGGAAGCAGCCATAAAGCATTGCAGAACTTCTGTTATGTCAGGATGGGATGACGAGGTGCACAACATTACCCTGAGATACATGATAACTGAAACTATGGAGAGAGTGATGCAAGATGATCCTGTGCGAGGTGACTGGTGTGTTAACAGGAACGAGCTCACCGTTTAGGTGGATGTCAGCTCACTGGTCATGGGTGTCACCCTTGAGGATAATGGGTCCATCATAGAAGACGCCTGCTGGCTACAACCAGAAAACGACACGCAGCATATAAACCTAGTTGAACTAGATGCTACTTTGAAGGGGATTAACCTAGCGCTCTAATGGCAAGCAACAGTGCTATACATCATCACGGACTCAGCATGCACCCAGCATTGGATATCAGATGCACTGACTGGAAGAGCATGACTGATTACTAAGGCATTGAGTGAGATGTTGATTCAAAGGCAGCTCGCCACACTAACTGAAACTATCAAAGAATACAACCTGTCTGGATGTAGCATTGGTTAAATCGGCAGTCAACCGAGCAGATGCATTGACTCGTGTTCTGTAGCACTGGTTGATTGCTGCTCGGAAAGAGTCTGAATCTCTGTAGCAACTGTGTACTGCTTCCACGCTCAGTATAAACCTAGAGTGGATCATGAGCATACGTGAACAGTGTGGTCATCCTAGGATTAAACAGACACTCGACTTCTCAAAAATGGTTGATCCAACAGTTAAAAAGGCAGACATTAGCATTGTAGTGCGAAGGTGTGAGGCATGCTAGTCAGTCGACCCAGCACTGGTGCAATGGCAAAAAGGAAACTTAAGTGCTACCCATGTTTGAAACAGGCTAGAAATAGATGTTACACATATTGGCAACCAGCTCTATTTGACTATTATCAACTGTGGTCCCACCTGCTTCGCCATTTGGTGACTGCTGCATTGACAGGACACTGTCAGCATAATATGAAATATTAACAGACAATGGTGTGGCGTTTTCTTCAGAGCAATTCTTGCACTTCCTGAGAAAGTGGGGTGTGCAGCTTAAGTTCTGGTGTGCCTACGTGCTGGCAGGAAATAGCATAGTAGAGAGGAGCCACCAGTCTATAAAAGTGATTGCAGCCAGGAAGTGATGATTGATCCCAGAAGTGTTGTACTAGTATAATGCGATGCTGAAGGACAGTGTTTCGCCTACAACAGCACTGGCTAACATGGTGCACACCTGTCACTTATGGCTGCGAGGCATTGACATCACAATGGCTCCTTGCAATGTGCAAGGAAAATACAGACTTGGGAATGTGCAGGTCATGGGCATGCTTTGCCATATTAAAGACCTGCGGCCAATTGTAGGGTCAAAACCGTCATCAGACAATGAAAGTGACTCTGAGGGTAATGCACAATTCGTGTATCTAAAGTCGGATCTGCTGAGCATTGCCACAGACATCAGCACTCTACCTGCGGATGCCAACTTGATCAGCTGTTCAGATGCAGATGGCAGCCTATTGGATGAGAGTTCATCCAAGGATGAAGCCCTTGTCATCCCGCTCAGGAGGAGTGCCCAGCAGAAGAGGCCTGCCCCGAATTTCATGGTGTGAGACCATAACAGTGAGGCCCAAGATGAATCTGGAAATCTGCCACCTCAAAGCAAGTGAGTTCGTGCCTGTGTGGTCATCCCAATATGTCAAGTGTGCAAGTTATGTATATGCCGATGTAGTCACTAGGCAGACGTGACCTTCTCTTGAGCTGAGGAGCTTTGTAATCTTAAGATCGGGGGGGGGGGGTAATGAGTTGGTTGGTCAACTTGACACCCCCAAAATGAGTGGAGGTGGGCAGGCACAGAAACTGTGATTGGTAGCTGGCTTGTCTATGCAAATGTGTAGTGTTTTACATAGGCGAGTTATCAAGATCTATGTAAAGAACTGGAATGAGAGAAGGAGACAGACATTCTTAGAGGTGTAGACTGTGTGTGTTGCTTCGGCAGTGGGAGAGAGATGATTTTTTTTGTTTTATGACACATTTCAACACAGTAAAAGTCTTTTAAAGTTTTGAAATTGAAACAAGGGAACATGTTATAATTTGCTATTTAAATTTTCAGTATAAATTTTCATATACTTATCAAAATCTTATATACCAATCTTTTATTGGCAACTTCATTGTATAAGTATCCAATTTTATATTTTATAATTATTAAATGATAATTATACCAACAGTGTTTTATGAACTACTTCAGTATAATTGTTTTCTTTAAATTTCAGTTTATGTAGTTGATACTTATAAAATATTTGTTACAAATGATAATGCATATTGACATCATGATAAAAGGATTTTCTTAAATGTAATTATTATTTTATGCTTGTTTTGAAAAGATCAATATAATTTATTATGTTTTTGTTTGATTTTTTTGACATTTTTTTGTGCATATTAGATGACTGATGAATTTAATGAGAAGCCATTTGTGATGAAAAGTGCAGTAAGTGCAAGAAAACAACATAAAACAGCACTTAATAGTATTACAAAAAATGTGGTGCAGTCACATGAAATACATATTCAAAAAAATCCCTCAGAGTTTAGCATAAAATATAAATGTGAACTTAATGATCAGTTAAAGGACAAATTGTCCGCCAATGAACATACTCTGAATAAGAGCAAAAATATTTTGGTGTGTTCTCCTTCCTCTGCTGACCAGTCTTTGAACACAAAGAATATTTTTACAAGAAATAAAGAGGTGAAGTATATTTTGGAAATTCAATGTGTAGAATTTTGATTTGATAATTTCTCATAACTTTTATTGCACAATTAATATGAATTTCCTTTTCTTTCCTAATAGGAATTTTTTTCATATAAGAGTTTTGCTTGAATAAAACTTACTTGCTCAAATTATCAAAATCTTTGCAAAATGGTTACATAATAAACAGATCATATTTCCGTAATAGCTCCCACCTCCATTTTTGTTTATTATGATTCTTGTCTTTTGTTAGAAGATTGACTCATCTATAATACAAAGAGTTCCTTATATATATATATATATATATATATATATATATACACTTTGTAAATAAATATTGAAACTCCAGTGCAGAGCAAAAATATTTTTTATCAATCAAATGAAAAAGAATTCAATTTAGTAATTTCCTCATAAATTAAATTTATTTTGGCCTATAGATGATAATGTGACCTCTTCAGATGAAAAAGCTGTTACATAATCCAGAAATGCTTTCATTGCTTCCGGCAAAAAGAGAATTTAAAAATTAAATTTTTACTTAAAAAAAAGATATATACATATTTTTTTACGGTGGAAATATAACTATATATTAATAAATGTAATATTTATGCATTTTTTTAAAAACCAATTATCTATAATTTAAGATATTACTGAGTCTAAAAATAGTGAAATACTACAAATTATATTAATAGTAATCTCAATATCAAATGAATAAGAAATATAATTTAATTCCTAATTTTCATTAATGTTACAGTAAATACTAAAATTATAATCAATATAAACATGTAATCTAAACATAAATTGATATCAATTTAAAAGATAAGTCTACTACTATTATGAAACATATCGCAAATTATTGTTATTTATATTTGGAAGAATTTATATGTTAATTGTTAAGTTTATTGTAATAAATATTGGATTAATGTTTCAAAGAAATCCTAACTTTCTGATAATTACCAAATCAAATAGTAGCTGTGAATATAAATTTATTTAATCAAGTTGTTAAGGATTTGTCTATATATACTAAAATGGTGTAGTACATAGAATAGTTCACCCCAAATTTTAGGACTAGATTATTTTCACTAAATCTTTTATAGAAATACATATTATATTAATTTATTAAAAAAATTGTTTATGTACTATCTGAATTATTCAATCAATTTTATTGAATTTTAAAAATACATTAATATCACTATAATTTGAATTACAATTTGAAAATCACCTAATTATTTAATATTGTTAAATGTAGTTATTACATTTAAGATGTTTAATTAAATTATCTTACGAATTTATTTCTATGCCTATATTTAACTATTAATTCATTTCTTCAATTCAATAAATTTTTATCTTTATACTTTAAAATATATATTTTCTCATCTAAGCATAAATTACATCTCCCATGTAAACTATTTGCAGAGGAAGATCTTTTTTATGATTTTATAATCTATAATTGGGGTTAATCCTAACCCTTTCAAAGACCAGTAGTATTTAGATAGGGGAGTTTGATTTGTTAATGCTGAATTTTTGAATGATTGAATGTGATTGTAATACCTGTACTTCCAATTTAAATCTGTAATCCCTATGTATGCTTTTTCATTAGTACTAGTTGAGACCTTAGCTTGATATATAATATTATTCAAGTTACACTTATTCTCTAGCGGGAATTCATTTTTTATTTTACAAATACAAGATTGTTTTAAGGTGTCATTATTCTTCCAATATAGTTTGTCTATTTTCTGTTATGGTTGTAAATTATTCTTAACAATTAACATATAAATTCTTCCAAATATAAATGACGATAAATATTTTATGATATGTTTCATAATAGTAAGTAAAGTTGGGGACCTTAGTCGAGGGTGATCCGTAGGCTTCCTTTTTAATAGCTACTACACTGAGGTGTAGGGGAGGGCTCTACTCCATTCCCAGGATTGCTCCACTTTACCCTTGATCCTTACCTTATAGGGCTGAGTGCTAAGCAAAGCAGCATCAAGTACCATTTTTTTTAATCTTTGGTATGACTCAACTTAGGATTGAACGCCGGTCTCCCAGACCATTGGCGAACACTCTACTCATTAGGCCAATGGCCGTCTTTTAAATTGATATCAATTTATATTTAGATTACATGTTTATATTGATTATGATTTTGATATTTACTGTAACATTAACATTAGGAATTAAATTATATTTTTCGTTTATTTGATATTGAGATTACTATTAATATAATTTGTAGTATATTACTATTTTTAAACTCAGTAATATCTTAAATTATTGGTAATTGGTTTAAAAAAGAATGCATAAACATTATATTCATTAATATATAGTTATATTTCCACTGTAAAAAATTATATATATATATATATATATATATTTTTTTTTTTAAAATAAAATTTAATTTTTAAATTCTTTTTTTGCTGGAAGCAATGTAAGCATTTCTGGATTATATTCAAATATATAAATATAACTGCTTTTCCATCTGAGGGGGTCACAATATCATCTACAGGCTGAAATAAATTTATAATGAAATTACCAAACTGAATTGTTTTTTGTTTGATATATGTATATTTATATATATGCAAATGAGTGTTCTAATCTTAAGATTACAAGTGAAAAAAAATCATCTAAAGTTTATAATTCAACAGATTGAGTACTTTCAGTCAGCATTAATTGTTGACAATGGGAAAATTAGAATTTGGTGCTTTACTTTTATTTATTTTTGTAGGTTATATGCTTGATCAATTGATTTCCTATAAACACTTTAATGTACCACTTCCAGCCTCTTATTAGATTTTATTGACGACCAGTCATCTATTTTTAATGAAAATTGCTTTCAGGGTTAATAATTTCTAGTAGCAACTTGTCTTATTGGTGTTAGCAACCAGAATTTTGTTGAAATTTGGTATTTGGTGCTGTTAGAAATGTTAACAGATGGAGTTTTCATCTGGGAGATTGTAGTTCTAGTCAGGCCATATATATATTTTTTGTTGTTGTTGTTAGAAACACAAAAAGAACATGTTAATTTGTAAACAACATTGGTAGTCTGCATCAAATTTGAAGTAAAGGAAGAATTATTTTTAATTATTAGGTTGGAAATTTTTTCTTATAATAGATAATAAGTAATAAGTATATATTTGTTGCATATCAGGAAGAAGTAGCAACAATAATTGTTTATAAAAATATAAACTCTTTTTATTAACTATGAAAGTTGAAATTGTTGCATGTGAGAGAGAGAGAGAGAGAAGAAGAAGAGAGGAATAAACAGGGTACCACTAAGATTTAAACCATGTTGAGATAGCTATATTCAGAGCCTTGCTTCTTCATGCTTCTTTCCTGGGAAACTGATAAAGGACAGACTTCTCAACTTGAGGGCCACCTGGTCTCCCACCAGGTTAACACCCAGATGGCATGACTTATCTACTCTGCTGATTGCTCTCTCTGACTGCTAGGGTTGAAAACTTCTGTCATCATATATTTTTCTGACACCCGCACATTTTTTCCCATGCAATTCACATGGTATTTCTGCTCTCCCTTGTTTACCTTAAGACACTGCTGCACATCCTGTTTTTGAAATCTACACTACCTGACTTGTCAAAGGTCAATATGTAACATATTGCCATCTGTATAAAAAATTATTTGCCAATTTATTAACCTCAAAGTGTTTATAAGAAACTAGATAATAGTTATTAAGGTAATAACTTCTGAAAAAATAAAAGCAAAGCACCAAATTTGATATTTTCCTCTGTCAGCAATTCAATCCTGATGAGGACTAATGTTTTAAAGTGCTTGATCTGTGGAATGATGAATTTCGAACAATTTCTTTACACCTGTGATCCCATGATGACAACACTGATTCACAAACAGGAAAAATTAGAAAAAAAAGATGAAACAATATTAACTGTTCATTGTCTTTAATGACTTATTTGAATGAGAATTTACTGCTTAGATATACTTTGTTCAATATATATATATATATATACACACACAGAATATTTATTCCTGAGATATTTTCTAAACTTTTCCCTTTGTTCTTGTTCACTTGCATGTAATTCTTTCCTTCTTAACAAATAAAAAAAATAATATAGGTTTGATATTTAATATAGTATTTCATTATTTTAAAAAATGAAATAATTCTTTGTTTTAACACTCAATATAGATTATGTTTAATGTGAAATTGTACATGGTAATACTTAAGCATTAGGATGAATTTGAAATTGAATTTATACCCTGATTTATAGAAAAAATGATGCTATTTTCTAATTTCTTGTATTTTTCTTTTTTTATTAGGTGAGGACCTTTCCTAATCATTCCTCAACTTTGACATCATCTGGTAAAAAAATTATTTTGCTCAGTAATACAATGCCGACAACAGCAACAACTACAGATTCTGCTTTTGGATCTCAAGGCAATTTTTATGATCAACTTTGCAGTTAGTATAATTGAACATTTTATTAAATGCTTATTTATTTCTCAAATCCATTTAGAAACATAATCATGTTTGGATTTTATTGGTGTAGCCAGATAGAAAAAAAAAATTGTTGGATTTTGCAAGTCAACAGTAGTAATCAATCATGATTGGGTTAACTGAGTAATTATATTTGCAGTTAACTTGATTACAACTCTCAACCATGCACCTCTTACATTCCCTCATCATAGGCTAAAGGAAAAAATTTGATGTGCTTAGAAACAACAAAAATAGACACTGACCAGTTTTATAGATGACACTTTCTGTGTCAATACAAAAAAGTTATGAAAAAGCATATCAATCGTGTCAAACTTGAAGGATCAGGGTTTGGAGAAATGACATATCAAAATAAAATAAATAAAATTAAAATAATTGTATGAAATCATTCATGGTAGTCTTCCCCTAACCTCTCTACACAAATACACTAACAGTTGCCAGATAAGCTTAAAACAGTAGCAAAGAAATTGAATATCCAGAAAAAATATTAAAACAACTGGATTAAATAAGATTTTCTGATCCAAATTTAGGTGTCAGTGAAAAAAATGAGCTCTAGATTCTTAGAAAAAATTTTAAAAGATAATTCATAAATCTAAATTGTTTAAATCAAACATTAGAATTTTTTTATCAAGACTTCTTTTGACTCAGAGTTGATGATACAAGTGAACAGTCAGAAATGAATGAGGATAATTGAAAATAAAAATAATGTATCATGAGAAAATTTTAAAACAATATTCATATATTAGGGGATTGGGATTATTGGAAACAATTTTGGATCTCAGTCATCCTGGAGAAAGACAGCATGTCAGATGTATAAAAGAAAAAAAATTATTTCACAAATCTAACCAATACATTATAGTAATTCAAACAAGTTGTCTCTTCTTTTTATCAGGACAAGAATTACATTTTCATCTTTTTCTTATGTTTGTATACACTTCACTAACCCTTATCTTTTAAAGTACATTTTCCAATGTTTTTTTTAGTGAATGTCATCACCAACAGGTGATAAAGTTAATTATACTGAATCAAAATATTTGTTTTTTTAATCAAAACAATTTTTTCCCCTGAGCACCCAAGTATGTTTTCAAATTACTTTTTTAAAAACAATCTTTCTTGAAAATAATGAGATGATGTTTAATCAACTCTGCTCATTTTCCCACTGGGGATCTTTCAATTTAGTTCACATTATCTATCAAAAGCAATTTTTCTGTGAATGAAAAAATTATCCTAAATCAATTCCACTCATTGGTATTAACTACCACCAATCCTCCAGTGGGGATTTACTCAGTGAGCAATACTCATAATACTATACTAAATCAGAATTTACATAATATTCAAACTAGGATCATGATTTGATATGAAAAACTTGATTATTAATGTGTTCACATATTCTTTATTTTTACAGTGTTGGAAAAGTGAAAATATTTGAAATTTGTAGACTTAGTTTTAAAAAAATTCTGCATTTGTGAAAATATAAATATATACTGTGTTGGGTATTATTTCCTGTTCTTAACTGGGATCACCTAGTTGTTTTTGGTCCAGACATTGTGCATGATTACCTATTGATTAACATGAAACCAAGTTGACTTGAAATTATGGTTTTATTTTGTTAATTCCTAGTTTGTAAGAGAAATCATGTTGTTTGGAGTTGTGTTGAGTGTTAACTCTTCTAATTTTACTCAACTCATTCTGCTACATATCAAATATTTGAATGACTACGGTTGATATGCAGTAGGATTCTTATGAGCAGAAAATATAGCAAAACTAGCAGATTCATATTTTCTTGGGCGAATATTGTGATATATTTGTGTATTTGTCAATGATACCTGAAATGAATTATTTGTACTTGACAGTGCATCAAGCAGCCACTCAAATTCAGGCTCTATGGCGTGGTTTTCAATGTCGTAATCTTAATCCACTAACCAAACATGCATATATGGAACTAAGGTGTCTAAGAGCTCAACAACACATTGCAAAACTATCATCTGATTTGCAACAGTAAGTTTTGTTGTGCTTTTTTTTAACGTTATTTAGGTGAACATTCATATTTGACATTGTTATTATCATTTTATAAATAAATGTTACAGATATTTTTCATTTATAAACTGAAATTTTAAATATTTTTATGCAACAATTCTTGATTCAGTTTTATCAGTTTATAAGTTGATTTCTTGTCTAAAAATTATTCTATTAATTTTATCTCATTTGATCATATACTGCAGTTGTTATTTTTTCTAAATTTCTGAGATGAAACTTGATAATTTTTATCATTTAGAGTATTCAGACTATTGTATTCATCTTTATTGTTATATTTTGTCTGATGCGTCCTTTGGTCTTATTCAGATGCTTCTTGTCAAATGCAGGAGTCTACACTTCAAACTCAACCCTTTATTTAATCCACGAGGGTAGATTATTTCGTTAACTATAAACAGGTACAAGTGTTAAGCTATTGTAAATATTCCGTGTTCTTTTTACCTGTAGTCAGTATTGAACATGCAACCCCCAGATGATATAACTTAGAAGTTCATTAATTAAATGCGTATATCAGTTATCCTATATGTCCTGCTGGACAATAGTCTGAATACTCTAAATGATAAAAACTGTAGTTGTTGTTTTGGATAACTTATAATTCATAATATTTTATTAATCTTACATCAACCAATTTTAATACAACCAGGCTAAGTTTGATTTCCATTTATATTTAGATATGACATTTTGCTTTTAAGCCAGAAGAAAATATATACACAAAAAAATTCCCTAACATTTGTGTGAACATTTTCCAATTTATAAATCACTTTTTAGTCTTATTAAATACAGTTGTATTACGCAATTGAAGCTTTTTCAAAGAATGGCTTTCTTATTTCAGACAAAAGGATATTTGTGAGCAGAAAAACCACTTATTGAAGCAGTTTCTGGAACTTGTCCAAGTCATGTGGAAAGAGGTAAAAACAGACATTAAATATAATCTAGGATTTAATCCTTTTTCAAAATGTAGAGAATTACTACGAGGATCATTAAATAAGTTTTCAGATTTTTTTCGTATGGGCACTTTTATTGATAGTACACACATGAAACTTTAGTCCCCTTCAAAGTAATCTCCTCCGGCTGCAATGCACTTGTTCTACCATTCCAACAACTTCTGGAAGGCCCCATGGAAGTCCTATTGTGTGAGCGTGTCAATGACCTTCGTCACAGCCTCTTTCATCTCCTCAATTGTCTCATCAAGACAGCCTCTGAGCTTAGGGAATAACCAAAAGTCACAGGGAGCAAGATCTGGACTATATTGGGAGGGTGACAAACTGTCTTGATGCCCATCTTGGTCAAATAGTCTGTGACAAGGATGGAGTTGTGGACTGGTGCATTGTCCTGGTGGAAATGCCACTGACCCGATTTGAAGAGTGCTGGCCTCTTCTGACGGAATCTCTTCCTGAACTTCCTTAAAACCTCAACATAGTAACCCTAACCCTTTGGCCAATCAACTCTGGTGTATTGACTTCCTTACTCCTCCCGCACCTCTCATCATCCCTCACAGACTCCCTGCCTTCTTTGAATCTCTTATGCCACTCAAAAACTGATGCTTGATTCATGCAAGATGGTTGAAAAGCAGTTTGAAGCATTCCATACGTTTCTGTGACATTTTTTCCAAGTTTAAAACAGAATTTTATTGCATATCATTCTTCTAAAGTGTCCTCACGTCCAGATTGCATTTTTGAAATTCACCAGCTGTTACAATCAGGCTTTAGTAGGGTGTATTCCAATTTCTGCTGTAGCTGTTCATTTGAACTTGAAATCATAAAGATTGATCAGTGATCTCATAAGATGTATAGCAATAACATACTGAATTTTCAAAAGTCTATGACAATTTTAAATGCCGGTACAAAAAAAGTCTGGAAATTTATTGAATGCACCACGTATATATAAAATAAATAAATATCTAAGTGAATATTTTCTGTATTATCCTTTTTATATGATTATTGTTTTGCTTAAACATTTTTTTCTTAAATATGAGAATTGATCTGTAGCAAACACTGTCACATTTGCTTTGAACCAGTTTTTCATGTTGAAACCATTCAGTAAAGTTCATGGAGATTTTAAGTCTGTTGTAGTTGTACACAATTATTACCTTTATACAGTAACCACCTTCTCCTTTACTTGTAATATCTCCTCTATACTACTTGTAAAATCATTTGATACTCTACAATGTAATTCATTTAAAATTTTTTCAGCTTCAATCTAACAAAGATACCAAACAAGGTGTTTCTAATTTTCTTTGCAAGTCTCCTTGCAAGAATTGTGCCTCTGAACAGACCCTAACAACCTTTCATACAAAGTTAGAAAATTTACAGCAAATATGTCACACTCTTAACACACAGGTGAGACATTTTATTGGTAACTTGCTTTGTTTTGGATTTTTTTTTTCATAAAAACAATTTCAGTACACTAAAGAAATTTGGTGTGTATTCAAATTTATTATCATCTTTAGAATAATGATAATAAAAATGTTTTTTCTGTGTTTTTGTTGATATAGAAATAAAGTTGTCCATATATAAGTATAGACATACACCCTTTTTTTATTTAAGAATTTTAGCAGTATTAAAAAATATTTCTAAAATTTAGAGTTTATTAAAAATGTGTCATGAATAATTGAGAAAAGTAAAAATTTATTAAAAACTTATATTTTTCTGTAATAAATGTTATTGATGCTCAAAAGAGTATCAATAGCATCTACTGTATTGCAAAAAGCTCATAAATTAATTTTATTTATTTTTATTAGAAAAACACTTAAAGCAAGTGAACCTTTTTATACATTGTATGTATTTATATTTTTTCTAACATTTAGGTAAAACATCTTCATGAAACTCTGCATACATTTATGATGGGTAATTTCTTATGTCATCCAGAAAATAACACAGGTATAAATATTCAAAATGTTTATTTTTTCATCATTAATATTATAGTTTGTAAAGTAAAATATGCAATGTCTTTTTTTTCACTTAAAAACGTTCTTCCAATTTAAAAATGTTTATAAACATAAACCTGGAAAAATCAATGAAAATACCATTTGTGCCAATAAAAAAAATTATATGAAACTATAAATTATGATTTTCATTTGAAATTACGAGAATATTTGAATCAAAGAAGTGATCTAATGTTCAATGCATTTTTTTGTGTTTTCACTTTTTAGATCACCCAGAATTACATCTTAAGAATAAAGATCCTAATTCACCCAGTACTACAACTGATACTGGATATTGGAGTATGTATAAAGAATGGTGATTTTTTGGGTGGGGTGGAAAACCATTCAGATTACTAATATATATTGTTTTTGTAATTCTAGTTAATGTTTGTTTATGGCTTGCAAAATCTAACTGTAAGAAGTGTGGCTTCTATCTCACTACATTTATAATGAAATTTTTGGTTAATTACCTGTCATCACTAAATAAGTGAAATTAAAAGAAAGTACATGAATCACATATATATTTGAAACTGACAAAATATCTAGTCTATGAAAATGTAAACAGTAAAAACATTTATTTTCATGCCTGATTTGTAGATTTTCTATCTTAAACCTTTGTCTTAATTTTAGCTTAGAAATGCTAGCCAGACTGAAATGTCTGATGGTATGGAATAGATTTGATATAAAGTTTATTACTGTCTGATTTCAGATAATTTTTAATTAAGTTGAAGTTGTTTTATGTTAGAATGGTATTGTGTTTAATCTTTGCTTTTAATATAAAACTAAGATTTATTTCTATGTTTAGTTATATAGTAAATAATGAAATTCCAAATAATGTCAACACAAATTATTAATTCTTTGGTTTTATTTGATTGTGTTTAGGCTATGTTTTAGAAGATGAAGGGAGCCATGAAATAGATGATTTCAAAGAATCAACACCAGATACAAATTGTAATTCTTGTCCATATGTCTCTGTTCCCGATTGCTTGACTCTGTTACCACTTTCAGAGAACTCTATTATGTTATCATGGTCACCATCTACAATTAAAAGGATTGATGAAAGTATATCACATACACTTCTTGGTAAGATTTTTTTTGTCAATATAAACTTTAAAAATAGTGTGTGGTAGATTTTTTTGATAATGACATTGTAATATTATTGCCATCTTTACAAAATAATTTGTAACTTTCAAAATCTAACAAATACAAAATTTTCATTTGTTTCTTCAAATGACAATTATGAAAGACAAGTGTTATTTTCAAAACATTTCAATGATTTTATGCAAACTGTCAATTATGTGTTTGTGAGTATGCACACAAGCTTATATATCGGTGAATAGTTCTGAAAATAGAATTTGTGCATCAATTTTAAATTCTGCTGGCAACTGTTTATGTCCCTTGGGCATTAATGAATTCTGCTCTGTTCCATCATGTCATGAGGACAAATAGAGAAAAGAAGTTGTGATCTATTCTCACAAAATTAATCTCTCATAGGTAATTGTTCTTTTGGAATCATTTTATAGCTCTATTAGATAGGGCATGGTATATGTCTACCACATCTCCCCACCTCAATCAAAAAAGGTTATCCTGAATATGACACTAAACTTCATCCAGTGATGAGGCCTCTAATTAGTATGGAATCACCTCTTTGTTGCCATTACTCCCAGGTCCACTTCAACCCTGAGTGGTTGTACCTGCTAGGATCTCATTTATGTGTCAAATAGATAAGTTTGAAAATTATTAGTATTGTACAAAATATTAGTAGGCTCCTTTGTGTGAAGAAAAAAATTATCATTATTATTATTAAATAAGGAATAGTAACTTGAAACTATATAATTGCAAAAAAAAAGACAAGACATACCATAATGCCAACCAAACATATAATGATGTACAAATTATTAGTATTAGGAATATTTGAAATCATATAAATGTATGCAATTTATTTGTACACTTAAAACCACAGAATTTACTTGCAAAAAATAAACTGTCTTCAACAAGAATTGACATGTCATAAAACCAACCAACCAATCAACATCAATTATTTTATCTGTGTTTCTAGCAATGACTCCAAAAACATTCTGATTAAGTTCATACCATGAATAGTTGTCACTGGAATACCAAACTGACATTGTTTGTGGTATTTTAATTGCTAATGAGTTTATTAGTACTAGTAAGCTTCACTCAAACTATTGAACAATGGGTTGTACTAAATTATATAGTGACAGAAATAGAAAAGAATATGACCTTACTATGAGATAATTGTTATTCTCCCCTTAGAATTTGATTTCTTATATTCTTTGCTAATAACTATTCCTTAGAGTGTTGTTAAGTGTTGACGGGAAATCTGTGTACAATACATTTTTAAAAAACTAACAAATAGAGACTTGGCATTGTATTAAACAGTTTTTTACGTGTATTAAATGTATGTTACATCTTAGAATTACACCATTTTAAAAGAAAAATAAGGAAAAATGTAGAAGCAAATGATTTTACTGAATTAGTTATTGTTTTAAACAAAAACATTTGATTAAGATATCAATGTTTTGTAATAGTACCAGTATCAATAATCAATCATTGGATTTAATTAGTTTTATTTCATTTTATTTTTTTGTTTTAATTCACAAAAAATTGTTTTTTCAATTTTACTATCTCAAGTAAATTTCTCCAGTGCCAAGCCATTTTTGATAATACAGAAATAGGTGATAACAATTATAACTAATTATTTACTATTTCTAATGTAAGAATTATTCTTTACAAATAAAAAAGTTAAAAAATGATTAGGCATTTTCACTTAATTGTAAATATTTGGAAAACTGTTGGGAATTAACCTTTTCAAAGGAGCTTACTGATATTTTGTACAATATTTTAATATGTATGAACTGGAAAATTCTCATTTAGCTGTATGGTGGGTCCTAAATAAATTATTCTTTCAAACTCTGCCGAATTAATGGCATCCTATCATTTCTACCTTTTTCTTATTTGCAAACACCATTTGCTAGTTAACTGTGCTTCAGAAAAAGTAAAAATTATATCTCAGAGGCACAAATTAAAAAAACATTATATGTTTATATTCTTGGGATAGGGAACTGAATAAATAAATCTACATGCATTTATATAATAATTGTAATAAGTAATTATTATTTCCTATTTGTTTTAAAATTGTCATTGTAAATACTGCAACCAAATCTTAGTATGAATTATTTTGTTACAGTTATAAGTAACCTTCTCTTGGAAACCAACTAATCTCTTAGTAAAATTTTATCAATTATTGTGACAGTAAGAGAAAATTTTACACACATATCTTATTTAAAAAAATGAAAACAAATTGTTTAATAAGGTACACATTCACCTAATGTCAAAAAAAGGAAATGAAACAGTTAATTTATTTGGCAATAAAACCTAACACAGTACAAAACTTGAAGAAATAATAAAATAAGATTAAAACTGAAGTTCAAGAAAGGAATGTTTAAACCTGGAATTAACTAATTTACCATAATATTGTACAAACCAATTATATACATAACACCTGATTCCTGGAGATCTGGCCATGTTGTCAAAATCAGTTGGATCACTTTCATTGTTTACAGGAAAAAAGCTACAAACTTTTCAGAAAAAACCCAAATCAGCAAAAAGTACTGTATGATTATGAAGAAAACTAAATGTTATTTTAGCTGTTTTCTTTCACATAATCGCTGCAAGCTAGGAAAAGAAGGAAAGTAAATTTTGCAAAAGCTGATAAAATAAAATTAGTTATTCTTTTGTTAAATTGCTGTCAGGGATTGTTGGAGGAAGTGAAAAATAGACACCCAGTCACGGGTGAATGATTAATTACCAACATTTTCAGGATGAGAAGCCAAATTAGATCATTTTCAGATTCCTCAAAAAGTTCCCGTATTTTGCCAATCAGTATGGCAAATTGAGATCTTCAACTTTGGATAAATTTGTAGATATCAATAGATGTAATTAGGTTATTGCAGTACTAAAAGCATTTACCATTTTGTTTACATTTACCATGTTGCTTATTTTCAGCTGAAATTATTTTTTTTTTATCTAAGAAGCCAATAAATGTATATACATGAAATATGAAAGAACAATTACAATTGGCTCTGTAAATAAATAAACCTTTAAAGTATGTTTTAAATATATGTATATTATAAAGATCGGTTAAATTTATTATAACTTTTCATTTAAAGTAAGGAGACAAGCAGTTGCTCCTCAGCAAATTCTTAAAACTTGAAACAAGAAATAAGTGGTTATGAAATAGTTAGACAGAGGCTAGTGTACTCCCCAAGAGCAAATACTATGCCTGTCTTGATGTCTGGGGTTGTTAAATACTCTGACTGTGCCTCTGCAGAAAGGTAACTTCACTCCATGAGTGCCCTAGATATGACACTAAACTATCTAATGGTGAGGCTTTGGTCCTAGAGATTTGGGGAACATGGAGTACCCTTTCATAACCATTATTCCAAGGCCCACTCTGACCTGGAATAGTAGTACCTCTTAGGGTCTCATCTGAATTAAATAGGACTATTAAATGATTAATGTTGAATTCAATTATTAATTTAATTATTATTAGCAATACTTGAAATCATTTAATATCCTGGGTGTGACATTAAGCTGCATTTGTTGGTGAGGCTCCAGTCTTGGAATTTGGAGAATGTCGAGTACCCTTTCATCACCATTATTCTCTAGTCCACTGACTCAGAGTGACCGTCCCATAGAACTATTTAATCTTTTACTAGGGATTTTTATTAGTGCTAAATAGCAATACTTGAAACCATTTAACTATGTGCAAACAAATGAGCTCTAACTCATTTTAAAAGTAAAATTACCTACAAACTATTCACTTAAAAATCATATATAATATATGAATAAACAGGATTTGACATTAAATAACCATCAAGAGTTGATATGTCATTAAACCAAATAACTTGACCTAACCTAAACATTATGCTTTATTTTACTTGTTTTTTGTAAGTGTTTGTGGTTGGAGTAATATAATAAAACCTAGTTGCAAGACTTTTGCACACAAAATTGAAAAGCTTTAAAAAAACGAAACTAAAAAAAAATTTTTTTTTTTCGTGCCAAATTTTGTTTAATGAAAAAATTGTCTTGTAACAATAGAAAAGAGATAGAGAAAAACAAAATGATTGTGGTCCATATTCTGTGGTAATCTCTAGTTTCAAGTTTTCGGTACTAATGGAAGCAAAAATTATAGATTACTGGAGCAACATTTATTAATGAGTGATCAAAATGTTACATACAAATATGATCTAATATAATCCTCATCAGCTGAGTTTTTCTTGAAGGTAACAGTTGAAATCAACATAGCTAAGTACTTTTCAATAATTGTAAACTGTACTGTTGATATCAGCATAACTGCTTAGTTTTCTTTTTTTTTCTTATGATATGATACAATGAGCTGTGATTCATACATTTCAGCAAATTATTTGCAGGAAGAAAGATTTTTCAACTTTTTTCTAGTAATCAAAAACTTAGGACTGTCAATAACTGTGTTACAATCAGTTTTACAATGGAGCTAGGGAAAATGTTGGGCAAAATATTTGGTCTCCAAGCAAAAATTTTTTTCAATGCACTCTTTACACATTGCAAAGTACATAATATAAATTTGGTTTTAATGCAGTAAATTCCAGTATTGGAAGTAGAAAGTATCTATACTATTTTTCTTGCACTACTTAAAGAACAATGCAATTATATCTAATCTTTCACACTGACCCAAGAAATGTGATATATGAGTGTCTTCAAAAACATTAGTAAAGGTCATCTTGCAGAATTTATCAGTACTAGTTATCTTACAAAAAATTATAGATGAAATTAAAAAAAAAAAAAAAAAAAAATGTACTTGTAAACAGTTTGCTAAGGCAAAAAAGGTATACTGGAAACACTGAGTACATATAAATTCTTGAGTATTCTTATATTCTGGAATAATTAGACAAGGCTTTTTATTGATCCTCATATTTACAAAAAATCAATCTAGATCCAGTAATGGTTTCTCACTTAATTCAATTTTTTGAGAAAGATTTGAAAAACAGGAAATGAATCAAAATTTTAAGATATTAAGAACGAAACCAGAAATTTGACACAAAAGTATTGGATTCTGTATGAATACAAAATACAGCAGCACAGAACATAAAAAGAAAGATTCCATAATGAAATTACTGAGGATGAAGGATTATTTGATGTTTGAAAGCAATTTATACTTCAAACTTATTTAATGTCTTTATATTCTATTATAAACAATACAGGTAAGAGATTTGATCATTTTGAAAATGTAGCTTTCAAATTTTGTGCTTTAGATCCCAAACATTTTGACATTGTAGACATTTTAGCTGATATGTATTCAGATGTCAAGTCAAAATGAATTTGTACAAAATTTTCTTTCATTCAGACATTTACAAGGAGATAATTTGCAGGATCACAAATTAGTGTTAAGGAACCAAGAACTAACAATGTACTTCAAATCATAATTGTTAATGATCCAAACCTGTCCACATTGTACCTCTTTTTTCTTATCTTACTAAATATTAACAATATTGCAAAGCAATATTTTTTGCTAGCTCAAGATCATAACCTTCATTCTACAATAGGTGAAGATAGATTGGTTTAGGCTTGCTTACCATTGAAAGACAATAGCTACTGAGATCACAAGAATAAAGCCTAGATGAAAGTGGTTAGAATTGCTTCATACATTTTTGTTTTCTTTCCATTTAATTTAATTTCCATGTTTAAAATGTAAAATAATCAAATGAGTGTAGTGAAATTGAAAGGCAGAACCCGCTGACTGTCACCTCCAATGAACCAACCGGGGCTTGTTGTTCAAAGAAACAAGTGGTGTGCTGTATATGCAGGCGGAACAGCCGACATTTATGTGAATCCAGCAACCATCCCCAGCTGGATAAAAAAACAAGTGGTGAGCCGAATGAATGAGAGAAATGAAATGTGACAACGAAGCTGTGTGAATTGAATTCCTTTTTTAGCAACACCAAAAGAAAGAAAGAAGCAAGAATTGACGACCGAAATGGCCTACCTCAAAGTTCGAAACAAGCACAAATGTGTCTTGCGTGTGGAGTACTGGAAGTATAAAAAAAATGGAAGCATGAGGGTCCTTGGGAGTGCAATTTGTAGGTCACATGTCTTGTCTCTGGTGGGATGGGGGTTTATGACATATGCAAATTTCGGCCAGCTGGAACTGGTATAAAAAGAAATAATCTCAGCATTGTTGTTGTTGCATTTTTGTTGCTTCACAGTAGGATTGTGTGAACCAGTGTATTGATGCGGCAAGTGAGAGAGAGAGAGAGAGAGAGAGAGAGGGACCAGTTGCAAGCAGTTAAAAGGATTAAATGAGAATATGATTTTGTTTTTGATTTTAAATTAAATATAAATTTATGATATAACTGAAAATTTGTCTAAGTTGTTTTAATTTAAACTTCAAAATAACAGTTATGTATTTAAAAACTCCTTGCTTTGAATTTAAATACAAAATCCAATGTACAATGAATTTAAAACTGGTGAGTTTTGTGCCACATTTTTATAAACCCACTCCTCCTAACTATAAAACTTGGCTATACTCCTGGCTACAAGACATAGGATTATCTTGACTTAATTTTACTTTTGGTTTAATATTCAGAAAGTATTGAATAAGAAAATACAGAGCAATTTTTTATTATAAGTACAGTACAATTGGAAAATCAAAATATTGCTGTTATTTTTTGACAATACAAATGACCATAAAAATACCTTTGATTACTATCTGCTATTGTAAAACATTTTTCCCCCTTACAGGCTATAAGATATATGTGAATGGTCATCCAATGGCTTTTGTCCCAGCAAATAAAACACAATTGATTATATCTAATCTCAACATCTATTCAACATATATGTAAGTATTACATTTAAGCTTAAAAAACACAATATTTCTTCCAATAAACTTTGATTTTATTCATCATAAATAATTAAAAAGAAATTCTGAAGATCAACATTAGATTTTTAAATCTGTATTTTGTATGTTTTTTTTTCTTTTTAGAAATTCTGAAGATCAACATTAGATTTTTAAATCTGTATTTTGTATGTTTTTTTTTCTTTTTAGAACCTTCATATGAAATTCAATAGTGAACTATTTAATTTTATTTTCTTACTAACATAGTTGGGGTTGTAGAAAATTTAGATTTAACTATTATGCTGACATTTAATCATGTATTTGAATTAGTTACATGTACTTAGCCATAAATGGGTCTAGACACCGCTGCTATATTGTAAAGCACAAGAAATACTTTCAGTTCTGTCTTGAAGTAATAGGATTATCATAAGTACTTGAAATTTCATCCAATTTTTGACTATTGAATTCTTGCAGTTAATTAATGTTTATATATTTTTAACTAAATTCTTAACAGTTCCCATCAAAAAAGGATTGGATTATTTATGTATAGATTGTGTTGCATTATTGGGAGTTTTGAAAAATTGTTCAAGAAACAATGAGATGAAGAGGTTGGCATTTGATCCTGTTATTGTTTGGTTCCCACATTTATTGATATGTAAATTCTATCTCTGCATCTTGTAAAGGAAAATATCAAAGCCCCTAAAAAGAGGCTTCTCAAACGTTAAACTCACAAAACATGTCTGCTATTAAGTACTGTAGAAATGTGTAAAAGATAAAACTGAAAAGGCATCACTTGTTTCAATTGAAAATAATCTTTGACCCCAACTGTTAGGCAAATTTCTACATCATCATTTGCAGAGTAGTGGTAAGCCATTACATAACAATTGGCACTTACAAACAGAAAAATTCACATTTTTGATTATTGCAAAAAATTAGGATACATACATCCATAAAATAATTTGTTATAGACAGTGATCTTTTGGCAACATATTAGCAATTCAGTATCGTTATTGAGTAATGAGAAATTCTGTTATGGTAACACAAATCCTTTTCCTTTAAATTCTCCAGTCAGCTGGGGCTGTAGAATACACCGACTGCACCTTTGCAGAAGGGTAAGACCCCTCCCCCCCAACGAGTGTCCTGGATATGACACTAAACAATCTGATGGTGAGGTTCCAGTGATGCTGGGAAATGTGGAGCAACCCTTCATTGCCATCACTCCCAGGTCCACTCTGGCCTGGAGCGGTAGCACCTGATAGGGTCCTATCAATAGGTCAAATAGAACTAAACCATAGTTTCAAGAATTTACTGTTTTTTACATTTAAACTGCGTATTTATGCTCAACTGAATTGTTTAAAATAGAACTGTTTTGACATCTTTTACATTCAACTCTGTATATTGCACCTGATAGGATTCTTTCTATGGGTCAAATAGAACTAAATTGTGTGCTTATACTAAACTGAATAGCTTGAAATAGAAATGTTTTTGACAAGTTAAACGAATTGTTTTGACATTTAAGTGTGTGAAAACAAAATCTATACGTATACTAATTAGAACTGTTTGAATAAACTGAATAGCTTAAAACAGGAATGTTTTTGATAATTAAACTTTTTACTCATGCTAAACTGAATTGTTTGAAATAGAACTGTTTATATGAATAAAAATGGATTTGGCATTAAATAACCTACAAAGGTTGATATGTCATAAAACCAACCAACTTCTTCCTTTAAAGTGGCACAATAATAATATTCCTCATTATGCTGTAGAAAGACCAAGTTAATATAACCAATAAATGAGTTTATTATGTTTTTATTATTCATATATATATTATACATTTTATGCAGTAATCAAATTTTACAGATATTTTACCACAAACAAAAATGATAGTTTTAAGAAATCTTAGTACAAATTTTTTATGGTGTGTAAGTTTTCATTAGCCAAGTTGATAACAGCAATTGTGCTAGTTTTCTCTGTTTTATTTTAAATCCTTTTCTTTTCAGAATTTCTGTAAGTACAATATCAACATTACAAGAATCCAATGAATCACAGAAACTGATTGCAAATTACTGCATGAAAAATGCTGTCAAAGAGAGAAATGTTCTTCATTCTGATGTTAAGAAAAGCAAATCAATTCTAGAAGTCAATATAAGTCTGGATATTGATTCACCCCATTCCAAAATTGTCTCAGAACATCAAATTATTAAAAGTGGTATTCATTCTAATTCAACTGATTCTAACAGCAATTTTTTTGCATTTGAACATAAAAAACCAACAGTTGCTGAAGTTGTAGAGCAAAGATTTCTGGAGTGTTCAAAAAATATATTGCTAGTAAAAGATACTGCCATATCTCATCAAAAGGAATATAAACATTTGGAAAAAAAATCAAAAAGTTTAGAAAACATGGGTTATTTTGAAAATGAATCCCACCAAATAAATTGTTTTTTATCAGCAAAACAAAAAAAACAAGCTGTATTTATTTTCTCTGATGAAGAAGAGGAGGATTGCATTGCAGAATTTGATAAAGCTAGTAAAAAGAAAAGACTAATAAGTTTACTAGAAAAACTTTGTTTTGTGATATCAAAAAAGAACAAAGAAAATTTGTCTAAATTTTGTAAGCCAGGAAATTCAAATTGGGCTGTTGGGAAATTTTCACAAGATATCTGAAACTCCTGGTATTGTGGAAGAAGAATATTTGCAAAATGGTGAATTATCTTCCACTGAAGAATATAAATCTTTCTTCAACAACTCCTAAAAGTTGTAAAAATATCAAATTCCATGAAATGACTAAAAATAAGGTGTGTAGTAAAAATATTTACAGGTCTAATTTGATTTTTTCATGAGAAAGACTCTAATCTTTTTATGGCACTGATTATTTGAATGAAAATGATTTTAGATGGAAACAGTATTATTTGCCAAACAAGTTAAGAAAGGCAGACAGTCTAAGGCTCTTCATTAGTGATAAGAGGATTACTGTTCTAAAGAAAAGAGCCCAAATAATGTACCATCAGAATAGAACTGTCATGGAATACTAAGTTACTCTTTGCTTTATCTAGAAATCCAATAGAAATTTTCAAATATCTGCTAATTTTGATGCAAAAGTTTTTCAGGCTTGATTTTTTTCTTCTGTTTGATTCTCATATCTTTTATCATGCATGTCAATCAAGTTGTTGTCATTTAAACTTAGCCAAGTTTGCCAGAAGTATAAGATACTCAACAAGAATCATATTCACTAACAATGGTCTGGTAGCCTAATTCGCTAACCATCACATCATGTGAGGTACCTATGTTCATCAAGTTGTTGATGAAAAGGTGGCTGCCAATTTGTTTCCGGTCAGAAAAATATCTGAGCACAAAATAATCCCTAATTCAGAGTTGATCAATTTGATGTTAAATTCTTGTGATTAGAAAAGAGACATCTTTTTATTGCACTAATTCTTTAAGATTTAAAATTATATATATGTATGAAGATCTTGTACAACAGTCAGCAATTTCTACTTGTGTGAAAAGATGCATAAATTTTGAAAGGTACAAGTTATTGATTGTATTATTAACTGTATTGATTCCTGCTTTGTTTAGTAGGCAATATAAATTGATTTAAATTTAGCACAAAATTATTTTATTATTTATTGATGTTAAAAAAACAAAAAGTTTGCAGGTTTAAATTTTTTTTTTTTAAACCAACATGAAATAAATCTGAAAAATGATTTCCAGCAAAATAAATGGTTTTGGGGAGGAAACAAGTGCAGTTTGTATGTGCGATGCAATAGCTCTGGTACAGTACATTATGAATTACAATAACAAGCAAAGTGTATAGGCTGATCTTCAGAAAATACAAAATGTCTGTCCAGAACCATCCTATGCTAATCAACTATAAATTGTTTTCAAAGCGATATATAATCACATATTGATTGTGTAAATATGTTTTCTGAAAATCTTTTTTTTTTCTTTAGATAATGCATAATAAAAGAATTTTTTTCAATGTCTTATGTTGTTCAGAATTCAAAGGGTACTTTTTTTTTCATGGATTGCCTGCTATTAATTAAGAATTGTTATAAACAATTATATTATATTCTTTATGTAATATCCTCCTGCTGGTGGAAGTGTACAGGCATTTAATAGACAGATGTGACATAAGAGATGACTTTGATTGGAACAAGTGATGGGGAACTGAGTTTTAGCAGTTGAATTTCTGGACTTGTTTTTTTTTTTGGGGGGGGGAACAGGGTTTAACATTTTAGAAATTTCTTTTCAAGAACTTCAGTATAAACTTAAGATGCAAAGACTTTCCTCCTCTCAACAAGAGAGGGTTTGGAAACTCACTGGAGATGGGCATCCTCAATTAAATCAATAAGGAACCAAAATGTAAATGTTTGTCAACAGCTTTTGTCATTGGGATCAAGTGACAACCTAGCAAGAGACCAATAAGTTAAACCACTTGTTTAAGTGCTTGTTTATCTGAAAGTACTTTAAAAAGGCTTTGTGGTAAGATAAAAACTTAGGCAAGCAGTACAGTTGTTAGACCAGTTAAAAAATGAAATAAATGGAATATCCATGAAGGTCAATAACTAGCCTGAAAATTAGATCAGACCCTAAGTATGCCTTTTAATAAAAATCTAGGAATTAGGTAAAGAAAAAGCTTGGTAATTTCCATTTCAGTCTGGTTTCTCAGAAAATACTGTCACAGACCTTAAATATTTAAATAAACTAGAGGTAATGAGAGACATGCCAAGACTGTTTTTTGTATAAAAACTCATAAAATGTTTCTGATGCTGGACTTTTATGACCATAAGTCAGAACAGCAAAGAAAATGACACTTGTGTACCAAACAACAGATTATAGTAGTTTGAATCTAAAACCAGGAAAATATTTCAACAAAAATTCTAGACTTTATTTATTCATTTAGAAAAGGGTTTATCCATTGATAAAGTTTGTTTTTTGCCTCACATATAAAATTTTTACTTTTCATAAGAATTACTGGTATGCAGTCTCAATAAACGTCTTATTTGACGAACAACAGCTTCCACAAAACTGTAATGACTTCGAGTTTTACCAAAACACTGTAAAAGAAATAAAATAAGCTCATGAGTCAAAACAAATTGTGGAATTAAAATTAAACACGATATGGAAAGATTTGGTTAATTTCTATTATACACAGATTCTTTCAGACCAGTTTTCTTGTTTTTGTTGAACATTTTGGCCACTGTATCTTCTATATCTGATTTTTCTCATTTCTTTATCTTTCATCCAGGAAAATATGCGAGTATCATTAGACTATGTAAACACTACCAAATTCTCAAATACAATTCACAATAAAAAAAGAAATAGAGAGTACTGGAGTTCAAGACATTCATATACCATAGTCTGAAATTTACTCAACAATAGCAGAAATTAAGATTCCCAGATTCATACAATGTAAAAAAATGGATAATCTGCTGTAAAACTTGTAAAATGGTGACCCACCAATGAAAGTGATCAAGCATAAAAAACCCCTATTACACAACTCAAACATCTGTCAGGGAAGAATTCAAACCCTGATCAGAGGTCAGTAACACTCCAAGCTTATGATCTCTCCACTAACATTGTGTCTAAGATCTGAGGTGAACTCAAAGTCAAAGCATTTTTGGGTGGTTGCCAGCTGCATAACACCAATCAAGTTGACAGGTCAAGGGAGCTTAAAATACAACAAAAAAGCCAAATAGACATTCAATAATAGCAACTGAGTTCTTTTTTTATTTACTGTTGCAGATTTCAACTTCTCCCAAGTCTATTTTAACATAATACAATTGTGAGGAGGTGTGGCTTCCACTAGTTCACCAGCTTGACAAGAAATCAAATTTAGTTACCTCGGTTAATTGATGGCTATGGTCTCTGGTCTTGAGGAATTACATTACTAGCAGTCAATTACAGCAGCAGCAGTCAACTCAAGTTGGACTGTTAGAACATCATGTTGGCTTTTTCTTTTAGCTGGTATATATAGAACTTTCTTTTTGTTACTGAAATTTCTATTACCTTCACTTATTCCTTAATCTGTATAAGTGTCTCTTCAGCTTGGCTGAGCTAGCTACTAACTTGGAACTCTGCATGCTGACTGTTTTCACTTAATCACTTAGTAGCTTCTTGATAATCAGCAAAAATAATCTCTGTATGCCTCTTAGCAACTGATTAGATGACATCCATTTCTTTGTTCTTTAATACAAACTGAGTGAAATGGATCCCAGTAATTGCTTTCAGAGTGGTCTCCCTTTGTTCTATATCATGCTAGCAGAACTAATAGCTCTCACCATTTCTCTTGCATATGGTGTTTTTATGCTTGACCGGTATATTCACTTAAAAAAATTTGCAAACGCCACTCTCACAAAATCTCCTTGTTCAAGACCATGTTTTATCTTAAATTGAGGTGTTAGGCCAGGCATGTTTCTAACATTTTTCTCTCGAGCGTACCACTCATTTTGTATGCCAGGCATAAATGTGTCTGCTTTGCCACATGGGGTAAGTCATCTTTTCTTCTACACTCTTCCCTGATCTCCTGATCACATAGATGACATGGAGATGGTGGTCGCCTTTGTCAAGTGTTTCTACATAAAGGTGGAGGGGATCCACCCATCTCTTCTCCAGTTGTTTCCACTTGGCCTCACTCGTTCTTGGCCTCATCATTATCATCTTCAGAATCCATTTCCTCTGGTTCCACAGATGAATATCTGGCCTTGCATTGAAAAACAGCAGCACATTTGAGTTGCCCTCAGATGACTTATCACTGTTGTCATCTTCTGAAAAAGATCTCTGTCATGGGCAGAGGTCTCTGATATGGCACGGCACTCTATTGATGAGAATGGAATATAGACTATAGACCTCTGTCACTGTTCCTTATTTTGAATTGTGTAGAACATCACCCATGTGGGGTCTTTACCAACACTGCATCTACTTTGTAGATTCCAGGATCTGTGTGTTCACGTGGTGGTACAACATTGATTCCTTTTATGTGGGCTTGATACATGTGTATCGAGTTGGCTGGAGCTGTTGTGTCATCTTTTGGAGTTACATTGTACCAATATACTACCTCCATGATTAAGCATTGTGATCTTGTGGCAATGCATTTTATGGTATGATGAAATCTCTCAACTATTCCATTACCTGAGGGTATATAGGTATACTGAAATGTCATCCAGATACTCCAGACCTCAGTGAATTTTGTGAACATTTCTCCATAATATACAGTATGTTGTCAGTAAGCAGTTCAACAGGCGGTCCTCTTTCATAGAATACAGTTTCCAAATGTTAGACGATGCTGACATAGCAATGGCCTCCAAATGACTAGTCAACTTGGACTGCAATCTATAAGCATTAGGTAATGCCAACACCCAAAGTGCATGTCCAGACTGCCCATTTTCCAATGCATGGAGTTGGGTTTATGGATTGACACTTGTCTCAGTTTCTGACCACTTCTTGGACTGCTGCTTTAGGGATCCTTGGGCTGACCATCTTTACAAAGTACTGCATACACTTCATGCTGGGATGTCCACTAACTTGATGGATGTTTTATATATGAGCGGACACCAGCCTGTTTGAAGCTGCTGCACATACTGGTTCTATGGGTTCTGTCTTTTCTGGAAATCATCTAACCATCGCTGAGGTAATTCTGGTGAATTAACCGGTTCAGTTCTCATGGGATTTAACAAGTGTTATATTAATTGCCAGCCCATATTCTGAGGCCAATTCCTTAAGGGTGATTAGCCGACACCTACTAAACATTTCTGATGCCACTTTGGTGTGCTCCCTTGTCTTCCCAGATTAGGTGTCAGAAATCCAGCGGTGCACGCATGCCGAGTCTGTCTGCAGGTGAACCACACTTGCCTTCCATTGCAGTACCAAGTTGACATCCTCAAAACCACATCACACTCTGCTAGATTTATGTGCCTCTCCTTGTGCACTGGTTACAACTAGCTTGCATCCTCAGCTATGGATCCACTGTTTTCTATCACAACACTGGTGGCAAGAGAGCTTGCATCCACCCACAAGGTAACAACTTGTCCATTCACACACCGATCACCATGGCATGGTTATGTCAATCATGGTTACAATATGGAGCCAGCCAGTAACTGGGAAGTCCTGCGTCAATTTCCCACACAGGGAAAAGCTGCTCTGATGAGTGAATATGTTGGGTGTCATCAAAGCTCACCTTCACATCACCATTGCAATCTTCCATACTCATCCCAACACACAAGCACCATTCTGCAGTAGTTCAGGGTCTTTTTGGTCAATACAAATCATTTAAGATGTGCCTTCTCATGAGCTGCAGGACATATACTCTCATTGATGAATATATTGTCGACGTATGAAAAGGTGATGCGTTTGACAACTTCATCCTGTTTGATCATGGCCTTGATGATAGACTGCATGATTTGAGGTGCTATATTCAGCCCGCAGGCAAAGCAATATCTTTTCTCTTTAATCTTCACCATTTGGAATAGCCACAAAGACTTGTGAATGTGAATTTGTAGGTACATCTGGTGCAAATCTAATAAAATGACATTTGACCCTTGCTGTTGCCACTCTCAACTTTTGAGCACACACATCTACACTGGCTGGGTATGCGTCCACGTGTTCTTTGAACTCATGGTAGTCCATGACAGGCTGAACTTTCTGCTTGTTCTCCTGCAAAATTAGACCCTTCTGGGGTCCAAGTTCACCCTCAAAGTATGGGAGCAACCACCCATTATCTATCCAGGTCTGCAGCTTGGAATCATATTCCTCTTAAAGCTGTTTTGGAGCAGGATATTCTGTTAGCCTGTTTTTTAGTGTGGCTGGCAGCTGGTTGTTGGACCACTTTCAAGACAACCCAGATCCTCCTGTTCTGGTCATACTCTGTACTAAAGACTCATTGATGGTAATAGCTGTGCACAAGGGTTGGTCAAGTTGAGGAAAGCTCACAGTTCCATCACTAGCCACTCATACATTTCCAAACTTTTTGATGGCATCAAATTCAAATAGCTGGTCACACCCCAGTAATTTATTGTCCACAACCACAACCTTAATACTGATAGGACGCCTGCTGCTCATGTGAAGTTGAACAAGTCCTACTCCAGAGCACGTCCACTTCTTTCCTCTTCCAAGAGTGACAAAGCAGTCTGCTTATAAGTGACTTCGAACAGCTCATGTCTAATAAGGTTAGACTTCTAATCCCATTGGTGCCAACTTCATATTGGACTCAGGGAGTAGGCTAGTGCTGAGGCCTATTCCCCTGGTCGTTTCATTGACATTTGTGGGATATATAGCCTACTGTGTTGCACTTGTAACATCTTATCTGGGGTTTCTATACCGGAAGGTGTGTAGTAGTTTGCTAAATAATTAGGACCGTTGCAATGATAGCATGATATGGAGCCACATGGTTCTCCAGTTGGAATCTTCCTCATTTTATCCTATGTTGTTCATACCACTGCAACTGCCATACCCTTCTCCATTACTTTGTCTTTCATGATGGCTCATCCGTGAGCAAACAGTTGGTCGATGGATAATTCATCCATTCAGGTTGAAGCACGAAGGAGATGTTTAATAAGATCTGGTAACCCTTGCATGAATGCACATGCCATGCCACAGTCGCTCATTCCATCAAACAGAACTGAGAGTCTTCATAATTCCACCAGGTAGATGTCAACCAATTTCCTAGAGCAAAGATGTTGCTCAGCGAATTGCTCATAGTCCAAGAAACTATCTGTGGCAAAAGCTGTATACAGTGCAGATTTTATCAGGCCAAAACCTTTTTTCTCCTTCTTTAAACTGTTACTAGATAGTAAACGCACCACCCGTCAGCCTTAAGGGGACTATGTGCTCTCAATGTTTAATTTGGAACATCCTGCAGACCAATTCAGCCTTCTTCATCCACTTGACCACTGATGGTTCAGATGCAGAGCTATTGAACTCATGGATGAGTTTGAGGTCAAAGTCATCTTCTCTTGTACAGTTATGTCAACTGTGATGGATGTTTTTCCATATTATAATAATTGATTTTTACTAGCTGAAGACAAAATATTTGCTAAGCAGTCTAATTTGCAGACTTTTACCAACTAAAAAATACAAGCAGAATTCAGTACAAGGTGAAAACTCAGATTCTAGGTTTTCTTTGTTAGTTTTATCTAAAGCCATCCATCAAGCCAGGAATGACTTGTCATCTTCCCAGTTCACCTAAGAAATTGCAGCGCGTACCTCAATCTATCTGTTTTCCTTCCGGTTGAATTCTTCGAAATTTTTTCACTAGATCAATTTATTGGGGCTAATCAGTTCTCTTAATTCATCTCCAGGTATGAAAAACCTAATTAGTCCTTCATCTCTTCCTTCTGGCATAACAATGGAAAACAAGTATCTACTTTATACTGTAATCTGGGGATTAATGTACTCCATGTCATATGATAGGATTCCTACCTACCCTATCATAAACCCACCAATGAAATAACTGGTTATCAATAACCAGCAGCAGCAGATGTATAGATCTGGAAGATAACAGCTGCAAATCAATTACAATCACTACCTTACATCTAGGTTTACTAGCTGTACATCAGGACACTATTCAAAGATAGTGAAGCATCTGCAAAGAATGGAACTATATTCAAATTTCTACTTGAAGAAAACATAACTACCATGCAATCATGGCAGAGAACAGAAAGATGAAGCCTGCTGTTAAGGATCAGGAGTAAAAAGAAAATAGGCACACCAAATCTAAATGAAGTCAAATAAAAATTGAACTATATAAGAGAATATGATGATGGAATCAGTAACCATGCTATGTCAAATAATACAATCATTAAACTTGGTACAGATATGAACATCATATGTGATTTAGAAAGTGCAGGAACAAACTAACAATGTGGTATTAAAAGGAAGAATTGAGAACTAAGAGAACTGAAATTCTCTCAGAAGAAATCTACAAAAGACAGGTACAAGAATGAGAATAATATACTCTAAATGATCAAAAAGAGCCAAAATTGCAATGATCAAAATGTTGCTACTGATTGACGAGAATCATTTTTTTTTAGCTATTACATTTAGTACTTAAAGTTCTAATGAAAAACACTTTAATTAAGTGTACTCAAGTCAATAGTTTTAAACTACTTTGCATACAATATTCATTTTTTTTGCAAAATATATTATAAAATCAAACAATTCATTCTATCCTTAACTACAAACCATTCATATAAAATAACATGCAATTTTTAATCTGATATTAGCTAAGTTTTATGTAGAATTATGCTAAGTACTTTTATTTGCAGATGAAAGAAAATTACCTGATTAATTTCCAAGATTTTCTTCATCAATGATTCTCCAATCACTGATGGTGCATTACACTTAAGGGCATCAAGTTCTTCACTTGATATACCTCGAGTAAGACTGCTAGTCACAGGACCTGCTTCATATCTTTTGGCTGGAGATGCAGAATATGAGAGATCTGCATTTCAAAATACAATTAAAAAGATAAGACATAAGGATATCATTAGTTATTCAAAAACCTAATCTGAATTTATTTTGAGTAAGTTTTATGGTTAAAATATTATATCCAAATTAATGAAGAAAACTTATTAAACAAACAAAAAACTTACCTTTTTTCATTTCCTTTAATTACTCAATAATAAATCTATACTTGTGCTTATATCAGTTAATTTAATTCTAGTCAAAATGTATATCAAAACAGTATATATATTTGTGTAATTTTAGCCTCTTAATTTCTAATGGCTCCAATCAATAAAGCAACTTTTATACACTTGAAATGGAAGAGTATAAGAATATAATAGCAAACTATACAATTTTTATTTAAACTTACTTATAATGATAATGTGATCATAGATATACATAACTGTAGAAATTGTGGAATATCAAAAATATTTCCTATAAATATAGAATTAAATCTAAATGAAAAAAAATCATTATTCACTTAAGTTTCTACAAAAATGAAAGGTTTGTTCAGATCTTACCATTAAGATATTTCCATTGTTCTCTGTGCTGAGCTTGATACAAACTTGGTTGTTGATCCAGAGGTACACAATGCAACAAATAATATTCTAGGTGGCGCCACAGAATAAATAAACAATTCTCAATTATATCTATAATTAGGTTAAGGATACTAATAGAAGAAAGAAAAAGGAATTTAGGAAATATATGATTGCTGATACATAATGCCTTCATTACAAACCGATCAAAAGTTGGAGAACAAAATGAGGCAGGTATTTCAACAAATCATTTAAGATATTACAATCAGAATAATCAAATCAAAAAGTAAGGATACAAGAATAGTTCTGCAATTCTTGAAATCGATATCCAATTATCTGAACAAGTCTCCGTTTAGCCAATTCTTGCTGTTGTTGAGTAGGAACTTTCTCAATATCTGCAACACCTGAATACTAATATCCAAGAGAAAAAATACTGAAATAATTTTCTGCATTCTTTATATAAAATACAATTTAATATGTAATATTGAAATGCAATTCCACAATAGATTGAACAATTTTTCTGTTCTTATGTGAAAGAACTTAAGATTTGCCTATATTAAGGGAAATTTTTATGGAACAAATAGAAATAAAACTTGCATATTTAGATATGCCTTTAAAAACAAAGTTTTTCAATTTTCTCCATACTGTCGAATTCCTTTCCATATACCTTTGAATAAATTATTTATAATTGATTTAATGAGACTGAATATTTAGGATTAATTTCAATATTTATCATATATATATATATATATATATATATATATATATATATATATATATATGATAAATATTGAAATTTAGTTTTTAGTTAAAAAAAAAAAAAAAAAAAATTCAGCTATCAAATATATCAATCTGCATAACCAGTAAACATTTATATAGAAAAATTGAGGTCACAAGATGTTAACTTAATTGTCCTTAAATGAGTTATGCACCAATATATACTTATTAACTGACTTTTACAATCAAATATAGTTTAGTGTGTGCATATTTTTTCTAAGAATATTGCATAAAATTTACTATTGTAATTTTACTAAATATTTTAATATGCTTCATTCACAACTGAATGCGAGGCTAATATTTCTGAAGCTATATTAATTTATCAATGTTAAAACATGTTTCAATAGTTTAACATTTCTATATAATAAATTGTTAATTGAAGATAAAATTATAACAAAATGTTATAAGCAATGGAAAACAATTAAAATAGTAATCAAGACAAACCTCTTTTAAGTCTTCTGATGTAAGATCAGTTACACTACTTAATTTTCTCTTGAGCTGTTGATGATTGTCATAAACAGATGTGAACTGACTGGTGCATTGTTTTAAGTGCTGAACAATAATGGTCAAACTGGGAGAATGACCAGCAGCAGGGACATAAGAAAAAGAAACATCTGAATAGGAGGAGAAAAAAAAAAAAAAAAAAAATTAAGACAAAACTTTGAATTTTGACATCAAAAATAAAATAATGGACTAAGCTTTTAGAAAAATAAAATTATTGCGTTTGCAATCTTGTGTCTTTTTAGATACACTGTACCCATCAATTTAAAGATTGAGGCTACTTTTTTGTTGCTTTTAATAATTATCTTTAATCATATGAAACAGCAGAGAGAATCAAAGAGAAAAAGCATCAACAAAAAATTTACATTTCAACTAAGCAAATATGAGTTTGCTGAATTAACTTTTTTTTTTTTTTTAAATCTTTCATTTTCAATAAACAAAAAACTAGTGTGTGTGTGAGAGAGAAAAAGAGATAGATATATTACCATCTCCAGTTCTCAAATCTTGACCAGGATTCCTTTCTTCCAAACTTGGGCTAAATATGATCTTACAAAATTGAGCATTTTGACCTACAAAAATATAAAATGAAAATATCAATACAGTGATTACTATTCAGATAAAATTAATATAAAATATGAAGTAACAAAATTTTGGGGAACAATACATAAAGAATATTATAGCATACATCTTTTATATATTTAAAAACAAGGAGAATTCAACAAAGTTTATTAGCAAAGACAAAAGTACATAATCAAACTTAAAATTATGTGCTCAATGAACACTGAAAATGATTCAACAATTATCCCTAAATATGAAAATGATTTTTCTTAACCAGTAATAATTCACTTCTGAATGTCTAAGTTATTTCTACATAGGTTGATTTTAAATTGCTATAAAACAAGAATCTTATATTTTGCTAAGTAGTAAAATTCACATGCAAAGCAAAGTTTCACAAGTAATGACAATCAATAAAAAGGTAAAAATTTCACTGATTTCCAAATATTTTACTGCAGTATACATCATTAAAATTAAACTGAACATGTTCCATATGAACTTGAAGATTGATATGAATGCCTTACCTGACTTAGTAATCAAAAGTCTACAATAGGCAACAACATTTGTGATGATCTTTTTGTAAGTAAGGATAATTTCGGCTTTGAGGTCATCTCCTTCCACACCAAGTTTGTTGTCCAAATTATGCAGCTCTTTCAACACCTTCTCAGACAATACAAAGCGCTGTAGGAGGCAAAGCATTTCCCGCTGCATGCGGTTTACCTGACCATAAAATTCTATGGAAGAAGTTTCTCCATGATTACCTTCCAAATCAGATTGATCAGTCTCAGCTGAAATTAGAAAACACCTCAATCAGAAATTGATTTACTTCCCCATCTAATTATATTTGGTTTGGTTTATTTGTCCAATAGCAGATAAACTCCTTATAGGTTATTTTATGTCAGAATTTGATTTGTAAATTTATTTTCAATGTTCCATTGCAATTTTTAAAAAAAATGCACTTTTTTATTTGTCAATAATAATTTGTTTGCAAAGTTATAGAGCATAAAGTATTCTTATCTAATAATTTTTAAAAGAGACCTATTTGACCCATAGCACTCTGGGTCAGAGATGACCTGAGAGTAATAGCAATGAAAGAGCAGTCCACATTTTCTAGAACTGTTTAGAATCATATCCAAGATACTGCTTTTGGGGTGGAGGGAGTCAGTATATTCTAAGACATGTTGACAGGGCAGGCTTACCTAATTAGAAACAAAAATGAAAAATAATGCTAACCATGAACAGCTACTTTACTGATAACAGCAGTTGTTAGCTCCAATTCTTGCAAAGCCCCTAAATTGTGGAATGTGTGTCTATCACGCAAGATAGCATGGAAGACATCTCCATGAGAAATAATGAACATCAATATCTAGAAAGAAAAAAAGAAAAAAAAAGAAAAAAAAACAAAAAACAATTCATTATTATAAATTTAATAGAATGAATGATATCTAATTATATGTACTTGAAATATTTTTAAGTTTTAAGATTTTAAACTTCAAAAATACTAGAAGCTTTAAAGTTGGCATGAGTGAGGATGTAAAATGCATTATCAGCATTTCCTTCAACATCTTTAATATATCATTGATTATGTAAACTAGCCAAATAAACTGGTCACCAGAATAATCCAAATTTCATGTTTTTTTTATTTTGATAAATGGCATAATCAAGTTTATTACATTTATCCAACATTCATATATGTATCAATTATAAGTGGATATAATGTAAATTAAATATGTATTTAGCATATTGCAGCCAGTTTGAATAGAGTGAACAGAGAAGGATTTAACTAGATTCAGTGATTAAGAAATATATAAAGAAAATGTAAAAATTAAAAAACAGTACAGAAACAATCTAATAAGTTAAATAAAAATCCAGAATATGCTAAGTTATAATAACATTGTTTATGCTTTTTTGTCTTATTCACTGACTTTGAAGGATGTAACAATGGATTCAATGCAGTAATTAAAACATTATGTAACAAAATAATCAGTGTAACTTTTCACTGAAATCTGAAGCAAGACAAGCAGTAAAAATGAGTATTACAAGCTTTTCAAAACTTTTCACTGTAAAGTGACTGAATTTACACAATGCAAACAGTTTATACTTAAAAGTTGTTTCGGCAAAAATTATGCTGAAATTCAGCCAAAAGGTAGATTTTTCTCAAGCAAGATAAATTTGAGTAAATATTTGTCCGAAGCATTTGAATTTAGTTGGTAAAAAATACCAATTCTGATTTTGAAATGTTACTAATCAACATCAAGATTTCAAAAGGTTTGATGGGTGGTCAAGTAGGTAGGAGTTATCCACCATTGTTATTTGATTACCCCTTCACCATATACAGGACTTAGAGCAAGCCTAAGATGCAGCTAGTACAAGTAAATGATGGGGGACACAAATTTGCCATAAAATCATAAGCACACAAAGGAATTTTCAAACTAGTTTTGTTTATCCACCAATACAAATGAAATTTGTATTCCTTTACAATGTGGCAAGAGTGAGATGTGAATATCCATTTAACAGCTTATCTTCATTGGTTTGTTTAATGATGTAAAATGAAAACACACTCAGCCCTTTTCACAAGTGTACTAATATGCTTTGCAAATGCATTGTGATAGTTGCCAATATATCTATGCATGGCAAATTTGCAATGTAACTGTTTTAAAAGAGCATTTCATAGTGCAACTCTACCTTGACAAAGCACCGTTTTCTAATCTAAATTAAAAACAAACATAATGCCAAAGCAAAGAATTAGCGACAATCAGCATCAGCAGATTATTGATATGTATAGAACTAAGGTAACTTGTAGACATTTTGAAAGGTAGCTCAATATAAGCTATATAGTAATCAGTTTGGTTTGGTTTGTTGGGTTTTATGGCATATCAAACTTTGTAGGTTATTTAACGCCAAATCCATTTTTATGTAAATAATCTGTTCTTTTTAAAACAATTCAGTTTAGCATGAGTACACAGTTTAATTGTCAAAACCATTTCTATTTCAAACTATTCAAGCAGTTATATGAAACAATTCAGTTAAGTGTAAATACAGTTTTAATGTCGAAAAACAGTTCTATTTCAAATAATTCAGTTAAGCATAAGCACGCAGTTTAAATGTAAGTACAGTTTAATTGTCAAAAACATTTCTATTTCAAGCTATTCAGTTTACTCAAACAATTCAGTTTATCATAAGTATGCTGTTAGTTCTATTTAACCCATAGATAGGGCCCTATCAGGTGCTACCACTCTAGGACAGAGTGGACCTGGGAGCGATGGCAATGAAGGGGTACTCCACATTCCCCAAAGCTCCAGCACTGCTGGAACCTCACCATCATATCTAGGACACTCGTTTGGGCGGGGTGTCTTACCCCTTTGCAGAGGTGCAGTCAGTGTATTCTACAACCCCAGCTGATTGGGCAATAGTAATCAGTGTCTGATACAAAAACACATAACAGGTGATGTCAATGATAGGCCAAGAATCGAAGACAAATGAATAAATAAAAATATCTTAATAAATAAAAAAATTGATGTTCATAGAGGACATGTTGCTTGTGAGACTTGCCAGAAAACAACTGCTCAACAAGAGATCATAAGCATATCAACAATTGCACAATATCTCTTAGCAACATTTGCTGAAGGCTGGTGGTCTTGCTTTAGAACATCCTGTATATGTAATGGCAGAATTTATTGGAGCAACTACTTGATGAGAGTAACTTTCTATTGTATATGACTGATGGCAGAACTTAAATATGACATGGTAGAGGAACTGAATATAATTAACTCAAAATCCAAGAGGTTCCGTTGTATACTGGGAATAAAGTGATAACAACTCTTAATGTATAAAAATATAATCTTTTCTTTTATTACTAAATAGTCAACATTAGTTTCATGAGGAGAGTCAGAAAAAGCTAAAATATACACATAAAATGAGATACAAAATCTTCAGGGACTCGCCTTCTTAGTTCTTTCATCGGACTGGTACTGGGCAAACTCAAAACATTTAAACATCTCCACTTCTTCATGCTTTGGTCACAAGACAGGTACAAGGCAACCCAAAACATCTACTTATCTCGGCTTCTATATATTTTTCAACTATGGAGCCTTCGCAAGACACCCTTTTTCTTTTCTTCTGGGATCATACCCATTTCTGACTTTTCTTCACACTTCTCTGCATTACCTTGAGGTATTTAATCATCTTAGCTTTTATATGCTATTCAACTACATGGGCTTCGCAAAGCTCTCTTTTTTTCTGGGATCATACCTACTTTTGACTTTAGTGAATCTCATACATTTTAGATCTTTCTCTACTTCTCGACACTGGACAGTCTGGCACAAGGTCAGCACCCAGAACAGTGTAACATCTTGTCACTCTTTCGCTGAAAGGTTGAAAATTTCGGTCGTTATGTAATTTTCTGGTTACCCACGCACCTTGTGGTCACTCTTCCTTCTGGCATGCCACCCATGCAATGCACATGACATTTCCATTTTCTTTTGTTTACATTAAGACAGGTGCATATCCTGTTTTGTAACTTACACTGCCTATTAACAATGTATCTAACAGTTCCATTTGATAATGGCTCAGTTATGTAGCTGCTTGTAAAACTGCAAGGTTGATCTTGTGATACTGTAGAGCAATCTCAACTAACAAATGTACAAGGTGCAAGTCCTTAAAAAGTAACCATACTTCATTTTAATGATCAACCACTGGCATAACATTCTATTTTCATGGATGACAATGCCTGACCCCATAGAGCATATACAATAAAGGAATATCTGCAGCATAATGCTATTGATTCTCTTTTATGGACTACAAGAGACCCTGATCTTAACCCTACAGAACATTTGTAGCGATATTTTGGGTTGTAAAGTGCAAATTAGGGTTCCCTCTCTTCAAACAGTTGGAGAACTTGCATAGGAACTTCAGGAAGAATGGCAGATGCATATCAGAAGATTATAAACAGAATGAGGATGTATTTGGAAAGTTTAATTCATGAGAATGATGATAATCCTAAATACTGATAGCTCCGTGTACAAGAATGTGCCAGATATTGCTAAGTTGGTTGGTGCTTTATGGCACCTCAACCCTAAAGGTTGATATGCCATAAAGATGCCATTTAAAGTCAAATCCTGTGTGTGCATGAGTATATATACATGCATATACATATATAAGCAAATAGTTTGTTGGTAAATAAAGTGAGTTAAAGCTAATTAGTTAGTAATACTTGAAACCATTTAATTGTGCTATCTAACCAGCTGGCATATTCAACAGCCCTAACTAACAGGATGGATTATGCTAGAGTTATTGTGATAATATACAATATACCAATGTATAAAAGCATACTCGTTTCTGACAACATTGTGTCATAAATTGTCTTCCTTACAAGTTGATACATTTTCCCATGGTAGATTTTTTTTCATTTAACTCTACTCACAATTGTATAACATTCACAGTGTCTTGGTTGATTTTAGAGCATGTCATCTCTTGTGGGGTTGTTTTATGCTGAAGTCAATTTAACAATTATAGTCTCCAATTACTGTGACAGGAATTGAGTCATGGAAATGAAGGTCTATTGTGTTCTTGAAGAAAGAGAGCCAGACTTTGTCATGTAGAGTGGTGATATAGAGAGAAACGACTTAATTCAGTTCGATATGTCTTGTGTGTAGAGTACCGGTGGTAAAAAACTTGGTCGTTTCTGGAGGAGGAATTTATAGGACACCTGTCTCGTCTCTGGCAAGACAAGATTTGTGTCACATGCAAAATTTGTTGCATCAAGGAGCAATGAGGTCTTTTTTTTTGTTTTCTGCAGACAACCAGTTTGACAGACAGAGTGAGCAAAGAAAAGTGACGAGGACTTCTAACAACATGGAGAGTGAAGAGGAAAGTCGGTAGGGAAAACAAATCACGGAATCCATTTCCTTCCGTTGTACATTTGCCTACTAGTCTCGACTGCCTAGTAATCAACTTTGATCCAACAACTAATAACAAGCTATTTCAGCACTCATCATTCCTTGGCGATGACAAGCAAAGCATTTGATATCCAGCTGATTCTGGAGTTCAGTGGCGCCACAACAAACATGCCTATTGTCGAATGGATAGAGAACATGGAGCTGGTCTGCGAACTCTGCGCTATAGACAGATGGGGCATGTCTTGCTCCTATATCTACAAAGTGGCGCTCTCACCGTGTATTGGCAATTGAGTAAAGAGAAGAGAGCGGACCCAGAAAGAGAGCCCTCATGACTGCTTATGCACTGGATGCATTTAATGCATTTGACCAGTTTACAGCTTGATAGTTGCAGCAGAATGAAATCGTAGATGAATTCAGGGCAGATTTACATCACCCGGCTTGGCTGGTTGGGGAACCGCTGCTCAAACGTTGGATGACATGTGTTTGTGTCAGTGCTGCCGCAGCGTGTCAGACAGCTTCTCTAAGAATCATCCAGGATAGAGACCATGACCCTGGAACAGCTACTGACCTGGGCTTGCGCTGTTGTGACTGACAATTGAGGACAAGACAAACCCATCATTGCAGCAGTGCAAGCAAGCCGAAGCAATATTAAAGCTTCTCCCAAGTTGGGACCCCGCAATAGAATAGTATGCTACAACTGCAATGGTCAGAGCCACATAGCAAGAGATTGTACGAGCAGAAGACAAGGAGTGTGTGTGTGCTGTTACCATTGTAACAAAGCAGGACATATGGCTCAAGACTGCTAAGGAAATGAGGACGGAGACAAGATGGCATTGATCTCCTCTCCAGACAAACTATGAATGAGACACTGCCGGTCATCCAAGTCCACACCAATGAGACTTCATGCACAGCACTTGTCAACTCTGGCTGCTCTCGGACCATTGTAAGAGTGGGACTTTACCGCATCTGGAAGAAGAGGAGCGTCAGAGAGACCACTATAAGCAGTGAAATGTGCAAGTGTCACTGAATAGGGATAGTAAAGGTCTGCACAGACACTGGGAATTTTGCTGATGTCAAAGAAATTAGTAGTACCTGAGAAGCCATTACACTTCGACCTGCTGCTGGGTTATGATGCTATCAAAGCATTGGGTGCTGTTCTAATCACATGGATGGGAATGGTAAAGTGTGTGCAGCACTCAAGATTGACCAACCTGACTTTAGCGTTGAGTTCAACCAGCATCAGAAGGTTTGGACCACTTCATGGAAATGGTCAAGAGACAGAGAACCAGCCAAGCTCCAAAACACAGTCACTGAATACCATGTGTCCAGCCAAATAAGACTGGCATATGAAAAGGAACTTTGTGCATAGATTAATGATCGCTGGTTGATTCCCTACCCTGATGAAAAACTTGGACCTCCTAGAGGCCTGATATCACTAATGGCGATTGTGCAAGAGAACAAGGCAAAGATAAGGCCAGTAATGGACTACCAGGAACTAAACCAGAGTACGTCAATGCATTTACGGCTGATGCTGATGTTTGTGCCAGCAAACTGAGAGAGCAGCACCAACACGGATCTAATGTATCCTTGCTGGATCTGAGAAGGGCCAACTAGCAAGTCCGGGTCAGTGAATCATTGTGGCCGTTTCAAACAGTAATGTCTGCTGGCAGAAGGTACTGTCTCACCAGACTGGGCTTTGGGCTAAATGTGGCATCGCAAATAATGAAGACAATCATCGGTGTGGTGTTATCTCAAGAAGAGAAGGTAAAAGAGTGGGGCATCTGCGTACCTCAACGACATTCATATGAATGAAGATATTGTGTCATCACTACATGTTAGAATTAAACTGGCCCAGTTTGGTTTGATTTGTAAGGACCTGGAATGACTGGAAAATGCTGCCTTTGTATTGTGTTTAGATATCCATGGAGAGCAAGGACCCTTGCAATGGAGGCGTGGAACTATGGTTCCAGAAGTACCTGATGTCTTGACAAGATGTGCTATTTTTTCTCTGTGTGGTAGGCTTATGGGATACCTACCAGTATGCGGATGGCTTTATGTGGCAGCAAGCACTATTAAGCGTAGGGCAAATATAGTCACTAAAAGTTTGGACAACGAGACTCCTGACACCTTGCTTGTTCATATAGTAATGGAGACCATAGAAAGAGTGAAAAGAGATAAACATCTGGGTTAATGCTAGCTCCTTGGCGACCAGGGTCTTATTGGAAAAGAACAGAGCTGTAATTGAGGACATGTGCTGGCTGTGACCAATGAATGATGCCGCACTTATTAATCTGACAGAGCTGGACGCAGCACTGAAGGACATCAATCTGGTGCTCCATGGGGGAGATTTTTCTTTTTTTTAAAATTGCATATGCGAACCAACTCCTTATGTGAGTACCACTGGGCGTCGTACACTTTGGCAAGCAAAGCCAGGGTGCATACTAAGGCAGGCATCGAGATGCTTATAAGGAGACTGAGCACCATTAAGAAACTGGTCGACACATATGAACTATCCATGGATGTAATCTTGGTGACACCTTGCTGATGGGCTGACCCAGATACCCCAAAGATGGTTTGACTCTATAAAAAAAAGGGTGATGAGCCTGCACTGCTGGTATCCACTGCTTCCATGGAGGATCCAGACGAAATAACAAAAATACACCATCTCAGTGGGCACCCTGGTAAGTACTATAAGGGCTGTAGTCAAGGAATGCCAGCCACAGATCCTACACCAGTTAAATGGTGGAAAGGAAAGCTGGAATTAAGCAGCACTTGCAGTAGGCTGGCCATGGATATAACCCATTGCAGCAACCAACATTCCCTCACGCTCATTAGTTTAGTGGCCATTGCTGTGGCAGGACTCTACAAGTGTCCTCCTTGAATTAGAGTCAGTATTTTATGAACAAGGGCCACCAGAAAAGATCCTTACCGACAACAATATCGATTTTCGCAGCAGACAATTCAAGTGTTTCCTGGACGAAGTGGGTACCAGTTCAGATTGCGAAGTGTGCATGTGCCTAGTAGCAACAGCATAACAGAGAGGTGTCATCAAAGTATAAAAAGGATTATTGCCAGAAAGCAATGTACAGTCGCAGAGGCCATGTATAGATATAATACAACACCAAAGGACGATGTGTCTGTTGCAAGTGCACCTGCCAATGCAATCCACAGCAACAGGGTTCAAATCAAAGAGATTGATGGCGTGTGACTGCCCGATCAAAGAGAAATGTGCAGCCTGTACAGAATAGATCCTGTCTAGGTAAAGCCTCCCAATAGCCGGTGCACCTCCAACTTCAAAAAGGGATGAGTCACTGGTATCGTCAGTGAGCAATCTGTATCAGTCAATGGAACCCTGCGCTATGTGAAGGATCTCCGCCCTCCCCTCAAGACGACTTCATTGGCAAGTGATACCAAGTGAGAATCATCTAAATGAGCTACTGATTGAGCTTGCATCTCAGGAGACTAATGACTCACCTGAAAACCAAGTCACCGACCAGTCTGAGAGTTCCTCCAAGGAAGAAGTCCAGGCAATCCCCCTTCAGAGAAGCACCCAAAATAAAGATTGCATCCGCATTGTTAACTATGTGATCATGAAACCAGGAGAGGGGTGTGATAGTGAACGGGAATTGAGCCACGGAAATGAAGGTCTACTGTGTTCTCACAGAAAGAGAGCCAGACTTTGTCTGGTGTGTAGAGCAGTGATATGAAGAGAAATGACTTACTTCAGTTCAATATGTCTTGTGTGTAGAGTGCTGGTGGTAAAAAAAGTTGGCTGTTTTTGGAGGAGGACTTTATAGGACACCTATCTTATCTCTAGCAAGACAAGATTTGTGTCACATGCAAATTTTGTTGCATAAAAGGAGCAATGCCTGTAGCAATGGGTTTTTTTTTTTCTGCAGACCACCAGTTTGACAGTGATGAGGACTTCTAATAATGTAGAGAGTGAAGAGGAAAGTCGGTAGGGAAAACAAATCATAGAATCCATTTCCTTCCGTTGTATAATTGCCTACTAGTCCTGACTGCCAAGTAATCGACTTTGATCCAACAACTAATAACTACAATTACATTATAAAAAAAATCTATCTTCATAATCATTTTAAACAGGGTTGGGTTGGTTTTTTTTGTTTAATGGCATATCAACTCTTTTTAGGTTATTTAATGCCAAAGCTATTCTCCTAGAAGAACAGTAGTGGTACTATTTAACCCATAGCTGGGAGGATAAGGGGGTTCATACCTTTCCCAAGGGTATTTGCCTGAAAGTGAACGTAAGTCCATCGCTTTAACCATTATACCACGAGGACACCCTCATTTTAAACAGGTAATATCAATATTTTAACTGCCAACAAGTTTATGTAGTTTAAACATTATCTTAAATAGATCTATTTGACCCATAGATGAGATATTAACAGGTACTACCACTCCAGGTTAGAATAGACCTAGTAGTAATGTCAACAAAGGGTCTCATTCAGACTCCTCAAATCTCTTGAACTAACTGCACCAATGAATTTGATTTAGTGTCATACTGAGGACACCATTTAATCTCGGAAAAAAGCATTTTGTGATTCAATTTTGAATCTAGCAGAAAACAAATGGTTGTGCTTAACTTTTGAACAGGAGTGTGTGTATAATACCCTAAAAAATATCAATTATACATTTATTGTCAATATCATTCAACCAGAAAAAAAAAAAAAATTTTAAAGTAAATAAATCAAATGAACCATTTTAACAATAATTATCTCTCAATTAACTCTTCTTTATTTACATAGTGTTTCAAATAGTCTATAAAGTAATTAGCTTATAAAACAGATTGGAAAAGTAAAACAACAGTTTCAGATTGGAAGAAAAAAAGAGCTTTACCTCTTTTGCTATATTGCTGTTTTCTACACCAACAGAAGAAATAATTGCCAAACACAACTTAAGAACTGCAAAGAGAAGACGATGATATCGGGCAAGTGGGGAAGGAGCTATATCTTCATCTAATGACAAAATGTTTTCTGCTTGTCCCCTGAAGATTGAAAGAAAAAGAAAAAAATAAATGAAAAGAAAGCATTATTGGAGGGATGGAGGAGAAAATATCTTGTATGTAAAATGCCAGTATTACCTTTCATGTTCTGGTCTCATTGCAAAGACTTCACACTCAGCTAAACGTTTCATAAGTCCATGACGCAACAAAGAATAAGCTCCAGCTGGAGAAGAAGCTACTCGATTAAAGAAAGTCTGCAAATTATAAAATATAAAGATTAATATAACAGTTCTTAATACATTAGAAGCTATCCAAGAGTGTACAACAATCATAATAAAATAAAACTAATTTGATAATCACATAGTAATTTTTAAAATAAAGATGTTAAAATACTTGACAAATGGTCCATTTAGTCAGAATAAAATGAAAAATAAAGTTTTAGTGTTGAAAATTTTTTTCTTTGAGTTTCAGATATATCAAACATTCATACACAGATTTTCTTTTAAAATGTGGCTAATAAAAAAATGATTATATAACTCACAATCATCTATCTTATTACAATGGAGATTATATATGTAACCAAAACTATTAACATTATTATTCTCTTAGTTATTTACATTATGTTCTCGATAATTACCAATTAATCATTATTTAATATTTATCAGTGATGTCTATTAAAGTCTAGCAGAGTTAGAGTTTACTTCAAAACATCAAATGTTACTAGTTAATCATTATTTAATCTTAACATCTTATTTAATACACTTAAATGTGTTAAACAGCTTGTTTAAACTTTATTTTACATAAAGTAAACCATAAAAATTGACTTTTCTGTGAATTTCACACCCTGTATTATCTCCCTTTTACTCAAGCAGTGAGAACAGTTGAAATTTTCTCATTTGAATAAAATGTTCCGAAAACTAAAAAACTAAGCCCTTCGTAAGCCTCTGGAGATATAGGAGATATTTCAGGGATATTGTCAGTTCTTTCAGGAGTGTGTAGTGGATTTCATCTGGACCAGTGGATGAGTTATTGGATATAGATATTAAGTTTTGAAGTTCTGTTAGGATGAAGGGTTGGTTGTAGCTTTCATTGTCAGGTGAATTTTAGTATATTCTCTTCTTAATTCTGATTGAGTTGAATTGATTGGAGTAGTTTTTTTTGAGGATGATGCTTGAGCAAAATTTTCTGAGATTGGGTTGGCTATATTTTTCACTTGTGGCATTTGTGTTTCCTTGAGAGGTGATTGTTCATGTTTTTATATGAAATTTTCTTTATAAAGTTGTCATGAAAAAAGAGGTAGGAACTCCTTCACGCCAACTATCAGAATAACACGACTTCGCAACTCATGCCAACTCCTCTTAACTCAATGTCTGTTCTCCGCTTTCAGAATAACACTACTTCACAACTCATGCCAACTCCTCCTAACTCAATGTCTGCTCTCCGCTTTCAGAATAACACTCTGCCTCGTCAATTTGGTCTTTTTATAGCCTCTTCTCCTCATATGCAAATTACCTCTATTCACATATAAGGAGTGCACAAACTCACATTCCTCTTTTTTCTTCTCCCGACGGTCAAATGCAGACATGATGTGAGTAATCTATTCCATTACTTTTTATACCACACGCCCCCATGATTATTAATGATCACTTCACAGTACATAGTCCCGTGCCCACATTGGCACAGCACGTTCTCTCTGCGGTCTTTGCATTGCCACTGGTTCATCTTCATTGCCCTCTGGCCCAGCACTTACATCATCGTCTACATGGACCACACGCCTCAAATCTAAAATATGCCGTGGCATTCCATCGACACTCAAGTTGTTAGGGGATTGTACATCAGTAATCACTCCTCTTCCCCATTGCGTCGTACATTGTGTGTTTGGTGGTTTCACCCAAACCTCTTCTTCTATTTGGATTCTGGCTGGTCCCTGCTCATCGATTTCTTGGGATGTATCTCTCGGGTGCCTCCATTCATAGTTAAAAACTGATCTATGCGGCACTGTGTCATCTCTCTGTCCAACCTGGGGAGCCATGTTGTACCAGAATGTGGCCTCTTCAGGTGATATCCTTCCCCTCTCAGCTATTGCTTTCACCGTCCGATGATGTCGCTCCACTATTCCATTTCCTCCAGGCCTATAGGCTGCCCTGTAATAGGTTCTTATCTTCCATTTTTTTAGCATCGTCTGGAAAACTTCTGACCGAAAAACAGTGCCATTGTCCATTATCACCTCCATTACGGGACCACGTTCAAGCACCACCTTTTCTAATTCCTCTGCAACTGCTGATGCCGATTCTGCATGCAACTCCCTCTACATCGCCAGTCTACCAGGTCCACAGTCAATCATTGACAAGTATGCTCCCCTACGATAGTGTGTAATGTCGATAGCTAATCTTGTCCAATTCTTCGAAGTCCCAATTTCCCAAGGATCATCTATATTTGGAGCGGGATCGATCGATTGACGTCGGACGCAATTCTTAACCACCTTCTGAACTTCTTCCCGTTTTATATGTGGATCAACTTTCCGCACCAAATATAACATTCTTTCCACTCCCATGTGGTGCATAGCATGCAACTCTTCTAGTTCTCCAATTCCTAGACAGCATACCGGGACCTCTTCTTTCTCAACTAACCACTGTTTTTTTTTATCTGTGTCAGGGCATCTGCCTTGTTTCTCTCTGATGGCACAAACACTGCCTTTATTTGCAGTTCAAATTCAGATATCAACTCTTCAAGTATCCCCAATCTCCGTTTTACAATCACTTCTCTAGCACCCTTTTTTCGTATTCTTCCACACTCCTCCACTGTAGAGGTCACCCAACTTAGTACTGTGGCTGAATCAGTTCTTATCTTATCTCAATCCTCATTTTATGGCTAAATTGATGCCTTTCAGAACAGCATCTAACTCTGCCACATTAATATGATTATAATCATTTTTTTTCCTCAACCATGTCGCATCCTCTGCCACCAAACCACCAATCTCCAGGACCACACCTGTCGCAATACTGCTTGCATCACACCACACCACTCCTCTTTTTGTTTCAAGTATGTGCCAAGCTCCGGTAACAGGGTCTTTCTTTTCTACATCAACTAGAATTTCCTGTATTACCTTGAGAGTTTTACAATCGACTCTGTCCTCCCAGTCTACTCGACTAGCTCTTCTTTTTACATAACTACATGCCAGTCGCAGCCATCCAGCAACTGGATAGTGCCCCAACAATTTGCCACAGATAGAAAATAACTCCCGTCTACTTATTTCTCCTATCGCTGGGATCTCGTTGCCTCTTCTGAACATCAGCTTTCCCGTCTTGTTCATAAGCTTAAGGCCCAGTGCTGCTCCTCCGTCCAGGGACGCTGGTGATTTTGCTGTTAGCCCAAATCCTTTCAGGTGTTTCACAACCTCTTTTGTTGATATCTTCGTTACATCCACCATTATATTGTCGATGTACAAATTGGTGGCCTCTTTTGTTTTGCTTCCTTTCTTCAACACCATTTTTAACACGTCTGCCATAATCTTCGGCGCAACATTAAGTCCAAATCCTAACCGTGTCAAGCAATAAATTTTTCTTTTATAGCTGACCAGCTGGTACTGCCATGGTTCCTTTGCTACATGTAGCTGTAAGTAGGCAGACTTAAGGTCCACAATAGCAGTTTCTCCTTCCAACCGTCTCCACTTTCTCATCTTTTCATCGCACACATCTATTATATCGCTCCCAGTATGACACGCCACAAAATGGTTCAATTCACGGTAGTCTAACACTGGCCTCACTTTCTTCTTTGTGGCCTGGAACACTGCCATCAATGGTAACACACCTTTTCCTTCTCCCTTCCATGGTACAAGGATACCGTCCGCAATCCATCTTTCCACCTCCTCCTCAAACTCTGAGTTTTTCTCACTTTCCGAGGAGCTCTTATAAAATTTCACTCTATTCTGTAACACTGGTGGCTCTCCCTTCCATTTCCATTTTACCGTCCATTTCTCCCTATCGAAATTTGCTTCAAAGTCTTTATCCTCAATTTTGCAAACATTCAGCCGATGTGCCGCTACGGCACAGTGTACATCTCCAAACTTGACCTCTGCTTCCTTTATAGTCACACCTCCCATCTATTGATTACGTCCATTCCAATTATGACGTCGATCCCATCAATAATGCGATTCATAAATATCGCTTCCACTTTTACTCGTACTCCATGTACTTTAATCTCCACTTACCAGGCTCCTTTACATTTTATGTCCCTCCCATCTACTGCTTTCACAGTGTCACATCTACTGCATCCACTCATAAATCTGGAATTGATTAAAGTGGTGGTGCACCCAGTATCGAGAAGTGCGGTCATCACCGTGTTATTCACCACAACTTCTATTATTGGAAGAGGCCAATATTGCGCCTTCAGTCTGTTGCTGGGGTAGCTACTGGTGCAGAAGCTTCCCCTTGCTCGTTTCCCTGAATCTGAGTACAATACCTTGCCATATGTCCAAACTTTCCCTAATTGTAGCATATTACTTTAGCTCTAGGTATCTCCCTACAATCTTTAATATAGTGTGGTCCTTGACATCTAAAGCACTGAAGGTTTGACAATCCCTTTTGAGCTTTATTTTTCAATGCATTGCTTTGTGCACTCGCTCTCACCATCTCAGTTTTTTTAATCCTTTTGCTTACTACTAATAGCCATGCAGTTGGTAACAGCTTGCTAACGTCCATTCTTTCTAAGTGAGGTAAGTGCTGTAGTGCCACAGATATGTCATCTGGGAATCCCGTGACGAATGCAAGTTTAGCTGTCTGGTCCAGCCCTATCCCTACATATCCTGCTAGTCCAGCCCTATCCCTACGTATCCTGCTAGTCCAGCTAATCTTTCCATTGTATTGGCATAGACATCGACTGATTCTCCTGTCCACTTGAATCTTTTCAGCTTTTCATATGCCTCAAAAGGCCCTTCAGAGAATGCCGTCACTAGTCTCATCTCTATCTGTTCTGCCTGTACTTGATCTTCATTGCTCATCTCAAGGTAGAGAGCAAGTGCATCTCCATGCAGAAAGAGTGGAATGAAACTCGCAAGGTCTTGCACTTTTTGTAGCTTAGCTACCAGTTTCACCTTTTTTATCCACCCGACTACATCACCTTCTCCACTAAAAGGTGGTATAACATCCTTGCCCAACCTCAGTAGCCCTGATTCCATGATCTCTTCGTGCTGAAATAGCTTGTAATGAAAAAAGGGGTCGGAACTCCTTCACGCCAACTATCAGAATAACACGACTTCGCAACTCACGCCAACTCCTTTAACTCGATGTCTGCTCTCCGCTTTCAGAATAACACTCTGCCTCGCCAATTTGGTCTTTTTATAGACTCTTCTCCTGATATGCAAATTACCTCTACTCGCATATAAGGAGTCCACAAACTCACATTCCTCTTTTTTTTTCTCCTCCCGACGGTCAAACGCAGACGTGATGTGAGTAATCTTTTCCATTACTTTTTATACCAAAAAAGTTCTAAATTATTTTTGGATTAGTATTGGAGTTCATTTTTGAGGTGAAGGATTTTTTGGCTTCAATGATGTGTTGAGTTTTAACTTTGTTATTTGCATTTGTTTATTTTTTCTGATGAGTTTGTTTTGAATTTCCTGAGGGTTGCTTGACATTCTCTTATCATGTCTTTGTACTCTGCTGCAAGCCATGGTTTGTTGTGGTTTTTGGGATAATTTTATTAGTTATGGTAATGAGGGTATTGGTAAAATATATCATGGGTTCTTCTTGATTTGTATTTGATTCTGGGATTAGTGTAGTAAAGCATTGTTCTTTGTAGGATTGCCAGTTTTTTTTTGTTTTTTTTTCAAATTCCATCTTGAGGGTTGTGTTATTTTTCAGGGTTCTGAGTTTTTTATCAGTGTTTTCAGTTAGTATTGGGTAGTGGTCACAGCCGAAGAGGTCTTTGTATACTCTCCAGTTATAGTCTATGAAGATTGATGAGTCACTGAGGGTTAGGTCTATAGTAGTGAATGTACTCAAGGACGGGTCAAAGCGAGTCTGAGATTTCTGATTGTGGAGGCATAATTTGTTCCTGTTGATTATTTTTTCTTTTGTCCTTTGTTTTACTTTCCCATATATTGTGGCTATTAAAATCCCCCATCAAAATAAATGATTTAGAGAGTTGTTTTATCAAGTTGTTCAGCTCTTTTTCATTTATGGGATAATGAGCAAATAATGTGCACGGTTGCTGATACTGCAATTGTTTGCAAGTGGGTGTTTATGTTGATTTTATTTTCGGAGGGCATTTTTCCTAGGTAGGATTGATACTCTATCTGAAGTTCTTAATCCAGTATCATGTATGTAATCATATTGTTCTCAAATTTTCATATTATTTTGTCCCTGTTTTTTTTGTTTTAAGGTTTCTTGGAGGCATATAGTAGAATGTTTTAGTTCAGCTATTAATAGAAGCAGCTGAATGTAATTTGCCTTGTAGCCATGGTAGTTCCATTGAATTATTTTATGAGTCATACTTTTTAATCTTTGTTGTGTGACTGAAGGTGTTCCCTTCCGCAAAATTTGGTTAGATTTGGTAATTTCCATGGTTTCTAAGCTTTCCAATCTGATTTTGATGTTTTTTTTTTAATATTTAGGAAATCTGTTTTGAGGGGCTTTCCTGGGTCTTTGTTTCCCTTAGTTCAAATCTGTTTACTGTTTCTATCAACAAGCTTCTCAATCTGTTTGCTAGATTCCCTCTTCCAGGGAGACGGTTCTTTTGGTGTTAGCAGTCGGCTTTCATTATTATCTGATTTGTGAGTGTGTGTATGTGGGGGTTATCAGGTTTGGTAGCGCTTGGGGTTTGCTTTTGTTTGTTTGTTTTTTTTTGGTCTTCAGCTTCATTAGTTGGGTTTTTTTTCTTTGGATCTGATTCAACATGGGGCTTCATTGTCTGGTTGGTCAAGCTCTTTCTTAGTAATTCTGTTAGTGTTTTAAGTTCTTTTATTAGGTTTATCATCTTGTTATGATCCATTCCTTGGTTTTGAGTCAAGTTGTTTGAGGGCTTGGCTATGTTTACCTGAGTTATTGGGATAAAAGAATTTTCAAGTAGCTTTCTTGCCTCTGGGATACTTTTTGTGCATTTTATTTCCGATATTCTTTTTTCAATATTTCAGACTCTTTTATCAGCTGCTTGGTTTTATTTACCATTTATGCAGTTCTGTGGTTGTTCACAGTCTATGTGGTTTGTTCTGCATTAAGGTCTGGTGCATTTTTCTCTGTAGTGCCAAAATCTTTGGCAGTTGTGACTTCTGAGCGAGTTTGGGATGTATATTTTAACTTTTGTTATTGTATATCCTATTTCTATTTTGGTACAAGGTTTTGGGGTGTTGAAACTGCAAATACATATGTATTTGTTTGGATTATTTTGTAATTTTTCTTGGAGATTCTTTAGGTGTCAGTAACACCATTTTTGCAAAGGTTGGTTTTTATCTCATCTTGAGGGCAGAGGGAGAGATCTGAACATTATCACAATACCCTTTGATGAGTTCAAGGAGATGTGGTAGTAGGTTTTTATTCCAAGATTATAAAAGTGTTCTAGTAGAAGGTTTGAATAAGTTTTCTTTGTGACTTCCACCAGTAAAGTATTTGGTTTGGTTTTATGGCATGTCAATCATTGTAGGTTATTTAATGCCAAATCCATATAAACAGTTTCATTTCAATCAATTCAGTTTAACATAAGTACACAGTTTTAAAGTCGAAATAGTTCTATTTTAAACAATTCAGTTTAGCAATGTACACTGTTTAGTTCTATTTGACCCATAGATAGGACCCTATCAGGTGCTACCACTCCGGGCCAGAGTGAACCTGGGAGCAATGGCAATAAAGGGGTACTACACATTTCCCAGATTTTTTAGTGTCATATCTAGGACACTCATTGGGGAAGTCTTACTCCTCTGCAAAGATTAATTCGGTGTATTTGCTAGCCTCAGTAAAGTATTGTACATAAGTTTTTTGACAGATTTAGCTTTTATCATAGAACGAAGTGTTTTTTTAATAATGATAGGGGACAACTTGATGACAGGGTTATTTTCTGTTGCCTCCAATACTATGAATTTAGGAAAGAGGGTCTGATCTAAGTAATTAAGAATCAGTTTCAGCATGTGGCTATTTTAAAGTTTGAGATTTTTTATTTGACTTTTTTTTGTATTCATGGGGATTTTTAATGAGCTCATTGACTGTGCTCCCCACCCACCATGGAGGGAAGTGTCAAGGAGGAAACCCATTTACCTTGGCAAATCATTGCTACACACTCAGTATACTCACACTGAAAGAAGGGACCGACAATTTGTGGCAAGAGAAATCAGGTACGTGGCAGCTCAAAGCATGCACGAATATGTCTGGCATGTAAAATGAGATCAGGGAGAGAGAAACAGGTGATTGGAAAGATCGAACTCACATCCTCCTGACCGGGAATCGTGTTTGACATCAGGACTACCTACATGCTGGTGCGCATATAAATTACCACATCGTATGATTCACCCGGATGTGGCGTTTTGGTATGATTATTTAAGTCCTGCCTGAATGCACCGGGAGAGTGGTGTTTTGAGTCTTTGCAACGCACAACAAGAGACGAGCTTGGGTGTAGGGCTGCTAGAAGATTGTTACAGGCAAAAAGGAATATTTTCAGCGGAGAAATTCATCTGTCCACCTTCTATTAGGGAGAAATTAATTCCATGTGTTCAGCTATGAGAGACACTTTTTCTGTTGCTGAGGAGGCATACCATCCACCCCCGCTCTTCTTTCAATCTTTAAGGGGTTTAATTCCCAAGATGAGTACTCACCTAGTGATAGGAGGGGAAACATTGGTCTTTCTTCAGCATGATTGACCCTATAATTACTGCTTTCTGATTTGGAAACTTACAAAACCTTTTTGCAAGACTCTGAAAGAGGGCTTGACATGACTAGCTGATTGATTGGATCAGGCCTCTCCAACCAAAATATTTACCATGTTAAAATTTTAAAATGCGGTTTTTTAGTGGTTTTAATTCTTTAACAATATATTTAACAATCCTACACTTCTTTTATACTCAAATAATGCATCGTAGAAACTAATATAAGGATATTTGTTAAATAATCTGAGCCAGCCTTTTATTTGACAAAATTAATTAAATATATAAATATAAAAAAGAACTATGATATCCAGTGAAAATTTTGAATCACCATTATGTATTTCTTTCAAAAAGATCTTTATACATTTGACAATAAAAAGGTCTATCAGTAGATACTTCCTTTCTCTGGGACAATTTTCTTTATATTTTTGTTAAAAAAAGAAAGAAACTGTATTCCATAATAAATTTATTTTGCTTATTAAAGCTCCTCAGATGGACTTGATATATATATATGTAGTTATTGGTTGTTGAATCCAAATCAATTACTAGACAGTCAGGACTAGTAAGCAATTGTATAACGGAGGGAAATGGATTCCGTGATTTATTTTCTCTACTGTTGTATCCTTAGACAATTGGGTAGCCTCAGTTGACTAAAAATAACAACACATGCGCCTAGCAGCCCTTCCTAAGTATACCTCTGGTCAACTCGTTCGCTCTGTCAGTCAAAAAGCAGTCCACGAAGAGACAACAACTCCCTCTTGCTGCTGGCATGGTATTTTATGCCAGTTCTGGCAAATAGAAATTTACATACGTGGTAGATTTCTTCTCATGAGACTCGAGATTGGCCCACTATAACTTCTGCTTCCAGAAGTGAACATATTTTTTACTGCTTGACATGCAAGGCATAGTCTTACGCGCTTTAATCTAGGAGGTAAGTTTCTTCTCTCACTACACTCTCCTCTGATCTCATGATCACAAATGTGGTAGTCTGGCGGCGGCTGCTTTCATTGAGTACTTCTACACAAAGGCACAAGAGGGGGTTCTAGCATGGCTCTTTCCTCTGGCGAATTGTCTGATTCTGTATCTTCGGTGTCACACAGTAGGCTTTCTGCCTCGCTCTCAGAAGGCGTGCCATCAGAATCTTCCTCCAGTAATGTCACTGTGTCACGGGAGCAGATCCTTTACGTGATGGGGTATTCTGTCCACCAAGACAGATTGTGGACCAATCACCCAACCTTTGCCAAATTTTGTGGTACATCAATTCTCCGCCGTCTTGAACCACACGCGATTCCCGACCTGGTAATAGCTGCATCTGAGACCTGAAGACGTTATTGGGGCTGCAACCCCTTTTACCCTCACCTCATAACGATAGATCTTGTTGGCAGGCGAGGTGGAAGGTGACACGCTGTCTCTGGTTGTGATATTGTGCCAGTAGACAGCCTCCTGGATCAGACAGTGCATTCTGGCTGCAATACGCTTCACCAAGCGGTGACATCGCTCTGCTATTCTATTCCCGGCTAGGACGTACGCACAATGGAACCGCAAGTTGACTTCCCAATCATTTGCAAGAGCCCTGAATTCCCTGCTGCAGAAGGCCGTGTCATTATCTATAAGGAGTTTGTGTGGTGGGCTGCGTTCAAAAAACACTGTCTCCAGCTGGCGAATCACGCTTGCAGAGTCTTGTCTTGCCAATTGCCTCCAAATTGAGGAACACGACGGGCCACAGTCTGTGAGTGTTAGGAAATGATGGGCACCATAATGCGTGATGTCCATTTCTACCCTCTGCCAGTTATCGTCTACCTCTAGTGTTCCTTTTTCCCAGTGGATTGGTGCTGGGTCTATGGACTAGCATTCCTCACATGTTCTTATGGCTATCTTGACAGCTGCTCTTGGTGTCGCTGGGCAAATTCTCCTTACGAAGTAAGTGGTATGCTGCACTCCCGGGTGTCCACTGCTTCTGTGGATGGCCATGATTTGGTCTGTGTCCAACTCATCCACGTGAATAGTGCCGATCAATGGCTTTGGTCCATTCTCCATCTTTATAGCGGTGAACCACTGTGGTGGCACCCTCGTCAGTTGGTTGGCCATGTATTTATTTGACAGAACCAATACCACATCCACAATCAACTCAAGCTTTTTTAGAGTGTTCAGCCGCCTTTTGATAAGCATTTCAGTGGCTGCTTTGGTACGCACTCGCGTATTCCCGGTCAGAGTGTCCGATACCCAATGGTACACATACACACAGTCTGTTTTCACATGCAGCACCTTGCCTTGCCATTGGAGAGCTAAATTGGTGCCCTTTAACACGGCGTCCAGTTTGACTAGGTTAATATGTTGAGCGTCGTTTTTACGTCACAACCAGCAGGCATCCTCAAGCACTGTTTTGTGTCTCTCCAATGCTACTCCGATCGTTAAGGAGCTGGCATTGACCCACACGTTCAGTTCCTGTCCATCTACACAATCTTCATGTTCTGGATCGTCTTGCCATACAGAGTCCACAGTCTCAGATATCATACACTGCAGCAAGTTGTCCCCCATCTCATCATCCCAGCCCTTTGTGACTGAGCTTGCCCTCCTCTTGAGTACTTCGCAAGCCACACAGAGCCAACCACACACTGGAAAGTGCCCGACAAGCCTCCCGCATAAAGAGAACACTGCCTGTCGTGTGACAATATTGGGAGCATCTGGAACCATACTTCATCTCTTCCACTGCAATTTACCGTGTTCCATAGCAACCACCAATCCCAACACTCGTGCGCCATCTTCCAATCATTCTGGGTCCTTACACTCAAGTCCAAATCTAGCAAGGTGTTCTCTAACGCAGGTCGCGGGCATAACATCTTCGTTGACATAGATGTCATCGATGTAAGCAGACGCCACGTGGCATACAGCCTACTCCGTGGCTTTCATGATGAGGGGAGCCACATTAAGGCCAAGCCCTAAACGTGTCAGGCAGTATCTCTGCCCGCCAATCTTCACGGTCTGGAACGGCCACAGTATCTCCTGGACACGCACCTGAAGATATGCCTTCTTACGGTCCAATAGGGATACATTGGAACCCTTTTGCCGCCATTCACGCAATTTAGCTGTGCAAACATCTGCGTTGGCTGTGAAAACATCAACATAACAGTTGAGCTGTTGAAAATCCATCACTCAACGTACCTTTTATTTATGCTGCTGCAGTACAGCCATCAGAGGGATCAGCTCTTTGTGGGGGGGGGGTCCTCACTTCTTCCTTCTCGTATGGCACAAGCCAGCCATTGCTCATAAATGAGTGGAGCTCCTGCTCGTAGTCCTCCCAGATCTCTTCAGCTACCGGATATTCCACCACCCTGTTGTCTAGTGCCTCAGGTGTGCACCCCTCTGACCACTTCCATGCCACAGTCCAGGCCCGGCTGATGGTTGAAAGTTGCAGTGAAATCAAGTTTATTGATGGAAATGGCTGCACACTTGACAATTTTCTTGTTGCCAAGTTGCACTGATCCTGTTGGTCCAACAACCATACCTCCCAGTGCTTTTATAGTGTCGATCCCCAACAGTAGGTCAAATCCCAGTGGTTTACCACACACCACCAGCATGCTGATTTTAGCAGAACTGCCTTCCTCCATGGACACAGTTACTATTCTGTCAACACAGCATGGATAAGATATGCCTGTAATCATCATCACGGTCACAATCGCTCTCCTCCAAGACTGGCATTGATCTGCATCAATGATTATTCGTGAGCAGCTGGTGTCAATTAGTGCTGAGCACTTTGCCCCATCAACATAGATGCTCGCTGCTGTGAGTGCCGCATTCACATCTTCATGGGGGAGAAGGCTGCTGATGTCTTGTCTCTGGTTTCATTTCTTGAACAGTCCCGAGCCCAGTGTCCAATCTCACTGTGTCCCGTGCTTCCGGCAGTCTTTTGCAATGTGACCCTTGCTGTTGCATCTATGGCAGATCACATTGGAAATGGAGCCACTCTTAGCAGCAGGTGCAATGCCACCGCGGGGTGAACTCACAGCTGCAGCCACTTCCTAGCTTTGGTTCCCAGTTGTCAATACTCTGGCTCGCACTAGCAGTTCTCCCATGGCCAGGGTTTTGATATTTGGGGCTTGCTACAGTTCAATTGAAATGGCATTAGGGAAACCTGTGATGAAAGCCAGCTTTGTGAACCTCTCCAGTCCAGCTCTTTCGAACCCAGCCAATCCAGCCAACTACCTGATTTTGTTGGCATATACGTCAACACATTCACCAGCCCACCTAGCCAGGGTCAATTTTCTGTATGCCATGAATGCACCATCTGTAAATGCTTCCTTAAGCCGGGCCTCGATCAGGTTGATGTCCTTCTGGTCCTCCTCCTTCATTTCCATATAGAGAGCCAGAGCATCCCCCTCCAGGTACAATAGCAGCAAGCTGGTGACATCATCTACATGCTGAAGTCTGGCCGCTAGCCTGACCTTTTTAGCCATACCACCACGTCACCCTCTCCGGAAATTGGTTTTAAAATGTCGCTGCAGAAGCGAACCTTTGCCATTGTGCCGAAATAGCTTGTAGTTATTGGTTGTTGAATCCAAATCAATTACTAGACAGTCAGGACTAATAAGCAATTGTATAATGGAGGGAAATGGATTCCGTGATTTGTTTTCCCTACTGTTGTATCCTCAGAAAATTGGGTAGCCTCACTTGACTAAAAATAACAACACATACCCCTAGCAGCCCTTCCTCAGTATACGTCTGGTCAACTTGTTAGCTCTGTCAGTCAAAAAGCAGTCCACAAAGAACAATAACAACAACTCCCTCCTGCTGCTGGCAGGGTCTTTTATGCAAGTTCTGGCAAATAGAAATTTACATACACGGTAGATTTCTTCTCGCGAGACTCGAGATTGGCCCACTATAACTTCTGCTTCCAGAAGTGAACATATATTTTACTGCTTGACACGCAAGGCATAGACTTATGTGCTTTGATCCAGGAAGTAAGTTTCTTCTCTCGCAACAATTTATATATATATATATATATATATATATATATATATATATATATATATATATATATATTAGGTTAATCTCTAACTTTAACTCTGCCAGAGTGAAAAACTTTCATTTGTCAGAAGATAACTGTTTTTAATAGATAATTCTTTTCACATATAGTAAAGGACAAATTTAGTCCAAAAGTAATTTTTTTTTACTTGTGATAAAATGTGAATACTAAAATCAAATCAACAATATTTACAACATTGAGAGAATGGCATCATAAAAGATTTCTCAAAACAAACTTACCATACGTCCTTCAAAGCTGTATAAATGTTTAAGCGAGTCAACTGAGGGATTAAGCAAGTTTTGTAAATGTGGATCATCACTTAAAATGCTATCAATAAGATGTTGTAAATAACCTTTAGAGATCATGAAATTCAAGCACTGGCTTCTTTTGTCCAAAGTCAGAATACAATCCAATACTGACAAAGAAAGAAGCTGCAATAAAACAAAATCATGAAACATAGTTATTAAGCTGAACTTAATTTATTGTAACATTTAACCAAGAATTATTACTTGCATTATAATTTTCAATTAATATCAAACTTTTGGCAAAAATATTGATGAAAAGGTAAGACAAAAAGTCTGAATTTTAATGAAACTTCTATACAGGTTAAAAAGTTAAGATCTTTTTATATATACCATACTGCTGATATTTGGCTAAATACAGATACTGCCAGATAATATAATAATGCTAACAATTTTGAATGTAAAAATCTTGAAAAAATGATCTATTCAAGTAATATAACCAGCAAGCTACATGTGATCAATGAGAGCTTTCAAAATAAAAATTAAGTAAAATAAAATCATTTGCTATCATGAAAAAACATTTCAGACAAGCCTAACATTAATTAACTCCTCTAACTACTAGAACAAAACAAGTGTTAGTTAAGTCTATACTAAAATTATAAAATGATAGATTCTTTGAAAGATATCTTGATGACAATCCATTTCTTGGTGGATATTTCACCTTTCAGATAAGATGCTAAGAGAACTAATATTTCTAATAACAATGAAAATGGGCCAATTAGTGAAAGAGTGGATAAATTGAGTTTTATGCACATTCCCCAAGACTGGAACATAACCATCAGATGGTTTAGTGTCATAAATAAGACACTCATTGGGGGGTGGGGAGATCTTACCCCACTGCTAAGATGCAGTTGGCATATTCCAATATGGAATGCTGGTGTGTTGTTTGGATGTAAAATTTATCTACTCAGGATTTTTTTAATATCCAAGATTTAGGTAAGTGGATATTGCAATAACTATCGAAACTAGATATCCAGAGCTTTTAGTTTTTGCATATCCACTGCCAGATATGAATTCCAGTACATCACTAATATAGATCCCTAATAAGTTCTTCAAAAGTTAATTGTAAGTGACTTAAAAAGCTATTGCAATTTAACATTAAATTTCAATTAAACTATTGAAAACTAGATACTTAATACTGAAGTAATAACAATTACAGATGTAAAGATATCAAACTTACTCTGCCAACATGATGTCCATCACAAGTGTCTTTACATAATATATCCAACAAGCTAACTGAATAAGACATGATGATTGAGAGATTTTCTCTTGAAAGGTTATCAAATTCTCCTTCTTCAGAATCTACCAAGACTTTACTGACACCCATCACATCTGTTTCTATAAAATGAAAAATATACACATCATTAACCATCTGAAGCCAAAAGGATTTAAAAAAAAAAAAAAAAAAAAAAAAGAAACAATCCAATCTGTTAAAAGGATTTCAAATTCTTATTTGGCCTTTAATATCAATTTTATGAATGTATTTTTCTCTTTTAAGTCTTATCTATTTGTTTAATGATTTACATAATGCATTGTTTGAATAGCAGTGCACAACACAAGCATTGGAGATAAGCTTAAAATATATGAAATATTGAAGTAATAAGCTTGATAAATCAATGATAATGTCAACACCAATTGAGTTATAAAACCCTTAACCTCTACTTAACTGATCGCAAGCCGTTGCTAACTTTTCATCATAGGACCCCAACCTTTTTCTTATACTCGGGGGGGGATGGGGATAGATTTGGTTCAGATGAATACTTAGGTAGGGATAAGAACAAGAATTGTGGTTAACTGGCTAAGCCTGGCATGCATTGTGATATTGATTTTAAAAGCAGTTTGCTGTGGATGAGAGAAGTAGTAGTTGATTTGGTGATGTATCAATTCTTATAATTGCTGAAGAAAACCGTATCCTCAGAAGCAAAAGAAAAAAAAAAAAAAAAGTTATCCTATATTGATATTTGTGGTATAATGGTTACCATTGTAGGAAATGGATACAACCCCAAAAGGCTGTATTTCGCATAGTACTAATACTCTTGGGAAAGGTATGAATCCAAATATTTTCCCTCCAGCTAAGGGTAAAAAGTGAGGCAGACTGGGCTCCTTTGCCTTGATATGGCAACCAGTCAAGAAGGAAAAAGTCTGAATTCAAACGTTAAACTTCACTTAAAATTGACCTTGTGTCACATCCTGCTCATGCACAGGAGTTGGTAAATACGTATTGTAGTAAGCTAAATATTTATATGTACAGGCTCTGCAACTAAAACTATAAAGTTCACATCAAAATTTTGGCACAGAATTACATCTGAAGAATCATTTCAAAAAGGTAAATTCATTTTCACCTGGTGATCAACATGAGAATTTCTTCTTGTGCTAGTAAATTTCATGTCTATCATCATTTGAAATTTCCCAAATCTAGGAGATACTGATGATCAGATGAATAAGATCTCCTGTTTTATTCCTTATCCTATTCAATAGGAAACCCAAACCTTTTAATCAAAATGATCTTTAGTAACTCTTAGCATTTGTTTTACCAAACCAAATCAAATAACAAGTTGGATTTTTAAGCTGTTTACTTAACTTTATCCTGTTTTTGAAAATAAATTTATTTTTCAAGTTGATTCACCTATTTCAACATATTCCTGCCAAAACAACAGAGGCACAGGCCATTTATATTGTCTAAATCCATTATTATCTCTTAATCCCGCAGAGGATGAGAAAAAGCTCGGAAAGGGCTGTTATACATATTCTTGCTAATTAGATCCATGTTCAGCTCTCAATGATGATGCCTTGTGCCAACTCTTTATTATTTAAATCTGTTATCATAATTATATTGTAATAAACCTACATTGGCGCTTCCTAAGTTTAGTCGGGCACAAAATTACAAGTATAGTGTACTCAGTGAAGAACACACTAAAATAATTTTAGTCTGTAAAACTTGGTATTACTGTATAATGACAGTTAATTAGTTGACAGCCAAATAGGTGCAACTATATTTGTTACAAAGCCTCAGTGCTTACTTTTAGTTATTAAATTATTATACTACTCAATAGTTTTAAGGGAAACCTATACATAACAAAATACTAAAATTTTTCAGCTCAATTTATTAAAAAAAATTTTTTTTTTTAAATCTGCATTTTATTGGCATAAAAAATGTACAAGGAAAAAAAATTTACCCAGTCTTATCATGCCACTCTATCAAACTACTCATTAATGGGGAAAAAGAGAAAAGAAAAGAAAAACACACACAAAAAACTACTATGTGAATACAACCTATGACTAATATATTTTCTTATGTTCAAAAGATAAATACACAAAACATATGGTTAGTTATGCCTTTTATAGAGACTGCACTTTATAGCAAATATTGAGGAAAAAAATGAATGGATCTTATACTGCCACAAATATCATTCTATTATTTAAGAAAAGAGATGGTAAATTTTTACCCTTTAACTCATCCTATTTTAGCAAAAACTAAAAATCATTTTCTAATTGTTTTTGGTGAATACATGTAAACAGCCAGAAAAAATATCTGCGAAGAAATTTTGAAGATAACCCCAATATTTTAGAAGGGTAGGAGAGAGAGAGGGAAGATTCACTTTGTTAAATAAATTTAACATAAAATGATCACCCACTTCCGGACCAGTAAGCATTACTGACGACCAGAGATAACAGCAAAGGGTCATATAAACAAATTTTTTTTCTTTTTTTTTTGTAGGGAAATCAAATGGAGAGGGTGGAGATTTTTTTGCTTAATAAAAAAAAGGAGTGGAAACAGGGGGGGGGGGTCCTTTCCTTAAAAAAAAAAAAAAAAAAAAAAAAAAAAAAAAAATTGATGAAAAGACTTAAAATAAAAAAACGCCCACGTTTCAGCAGAGAAAAAAAAAGAAAATAAAACTATGCGGTGTAAAAGTATAAATATTAGGCTGCTGAATAGTAAAGTGGAATATTTGGAACTTGAATAAAACTGACAAAACAAAATTACATGATGCCTTCCTTTTGGGACCAAATAAGTATAACTCTTGTTCTACTGCAAAATTTTTTTCACTTGCTTTTACCTTGAACCTTACTTTTTGATTGATGATAAATAAGAGTTCAGAATGAAAAAACTGATTTTTTGAAGTTCAATACAACAAATCTAAACAATAATAGCAAACAAGGAAAATTTTTGTTTATAGCTAAAGACAAACTTCCTAAGGAATGCATTTTGAAACTTCAAAAGGAAGGATAATAGTTAATCATCTAATAGCAAAATACTGATTAAAAATTGAAAAAAATAACACTGACCTGAAAAAATCCAATACGGCAAAGTGGGTTTTTGGGCAATTTGTAAGTAATAAAGAAGTGAACCATAGAGATACATTCGTACTTTCTGTTGGCTTCCACCTAAAAATAGAAAACAAACCAAGAAATTATTAAAACGTCATACGTTTTCCACTTTCAGGTGTCATTTTCTCAAAATAAAGAACTGCGCTTTTATTACTTACAAGACTTTTGAATATAATCAAGGATTCCTTTCAGGACAATGTGTAGAGATGTTGCAAAGAGGGTTCGTGTACCAGCCCTGGAATCACAAATGGTTGACTGGGAACCATTCTGTTGTAGCTCTTCAGTACCAGCCAATGATTCTGTCATAAAACATCTTCTCAGGTTGGCCATCACAACAAGGACAACTCCAGCAACTGGAGCAGTTAATTCTTGAAGTGTATCATTGTCTGCTACCTTGAAAGAAAAAAAAAGATGGTTGCATGGCTAAGTTCATAGCATTTAACCACTTTATCTACATCTTTGAGTTAGGTTCTAATGGTTACAAATACATTTGTTCAAAGAGAGTAAAAGTTCTTAAGTTTTTGTATGACACTTTTTGGTAGCACTTCATAAGAGAAAAACTCAATACTTTTATCTTACTCAAACAATATATATATCTCTCACAGATCTCATAGGTGAAAAAATTTATTTTTAGAGAACTAAATAAAAAATTATAAAAATGTTTCAATTTAAGGGGTACTTGTTTTAAAATACCATTTTAAATTTGAAAAAAAATTCTCATTAAAAAAATTTGTATTTTTAATTCATAGCTTTTTTATTCTAAGGTCATGTTTTTAAGTTTTACATTCTTTTGTTTGTTAAAAAAAGAAAAATGAAACAAATACTTTTTTCACTTACATTAACTCCACAACCAATCAAAAACTGAATTTAGATTTTTGTGATATCGAGAAAAGAAAGTATATATATTACACAGTAATACCTACAGAGTCAGAAGTAATTAATCTAGGTTTCACCTAACCGGATTATCAGGATAAATTCTGACAAGAGAGGGTTAGGCCAATTGCATTTTATTGATTAAAAGATCGCCTGAAAGTATACAAAATTAGCATACACACACACACACACACACGAAGAAAAAAAAAAAAAAAAAAATTCCAACATATCCCTGATGGCATTATGTTTAGATTATCTATTAATTCTTCTAATATCAATATCTTCACACAAAGTAAACATGATTATGAAATGGCACTAAAAAATAGGGGTTACAAGGTCAAACTTGTTTATAAATCTATGGATGAAGCAGTAATAAGAGTAATAAAGCAAGGAAAATCTTATGGTTCACACCACCATACAATATGGCAGTAGCTAATAAATTAGGGAAGGAGTTCTTAAGATTATTAAAGAAAAACTTTACTGACAAGTAACTTATACAAAATATTCAGTAAGAACAATGTTAAATTAATTTATAGTCGTATGCCTAATGCGGCAAATTTAATTGATATAATAATTATAATGCTAGAAAACTTTGGAATAGGCAATGTAATGAGTGCCCCCCAATGAAACTGCATAAATAAAGCCATGTGCCCACCTCAAGGGGAAATGTCAATATGAATGTATAGTGTACAAGGTGGAGGTATATAGTTCAGTGATAGTGATTGATACAAAACAGGAATATTTACTTTTTTAATGTCTTACCTTGATCAGCAAATCCTGAAGCAGTTCAAACAAGAGAGTTTGTTGGCTTTCTTTATCAAGCAGTTCATGAGAGCAAGTAGTAACAAGTACTTCAGTTACCTGACGCCAGGACTCAAATGCTGCATATTTAGAATAAAGGTTTTCATTCATAGTGTTACGAGCAACTACTTGTTCAAGAATCATTTCTACTTCCTAAAAAAAAAAAAAAAAAAAATCATCATCACTTAACTAATAAGGATGTATACAGAAGATTTTCTTTACTCATACAGAATAGAAAATTTAAGTAGGAGCATTATTAAAAATTAGAAAATCAAAGTCAATTTACTTACCCTTAAAATAAGACCCCTTTGACCAGCCATTGTAGTTCCTTGCAGATTACTCAGTTCCCCAATAAGAATACGATGTAAAGCTTTCACATCACATACTGAAGGGCCATTTTTTGGTCGTTTACTGCAAGATTTTATTACTTGTTCAACTAAACGTTCTTCAAAGAATTCCAGAGATTGCTTCTGGGGACATTGCAAGGTAAAATCAAGAGAATCCAAAATTCGAAGAATTTTTCGCCTTGTCTGGGTACCTGGAAACATGAATGGGAACAGAAAAAAAAAATTAATAATTAATACATTTCAATGCATATGTTAAAAAAGATAAGATAAAATAATCATTTTTAGAGAGTAAATGCCAATTAGTGGTTATCTTTTTTGTACAATGGATGTACACATTTAATTGAAAATTAAGCAGAATTAATAAATGCAGAAATAATCAAGGTAATAAAAACTGAAATCTAATTTTTTTTAATCAAATTATTTTAGATGCAAAAACACTTTTTTCAAATTAATGAATGGAATTTGATCAACAGATTTTGAAAAAATATTTTTTCTAACTTTATTCATAATATGAACATATTTAATAAAACATACAGATTTTTTAAGATATCACCTTTTTGCTCATAAATTTGATTCTAGATTAGTCATAAAATTTGTATAGAAAAAGTTGGTCATAATTGTATCAATGGATTTATCCGCTAAACACATTTATGACTAACTTTTTTTTTATACCATGTATATTTTCCTGTAAAATAAAGAAATTCCATTTTTCTTATCTTGACAGGGACTGGCTTGGCCAAAATGCTGTGCAAATACCACCAAGGATGCCAAGAAGAGGTTTAACCATCCAAAGAACTTCTAAATTTAAATTAATAATTTATTTAGATGTATACATAATGAAAAAATGGTTATGATTTACTGAATGAGTAATTATACAAAATTGTTATATCAATAATTTTCATTTAGTATAACTACTCATTCAGTAAATGATAACCATTTTTTTATAATGTCAACATCCAAATGAATCATTCTTAATTTGAATTCTAAGACACAAATTAATGTTCTCAATATTATATTTTTGGAGATAAATAAAAAGTGATCAACATAGTTGCCATTCTGTATTTTTCATATTATATATGTAAAATAAAAGTATAAATCAGCAATCTTTTTTAATGTGCTGTACTCACCTGTCATCATACGGCTAGATGCCATTGTTGGGTATTGAGAAATTGAAGCTTCTCTGCCACCACTCCCACAACCACCATAGGTATTGTAATCATTCTCCTCTGATCCATAAGTTTGCATGACTGCATAGAATAAATATAAACATTATTGTAAATTGCAGTTGTAAAATAACAATTACTAAGTCTTCTATAGTAGAAGTAAATATAAATAAATAACAATTATAAATAAATAACAAATATATATAAATAACAATTACTAAGTCTTCTATAGTAGAAGTAAATATAAATTTTATATTGTTGATCCTACCAGAAATTTGATCCACCTCAATATCCTCCAGCAATAATTTCATTAACCGCTGTGTATGTGAGCGATGTCTATTCAGGGATGCAAGGCGTAGTTCAATTGCGATAGACTTAAGTAGCCATGTCTGGTGATTTCTCACAGAAGTCTCTATCAAAAATAAAAATAAGTTAATATTACATACTTAATGAGATAAGGATATTCACATAGATACACAAATACTAAAAAAAATTATGAGTTATCTTTAATAAAATAAATTTTAATCAAGAAGTTAAAAAATATCACTTACTGAAAGAATCTCCAGTAAAAGGTAGATGTTTCAACTGTCTGTAGAAGAAATCATGTACGGTACGTAAGTAACGCATTGTTGGAGGAGAGGTTTCTTTGTTGGAACAAAGGGCATATATCAAATGATAGGCCAGTTCTGCTAATTGTGGAGTTTCTATGATGCAACGTGGCCCAGTGCGAGTTCCTACTCCACGATTCAAAATAGTTATCAAAGAATGGAGACATGTTCGTGGGCAACCAAGAACACCTGAGGGGGATAAAAAAAAACAAAACAAACAAACAGCATTCAAACTGACAATTAAAATATATATATACACACAAACACACTTCTCCTCACTTACCTTCTGATTGTCACAGGCAGTGAAGAGTATCACTTATTTCCGTCTTAATTTCACTTATTTTTTTATGTTTTCTTTTACAGTTACTACTTTGCAAACTAAATTCAATGAGTGAGATATTTAAGAATTTAAAAAAAAATTACTATATAACTATTGATACTTATTTTTCATTTAAAATTTCTATCCAATTTATTTACAGATTATCAATTTGTTTAAATATCCTAGTCTATAAACTTAAAGTGTGTGTATATATATGATTTTTTCCATATAAAGTGAACATATAATGATTTTAAGTAAAGACAAACTTTAAGCTATAAATCATAAACTACTACCTCATTTTCAATATCAGAGAGAGACAAAAAAGTAAATCTGTATTTAGCCAAATTGATTCATAATTACAGAAATTTTATGAACATAGCATATAAAATAACTAAAAGCAAACAATGATCTAACAAGAGAAAGCATTGTTTTTTTTCTGATAGCAAGAAGTCCATCAAATTTGCAAGTGGTAAAAACAAAAACAAAAAAAACCTCAAACTAGGTTACTAGGAAATTAATCATTCAATAAATTTTTTTAAATATTCACCCTCAAATATCGAAATTATTTTTTGGATCACTAAAAAATTTTTTTAATGTTTTACTTGCAAACTTAAAAAAAAAGTTATTAATGCAAAGAAAATTTTTTGAATTTTAAAAATACCAGGATCTTGAAGATTCGTTTTGCTAACAGGTTTTCTTAAATCGAAGCCCATCAAAAAATGTGCGACATTGGGGGCAGGATAGTCTGTAGAGTTTAGAAGAAGTTGCATTAGATGTTTTCTCATTGCATTGCGAATTCCTGTCACATCTAAGTGTTCTGTGGAAAAAATGTCAAAATAGGATTGAAGAAATTTGAAAGAGGAAAAAGAAAAAAAGAAAAAAAGTTTTACTTGATTTTGTAGTTTTACAATCTCAGTTTCATATACAGGAGGCAATTTTACTAAAGTTCCTTTGGTCAATATAAAAATATTTAATCAAGTAGATTAAGTAGTAAAGAATAACACAAGTATTTTCAGTTTTATCATAATCTGGCTCATTACATTCGAACTCTAAAATTTTATCAATTGAAACTGATATCATTTTTCCTATAAATTAAGTTCAACCGCAATATAATTGATAAAAAAAAAAAAAAAAAAAAAAAGTTACCTTGATTTTCAGATGGATTTGTCTCTTCTTCATCATTTTCTAAGCATTCAACAAATCCTTGTAATAATTCTCTGTGTGTGACCTGGAAAATAAAGTAAGACATAAAGAAAGTGATATAATTTCAAACAACAACATAATCTTATAAATTCTATAAATTAAAGATTACCATATCCAACACTTTAAAAGAATCTAAATTTCATAATTTATTATTTTTTCCAACTCAAGAAATTTACAAAAATGCAACATTTTATTCTTTAAACATTTGGTATATATTTTCAACTTAGTTAAAATTACAGGAACTTTACTGACGAGGAATCCATAAATTTTTTTTATTTCAATCACCCAAATTTTAAACTGGGAGGGATTTCCTTAAAACTATTAATGCTAAAGTAATTGAGTATATGATTAAATGTATACACATTTATAAAGAACAAGATACAATATGAATGGATTAATTTTTCTTTTAATCACACATAGAATTACAAATATTTACAAAGATATCTAAACTGTCATAGTCACAAGTCTTGAATATCTAAAATGAGAAACTTGCACACACAAATATACACGTTTTTATTTTTTTTATTAAATTTAAAACTTATAATGTACCTCATTTGTTGTAAAAAGTGCAACTAAATCAGACTGAACAGACGCTGACCGACACACAAGAAACAAAATTTTCATGGTAGAAAGTGCATGTTCATATAACTGATCATTGTAAAGAACAAACCTGAAAGAAGAAAATAATCTTTTTTATATTTAAAAAAAAAGTGGGGAGGGGGAGTAAAATTTTTAAGATGGAAATATGTAGTTAATCAAAATAAATTAAGAAAAAAAAAAACAAAAAAACTTTAACATAAAACTGATTTTTTTTATATGTATATTTTGAAACCTGAAACACAGCCTAGTCTACAGTTTAAAAAATACTAAGACTCAACTATCTCTCTTCAGCTTCCAACTGCCTAATTATTCCAATTTCTAGCACTGCATCTCAACACACTTTTAAAAAAACACTATGTCTATTGACATCAACTGTATAGCATGTCAACCCTTTTTGAGTTATTTAATGCCAAAATTATATTTTTTGCAAGTAATACGGTTTCAAATAGCTAATGATAATTATCATTTGTAAACAATTATAGCTTCAAGAAACTATCCTTAATACAAATAAGCTGCACCCCTTTATATATTCCTGTTTTATACTCATGATTTTCAAACAGATCCATTTGATCAATAGACGGGACCCTAACAGGTACTACCACTCTGAGTCAATGGAAATGAAAGGGTGACTGCACTCCTTTGAGCAGGCATTTCAACACAAGCAACAGTTGAGTGTCATACTCAGGACACCCTTGGGTGTGGGATCTTAACCCACTGAAGATGCAATCAGCATAATCTAGGTCTGGCCAACAGGATGTACCTACCATCATTTAACATACAGTGAACAGTTCTTGTCTACTTTGACACTCTTTCAATTCTGAAACATCTTGAAAAGATGTGTGAAGAAACATTTGACCACAGTTTTTAGTAATACAACTTTATTTTCATAAGTTAACACTTCCAGTTAAGCAGAGACTTGGGATGAAGGTGACAATGACAAATGCTTCTCTTAGCAAGTGAACAGCAAAATGGCCTGTTTGGTGTCTGCAAAATAGTGGGGTCTTATTTAGGTAAACTTTTTGTCTTGTCTGACTCATCAATCATAAGTAGGTTCTGCTTGCCCAAGTCTGCCAAGTTTATCTCTGTCCTTAAAGATGGGTTGAGTCACCTTTTGACTGACATCATCTGATATCATTACATTAATCTTAAATTGTTTTAATATTCAATTGTCTCAGTTATTGCTGTGTGTTTCAACCACCAAGATGTCATCTATGTAAGAATTAGATGTTCCATTTTACTCTGTCTGCATTTTCCAATATAGTTTGAAAATGGTCATGATGATTTTTGGTGCAGCATTTAGTTCAAATCCCAGTTTAGTCAAGCAATACGTGGTGTATTCAATAAGTTTCCTGACATTTTTGTACAGGCATTTAAAATTGTCGTAGACTCTTGAAAATTCAGTATGTTATTGCTATACATCTTATGACCAATTTCTATGATTTCAGGTTCAAATGAATAGCTACAGCAGCAATTGGAATACACCCTACTAAAGCCTGATTGTCACAGCTGGTGAATTTCAAAAATGCAATCTGGACTTTAGAAGAACGATATGCAATAAAATTCTGTTTTAAACTTGGAAAAAATGTCATACAAACATATGGAATGCTTCAGACTGCTTTTTGACCATCTTGCATGAATTGAGCATCAGTTTTTGAGTGGCATAAGAGATTCAAGGAAGGCAGGGAGTCTGTGAGGGATCATGAGAGGTGTGGGAGGAGTAAGGAAGTCAATACACCAGAGTTGATTGGCCAAAGGGTTAGGGTTAGGGTTACTATGTTGAGGTTTTAAGGGAGTTCAAGAAGAGATTCCGCCGGAAGAGGCCAGCACTCTTCAAATCGAGTCAGTGGCATTTCCACCAGGAAAATCCACAACTCCATCCTTGTCACAGACTATTTGACCAAGATGGGCATCAAGACAGTTCCTCACCCTCCCTATAGTTCAGACCTTGCTCCTTGTGACTTTTGGTTATTCCCTAAGCTCACAGGCTGTCACTATGAGACAATTGAAGAGATGAAAGAGGCTGTGACACGCGCACACAAGAGGACTTCCATGGGGCTTTCCAGAAGTTGTTGGAACAGTAGAACAAGTGCATTGCAGCCAGAGGAGATTACTTCGAAGGGGACTAGAGTTTCATGTGTGTACTATCAATAAAATTGCTCATACAAAAAAAGTCTGGAAACTTATTTAATGATCCTCATAGTTCATGAGTTGGTATTTTCAGTTTCTTAGCCACATGAAGTGGTAACAAAAATGATTTTAAATTAACAATTGTTAAAGTCACAGTCATTTGTCTCTACTCTTGAAAGATCTCCCTGTAAATATGTGGCATCACCAAGTGACACACTATGTAGCGATTCAGTTTCCTGCCTTTTTTTTTTGTTGACTGTAGTATAGATATCAGCAGTAATACTCCACTTTCTACATTCTTTCTGTTTTAAATTTAACTTTTGCTTGCCTTTCTAAAAGAATGCTCAGTAACAGCCCATTTTATTTTCTAACACTGTCCATTACCTGTTATCAAACACTGCATAGAAACTCTTAGTCTCAGTTTTGCAAGATACATTCCCCTTATTAAAATTGTCAAAGCAAATTTCAATATTTTCACTATTTGTATACTTATATTGCATTATATCCTCCCAAATTCTACTCCATTCATACAAATCACAAACTCCTCCTCATTAAAGACTCCTCTCAGTTGACTAATCCATGTTCACATGATCATCCCATTAACTCATATCTTCCCTTCTTTCCCTCTACCAGATCTCATATTGTTGGTAAGAATGTAGAGAACCTACATGGTTAATGGGATATTTCCTTGTGCAGTAGCTATTTTGAATATTTTTCTGGTTGCAATAATTTGCTCACTTATACCCAATTAAATTGGTAACAAATCAATTCCTTGATCATATATAACCTCTTACACCTAAAACACTGACCTTTGAATGGATTCTTTATTATTCAAGGCTGGATTATCTTATTAGTTAATAACTTCAGCTGTAAAATCTTAAATTTTGTTAAAAGTCAATGCCTTTATCCTAGTGATAAAATCTCCTGTGGCATAAATTCAATATTAACTACTACAGCCCGATTTTAAAAGTATTCAAGAAAACCAGCCCCAAATGTAAGTTTAACTATTTGCTTCAATCTCTTTCCAATAAATATTGCTAATCAAGCCAACCTCTTTATATTATTCTCATTAGTCCATTTCACCTTCTCTACCTTCCATAAACTGTAAAAGCCTCTTAATTTATTTTCTTTTTCTCCCCTCCCCCACTTCAATGTTTACTTTTTTTTTCATTTTCAAATATAAAACTATTGCATTCTGTTTAGATATAGAGGAAAGAAAGATCTTGTATTTTTCACTTGGTTTGCCATGCAATGCCTACTTTGCCATTAAAAGGTTTCAGCACTTTGCTCCTGATTGTTATTTTTCCAGACATTATAATTTTTATGGAGAAATAGCTTTAGCTCATCAAAATAGATTAAGAAAAATAAAAACCAAAAATAATAATAAACTTACCTGAGTGGACATATAAAACTTTGATATAGGGATCACAGAACAGTGATCTTGTTTGATAAACACTGACATTCAATCCTCTTTCATCTTGGCTAGCTATCAATCACACCACAAAATATCTAATGAAATATTGTTTCTCAATTTTCAAAACCAATTAATGTTAAAAGTCTTTAATATCCCTAATGCATTGTTTATACTTAATTGTATACATTTAAGAAAAAGATTTTTAAAAATACTGAAGCATATTAATTTGATGAACCACAATTTTCATAATAGATTAAAAAAAAAAAAAAAGATTTTAAATGGAAAAGAAAATTTAAACATTTAATTTGTCATCTACAAATTTTATTTCTTGGGAAAAAAAATTGACATGAAATTAATAGATAATTTAATCAGCCTCATACAGAATTCTTATCACTCAAAATTTTTTTCTGTTTTGGTAAAAAAAATTTTTTTTTAAGTTCTAAAAGTGACTTAGCCGATTGACCTTGAATAAAACTTAAAAGGAAGCATAAGTATAATCATAAAAATAGTTAGATCATTTTATATAAAATGACATACTTAGCAATGTTGACCAAGTGGTCAGGTTTCCCAGTGGATGGATTTACACTACGTAACAGCCGATCCATACAAACAACAACAGTTGAGGAACCAGATTCTCGAAGAGCAGCAAGGAATCCATCTTCTTTTTCCAAAGTAATTTCCACTAAACGTAGGCACAAGAGACATGCTTTTTCTAGCAAGGCTTTACCTTAGAAAAATGAAAATAATAAATGAAATAATTAAACCAGATTTAACTAGTAGAATATTTTGGCAATGATATAAACCAGGAATTTGATGAAAAAATCTTTTTCTCCAGTTAGCTTTCAAAAGTCGGGATTAAGATTACATTTCAGTAGTATCCACTACTGTCATCAGGAATAATTCAAAACAAAATAAGTAGTTCAGGTTAAAATACCAGATGCAGTAGAGTTTGTTTTGATTTATTTTTAAATGGTTATTCTTTATTAAAAGCAATATCTTAGAATTGGTTTGACAAAGGATCTAATTAATTTTAACATTTAATTTGCAATGTCTCCATTATTTGTAGTCTATAAATTGTTTAGCACAAAATTCTAATTCAGTTAATGGCTGTTATTTATCCTTACATAATAGTAATAATTCATGTGGATGTATTTGAAAGAAATCGTCACTGATCCTATTTCTCCTGAAACAGAACATCTAGTCTGTATAAGAAACATGACAATGACAAAGGAGACCAAAAAAATTATTAAATACCCAACTTTTTTGTATGATCTTAAAAAAAAAACAAAAAAAACAAACAAAAACCCAAGCTTGTTAACATATTGGAAATAAAAATCCATTGTAATTTTAACATGACTGCTACAAATGAAGGGAGATAAAAAGTTAATATTCAACACTTAAAACGTACTTAGTTATTAAAGCTATAATTTTCTCAAGTAGAGTTAATATTATCAAAAGTATGGATGGTATTTGACTTTATTTCTTTAATTATACATTTTGAAATTTTTAAACAACATATTTAGAAAGCCAAACCATTGTTAATACATATTAATTTATTATTAAAATATATATAATTTATCATTGATATATATTTATTTATTATTTTCTTTTCCTAGACCAGTCGCCATGTGAAGGTTAAAGAGCTCAATCTGCCCTACTATTTAGTCATAGATGGAGGGAAAATTGTTGGATGCATACTTTTCTCAAGAGTATTAGCACTATGTGAAATGCAAACCTCATCCAAAATTTGAACTTGGGTCACTGTGTGCATTTACTTTGATGATAACCATTACACTATAAGTGCATCCTTATTTATATTATATTGAAGAAAAAAATACCTTATATTGGTTTTGTATTTTTAATAAAAGTAGCTAAAAGATAACTTGTCCAATGAACTGATGAAAGTGTTAAGAAATAGAATTTTATAAACAATTCAAAAGATCAATAATACTATAATTTTCCAAAATCTTTTTTTAAGTTACAGATTTCAGTAAGATCCATTATGACAAAAATGTTGTCAAAATATTGTACATTTGTTTTCTTGATTGGCTACATAAAAATTGGAGAAATAATCTCACAGAAATTCCTTTTGTTGTATGTATACAGACAAGAAAAACAACTCATAAAATTAAAACTTAACCAACTATATTAATATAGATTACTCTTCCATTATAAACTTTCATAACTGTGAATAGGAAAAAAGTCAGGTGAAAGAGTCAGATCTTATTATGTGTTTATACATGCGAGTTTAAACTGGCAGCATGACAGATGGTGTCACAAAAAAGAAAAGCTAGTTAATTGCAATTTGAGGCTCCTAAAAGTTAGTTTTGTTTTTGTCAGAATTCAATTTCAGTTACCAAACCAAGAAATTGAAAAGGCAATTCTTATCAAAATTTAAACTTATATTCCAAGTAAAATTTTTTTTTTAAAAAGTCAACTTCTAAAGTGGTAACCACCCAACATGATACAAGTTATACTTATCAAATCAAGAACACAATTTCAACGTTGAACAGTGAACTAAAAACAAACACAAGCAACTCCTATTACAAAACGTCACTGCATTACTTTTTTCACCTAAAGGGCTAAACCTGGTGAAGAAATTTTCAAAGCTAGTGTACATAGATCACTAGTATCTAACTTTCAATGGAACCATCATTATAAACTGGTTTAAACAGTTACAAGCTCTATCTACCATCAAGAAAATTACATTGTAAATAGCCAAGCTCACACACATGGTAGAAAATTTACCACTCTACCTCATGTGATGATTGACTTGTTAGACAATGTGCCTGAAACCAACCCATACACTGTCTTGAAAGACACCATCATTAAAAGAGGGGTTGGTCAGAGGAAGCTATGCTACACAGCTTGTTCGACAACATCAGCCTCGATGATAGGACTGCATTTCAGCTACTGTGCTACATGAAGAGCTAATTCGGACAAAACACTATGTGAGAGAAAATACTCTGACGGTTGTGACTTGTGAAACTGCCTCAAACCACAATGCAAATACTAGCACCAATGATGGATACCAGCCCAATCGGTATGCTAGCAGATTTTGCAGACAAGATCCATGAGTTCAACAGCAATTCGTGGATAAAAACACTTGCTATTACAAACAACCAACACAATGAGATGCAAGAGTTGAGGGTTGAAATAAATGAACTAAAGGACATGTTGAAAGGTCTTCAAATCCAAAAATTGTTAACAGTCCTGGGACGGGTACCATAGAAGCAGGAGCAGAGAGAGACAAACTCAACACGGTACATGCTGGTATCACTTTCAATTTGGCAATGATGCAAGGAAATGCAACAGCCTCTGTAACTTCAAGCAACAGGGAAATTTTTGCTCCAGCCAGTAATGGAGACAACTAAGAATGGGTGGTGTATTTGTTCGTTTTGTTTGGTTTGGTTTTATGGCATATCAACCTTTGTAGGTTATTTAACGCCAAATCCATTTTTATGTAAATGTTGTCAAGAGCAGGCGTAAAAGGCAATAGAAAACTGATTCTTGTATTAATTCAAGAGAGGACACTGTTGTTGGTTTCAGGGCGTATTGAGTCGAGCGCTTTCTCCCTCTCTCTCGGTAACTGTTCCTTCTCTCTCGCTTTCTCCCTAGTTCTCCTTTCTTCCTTCTTTCCTTCGTTGAGTTGTAACACGTTCGTCGGGCAAATGCACTCAGAACACCATCTTTGTTCAGCCGTTACCGTGTGTATTTGTATGTTTGTGAGCTCTCGTAAGAATTTGCATACGTGCAAATTACCTCTCGCTGGTTCGAGATCTCCCCTTGTCAAATATGCTCGCGGCAGCCATATCGGTTTCCTCTCTACAAGCCAGACACGTTCGTGCGTGCTTCGAATGCCCAGGTACGTTACCTTCACAGTAAATAATCTGTTCTATTGAAAACAGTTCAGTTTAGCATAAGTACACAGTTTGATTGTCAAAAACATTTCCATTTCAAACTATTCAAGCAGTTATATGTAATAATTCAGTTAAGTGTAAATACAGTTTTAATGTCGAAAAACAGTTCTATTTGAAATAATTCAGTTAAGCATAAGCACGCAGTTTAAGTGTAAGTACGGTTTAATTGTCAAAAACATTTCTATTTCAAGCTATTCAGTTTACTCAATTCAGTTTAGCATAAGTATGCCGTTAGTTCTATTTAACCCATAGATAGGGCCCTATCAGGTGCTACCACTCCGGGCCAGAGTGGACCTGGGAGCGATGGCAATGAAGGGGTAATCCGCATTCCCCAAAGCTCCAGCACTGCTGGAACCTCACCATCATATTATTTAGTGTCATATCCAGGACACTGGTTAGGGGAGGGAGGTCTTACCCCTCTGCAGAGGTGCAGTCAGTGTATTCTACAGCCCCAGCTGACTGGGCAATACACAGATTTAAATGTCAAACAGTTTTATTTCAGATAATTCAGTTCAGCATAAGTACACAGTTTAGACGTCAAAAACAGTTCTATTTCGAGCAATTCACTTCAGCACTAGTACACAGTTCCAATGTCAAAACAGTTCTATTTTAAACAATTCAGTTTAGCATAAATATGCAGTTTAAATGCAAAAATCAGTACAGTGAAAGAAGCACGGTTTAGTTCTATTTAACCCATAGATAGGACCCTTATCAGGTGCTACCACTCCGGGCCAGAGTGGACCTGGGAGCGATGGCAATGAAGGGGTACTCCGCATTCCCCAAAGCTCCAGCATTGCTGGAACCTCCTCATGAGATTGTTTAGTGTCATACCCAGGACACTCGTTGGGGGGGGGGGGTCTTACCCCTCTGCAGAGAAGCAGTCGGTGTATTCTACAGCCCCAGCCGACTGGGCAAGAATGGGTGGTGTATTTAAAAGTATTTGCAAAGAAAGAAATAAAGAATGGAGGAAATATTAATTTCCTTTAAAATAGTCCTCTTGACATTGAACATATTTATTCCAGCAAGTTTTCAATAGTCAAAACACCTCTGAAACTCATTTCTTTTAATGTCCTCCACATCCTCAAATCTTACCCTTGAGAAGAATGAAGAAAAGACGTCTGGTAAATATGGGGCAACTGCCTTTGCACAATCCAGCGTTTTTCAAAACACTGATCAAAAGTATTGAGAATTGGCAGAGTTCTCTAGATATCTAGACATCATTATTTTATTTCATTAAGTTACTCAGCTATATATACATTTTCATTTAGATTTTAAAATCAAAACATTTAAAGATATTTTTTGATCATACCTTGTATTTTGTAGACATCAAAATACCATTTCCAAATTAATAACTATCAGCTAGTTACATTTTATGACTTTCATCATAAATTCCTAATCTAATAAGATGCATATGCATCTTAACAGATTTGAAATTTTCAATAATAGTCATAAAATAAAATAACATTTAAATAATTTGTAATTTTGCTCTCAACATTATATTAAAAAAAAAGAAAAAAAAAAACAAACCTGGAAATTCAATATGAGCTGCAAACTGTATAAGGGCATCGTTCAGTATTTGTAAAATCTAAAATTTAAAAAGGAAAAGTGACCAATAAGTTTCTTAATGAATAAATTATCTTATAATTTCTCAAAGAAACCTATGACAGGAAATTTAGGCTTTTAAGAAACCTAGCTCAATCTAACAAAACTTTATTTCATAATTTAAACCTGTAAACTCAATATTTTAGGCTGAGCATTATTTCACTATACACCATAAATCTTTTAAACTCAGTAAGATTACATCAGATACTAATAATGAAAAGTTTAATATAGCAACCATTCACAGCCTTTTCTTTTTTTAATGGAACAATAAAATAATTTTAAACAAAAATGTCTGCCCCCTAAAATGAATTAGAATGAGTTTTGTATTTGATATATGAATAATGCAAGTTTAGGTACATGATACCTTGAGGGTCAAGAAGCTAAAGAAAATGTTACTTAAAATATAAATTTTAAATGCAAACATTAGTAATGGATCAGAACTTATCAAACACTATTATAATTAAAAATATAGACTATACTTATGAAAATAATTTTGCTTAAATTTTTAAAAATAAAATTATATAGATTTCTTCATGAAAATATTAAATTTAAGTTAAAACATGACTGATCCCATAAAATAACCTCAAGCAAAAGATATTTTGATAGAATTCACTGTTCATGCTAAATTGAATAATTTAAATATTGCACAAAAAGAAAAACACAGCAATATTCTTTTGACATAGAAAATTGCCTCAAACATATAACATTTTTCTATTTTAATAGCTTGATAAATTTAAAATAGTTCATGATGTAATGTTAAACATTAACTTTACCCACTTGATCAAAACTATCTAAAATAAAAATGAAAAATAAAATTAAAGCATATACCAAACGCAGAAGTCCAGAGTCATTAAGCATGAGAATCATTAATGTGTGTCCTGGAGGTTTACTGGCCATAAAGATGCCATCTCCTTGAGCAAGTTGGGTATCACCAACAAAATGGCTGGCTTGAATTTTATGCTCACACAGTATCTTATACAAGATTTCCAAGGCCCCAATAGCTACTAGCCACTGAAACAGAAATACAAACAAAAACTTGAATTCTTTAAAATTATGAGAAAGTGACCATACAACAGTTGCAATCTAAGTGAATAAAAAAAGATGCAGCTAAGCTTTAAAATCTAACATTTTCTTTAAATACATGTAAAGAATATATATATATATATATATATATATATATATATATATATATATATATATATATATATATATATATTTTGGCAGCATTTCTTCATTGATACTTATTTGATTGAACATAATAGACATCTTTTTGTCTACATTTTTTTGTTAATGCTTTCAAATTGCTATATCAATCTTATGATATTCGGCAAGAATTGGTTGATAAACCTTCCATGATTAATTATTTCCCCAAGTACTTTCTGCCCAACCTTGGGTCATCATCAGGAGAGGATATATTACAAAAGCGATGTAACTTTTGTATGTACATTATTACTTAGTAAGAATGAGCTTTTATACTGTTGTACTGTGTAGCGTTTACTTTTCAGATTTGTTTCTATAAATAGTGTCAGTAGCTAAAGACATTTAAGTACATTAGCACTGGTTTAAAAATTAATTAAGGGTTTTTTGTATCAATGATACTAACAATAATAATAACTCCACTACCTCTACTTAAGAAAAAACCCTCTAATAACTTCTGTACCCTCAACTTTAAAAGTGAATGCCCTTTCTTATATAAAAAAGCAATTATTAATAACCTGATATCCCATGCCAAACTGATCTCCTCCAAAACAACATTTTATAAAGAGGTAAAAAACATAAAACAGGCTCTCATCAATAATGGGTTCCCTAACTATATTGTTGATGAACAAATTAAATGTATGATTAAAAATGTTAGCCAACAAAATAAACACTGTACCAGTCCACCTAGTCAACAAACATTTATCAAATTTTTTACCACAACCAAATGCGCTACAATTATAAATTAGATGAAAATATATTAAAAACATTGATTCAAAGAAACATATTCCCCAATGATGCTAATAAAAAAATAAAACTTATCATATACTATAATAAATCTAAAACCTCCAACTTAGTCATTAAAAATAATTCTTTTCCCTTGATTGGAGTTTTGCAAAAAACCAATATTATATATCAATTTAAATGTCCTTTAGGAGATTGTATCTCTGAAAATAACAATATATATTGGTTTAATCTCAACTACCCTATCAAGAAGACTTACAATGCACCTTTCTGATACCAGTTCAATAGTACAACATTTAAAAAACATTCATGCCCAACACCAGAATTACAGAAATTTTTTACTGAAAACAACAATATGAGAACAACAAAATAATAAGTAAAAACTACAGATTCTCGAGGCACTACATATTAGGAATATACAACCCAAAATTAATAGAATTAATTTTGAAACCAGTGCTAATGTATTTAATGTCTAGCTACTGACACTATTTATAGAAACAAATTGGAAAAGTAAACGCTACACAGTACAACAGTATAAACACTCGTTCTTACACAGTAGTAATATACATACAAAAGTTACATCGCTTTTGTAATACATCCTCCCCTGATAATGACCCAAGGTTGGGCAGAAAGTACTTGGGAAATAACTAATCATAGAAGGTTTATCAACCAATTCCCGCCGAATATCATAAGATTGATACGGCAATTTGAAAGGATTAACAAAAAAATATGTAGACAAAAAAAATATCTATTATGTTCAATATATATATATATATATATATATATATATATATATATATATATATATAAATACTGTGAAATGATTGAAAATACCCTAACTAAAATGTTCATAAAAATAATCAAATTATCAAAAATGAAAGTGAGAAAAAACTCAATAAATAAAAAAAAAGAAAAAAAAAAAGCTTGAACAGTAAATTAAAAAGAATCAAATCTGCTTAATTTGTACCTTTTCTGCAGGTTTTTTATATGCTCTTGACAAGCACTTAAGCAATACAGAGTCAATAATAAAATCCAAGTAAGGTCCAAATCCTGGAGGTCTATATCCAGCTCCTAGCCCTTGTGGAATGGAACTGTTAATCAGAGTATTGATCAAAGTGAGGAAAGCACGAGATAAAATATACTCTTCATTCCTACTTTCTACTTCTTCCAGTTCAACCTAAAACATGAAAATAACAGATCAAAAACCGAGAAGACAACTAGTTTGAACAATTTGACACTACAAAATTGCAGTTGACTATGTTTAAGGAAGCAATATAAAAAGATTCCAAGACAAAATTCATATTAAATAACCATCAAAAATATATTTATATGCAAATTTTTCAGTTGGTTTGGTTTCTTTGTTTAATGGCTATAACTCGCTTACAACAATATTGCCGTCCATCAGCCACTGTGCCACAGGACTTCCCTACAATTTTTTTTTTATTTTGAATTTATTTTTGAGATTAAGTATTAACTTTGTTATTATGTACAATGAAGTATTAAGTTATATGATAACACTAAAATAAAAGCCTGAAAAAGAAAAACAAAATTGACAAAGTCAGATGGTCATGAGATGACAAACCCTGGGATAAAGAGAAAATTTTGGCTAATAATTTTGCATTGAGGTTTTTTGCTTGTTGAAAAAGGCCTTTTCTGAATTTTTATGAAAAATACTAGATATAACATTGTATTATGTCATCCCACCATCAACATCCTGCCAGTGGAAGTGTAGGGGTGTGTGATAGATATGAGACATCAGAGATTGCCTTGTTTGAGAAAGTTTGTGTTTTGAGTTTAGCAATAATACAGAGGAGAACTATTTTTAAGGGTTTTAACATTTTTAGAACCATTTTTAAAAGGGCTTTGATAGAGATTCTTAGAAGATTCAAGGATTTTCTTTCAGAGGGATGGTTGAGAGACTCACTGAGAAGGCCAGCGTGTCCTTTTAACACATTAATAAACATGAGAACCAAACTGTAGATGTGCTTATTTTATCTCTTTTACCACTGGGAACAAGTGGCAACTTTCAGGACACTAGTAACATTACAATTAGACAAGATAAAATTTGGTAATTTCAATTCAATAGTTAAACAAGCAAAAAAAAAAAAAAAAAAAAAAATTTATGTCATACACAATTTTCAATATAAACGAAATAGCTTACTTGTATTCCTCCAATTTGTTGATGCCTAAGAGAATTTGAGACAGTAACAACAATCTACAATAAAATAGAAGCAAAGGTTAAGTTTTGTTCATAAGTAAATGTATGAAGTTCATATGATGATTGTCATATCTGCTGTCAATGACTTTTTTGACCAATGGGACCCAAGAACTGTAACACCTATGGAAGAAGTGTATAGGCCACAAGGGTGACTATGTTGAAAAATACATATCATTTGGTCATATTCCATGAGAGTATCTTAGTCAACCTATAAACTTTTTAGCTGATCCTTGTATATAAGATACAAACAGAGGAAAGCAAGGAACAGATTAAATATTGTCTAAGCTCATATAGAAATGAAAAGTGCACTGATTTTGAAAATTATTGATAATGAATAGATTGGTCACACTAATAATACAAAGTTCATATTGAAAAATTTCCTATCTGAAGGAATGTACAAATGTGTATTGTTTAATTAGAGGTGACAGAGAAAGGAATTGCAAAAAGTTAAGTCATCAGAGGATTTTCACATAACATTGATTTCCATCTGCTTATATTGCAAACAGATTACAGTATTAGGTGATTTCTAATATAAAAGTTGAATATTTTCACTCTTAGTATGAAAAAAAAACAAACAAAAAAAAAACAAAAAACAAACAACAGATGAAGAAATAACTGAAAACTATTGATTTGGACATTGACAAGAGAAAGCAAAATAAATAAATAAATAAAAGATACTCCATACATAGAGTATTTTTTGGCTTTTTATTGACAATAAAAATATGAATAAAATTGATGAAAAGAAAGTAGAATTGAATTTGAATATAATAGATCATACATAAGTTTAATGCAATGGATCTATAATCAAAATATGAAGTTTATATGAACAGTAGTATAAGTAAAAATAAGCTAAGATGGATATCTGAAAATTTCAAGTATTCGTTGTGTTTTTAACATATGATATTGTAATTGATATTTATACCTGTGATGCTTCAAGACTCTGCCAAAAACTAGCAGCAATTTCTGGACTTTTCCCTAGAGCAGCAAGAGTAAGCAATATTTGAGCTTTCAACCCAGCTGGGATACTACAACCAGCCAAACCAAATAACACAGTTGTTGGCATCCACTGTTGGTTTTCATAAATTGCAATACGACATTCTTTGTTCTGAAATATTAAAATGACTAATTAAAAAAATAAAGAAACAATCATAAGAAATAATCAACATTTGCTAACAATTCTTAATACAATATTTTTCTGAATAGAAAAAGATTAGATAAATAAAAATACAAACAGCTTTTTTTGTATAATAATGATCAATAAAATTATATAAGAAGCAACAAAGCTAACAAAGAAGGAAGAGAACACAAAAGATGTTAACCCAAACTAGGAAAAATTCGATATGCTGAAATTTTAAATGCATGTGTGATAAAATGCAGTAAAATTCATTATATCCTCACAAAATAAAGGTCTATCTGTATGCATGCACGGGAGTCACGTAAATACATTATTCAATAAAATCAAGTAATTTTCTTCTGTTATTCAAAAATAGGAAAATGACTGAGATAAACTTCATGTATTAATTTCATATATCAACTTTATATCCATGTCAGTATTTTGATATGTGCTCTTCTTTAAAAGGCTTTATTTCAAAAAGTTTTCTTGAACATATAATTTAAAAAATAAAATTTCAAAATTCAAATTAAAGAAAATAAAAGTTTAGAGGGAAGTGAAATTTACATCATAAGCATTTATTTCCTATATATATATATATATATATATATATATATATATATATATAAATAAATAAAAATTTATTTTGTAATTTATTTATTTCTATCCATAACTCTTTCATTTTTTTGTCATTCAATTAAATAGGAAGAAAAATAATCAAAATCAGGAAAAACAAACAAACAATAAATTCAAAGAGTGGAAGTGAAATAAGTCAGTCATAACTTAATTATTATTGTTATAAATTTTGATTTAAAGCTGATAATGTTAATGAGCAAATGCATGAAGTTGGGATCTATGACAAAGAAATAATCCTGCACAATTGTCCAAACAATAGGAACTAGACAATATAGTGCAAACTTTGCAAAGCCCAAGCCCTCAACCAACATCAACATCACACTTGCTACCTTACAAATAAACAATAGCACCTGGCTCTTTACAACTGCAAGTATCTTTCTAAAAAATAAGTGAATGTAAATCTGAGTTAGGCCTTCACTACATCATTACAAACAATGAATTCAGCTACATTCACTTACCTGCTGTCATAGCACAGGTCATTTACCTCAGACATACCACAGAGAATGATCTCATAACAAACCTTGATGTCATTGGGTTTCAAGACAAAACTGAACCTGTAGGCCTCCACTAAGCAAGCAACCTGACAAGATCACCCTTTTCCCATTCAAAGGTGATAAGTCACTACTAGTATGAAGCTCTGAAAATTACAAACTGGCCTAATATGTATCTCTTTCAGACAGGTTCATCATAGCAACAGTCATCAGTAGAAGAGAAGACAACTTACCGCATGTGACAAAGCAAGCAAAATGAGTGATACACCCAAGAAAGAGAGAAAAAAACATGACCACCCTAATACCTCAATCTAAAATAAAACGTGGTCTCAAGCAAGAAGAATTTGTGAGAGTGACATACATAAATTTTTTTTAAGCGAATGTACTGGCCAAGCATAAAAATGCCACATGCGGGAGAAAGGCAGAAAAAACTGAGGGAGTGAAGACGTTATTTGTGTTGGTGGGAGAATGTGACTGAGTGAAGACACTATTTTTGTTAGTGATCACTTGGATCCATTTCACACCTGAACAAGCTATTTTGGTGAAAATGACAGAGGGAAGTTTGACCTCAAAACCATCCCTGATTTTGAGGAGGTGCCCATGGTGTAGTCGTTATTGTCGTAGGAAATGGACACGGCGACACGTGTTCAAATCCTGGACGAGACTGATTGCATTTCACATAGCACTAATACCCTTGAGGAAGGTATGAATCCAATTATTCTCCCTCCAGCTATGGGTAAATAGTAGGACAGACTAGGTTCTTCTGCCTTGGTTAGGCAACTAGTCTAAGAGAAGGAAAACTCTGAATTCAAACCTGTTAAACTCCACTTAAAAATTGACCTTGTGTCATATCCTGCCCGAGCGGAGGAGTTGGTAAATAGTACCATCCCTGATTTTGATAGTTTGGCATCTGGGCAATCTGTAGTTAAGTGGATAGAGAAGGCTGAGTTGGTCTGCAAGATGTATCAAATAAAACATCTGGCACACTAGTCCTCTTAAGGCTGACAGGTGGTGTATTTGCTGTCTACCAATAGCTTAAAGAAGAAAAGGAGGACTTCAGTTTGATAAAATCTGCGCTGTATACAGCTTTTGCCACGGGTGGTTTCCTAGTAAATGAACAATTTGCTGTGTGATGTCTCTGCCCTGGGAAATCAGTTGATGTCTACCTTGTGGAGTTACAAAATCTCGATTCTTTTGGGTGAAATGAGCAACTGTGGCATAGCATGAGTTCATGCAAGTGTTACCAGACCAGGTTAAACGTGTCCTTCACGTTTCAACCCAGATGGATGACTTATCCATCGTCCAACTGTTAGCCTGCACACAAACAATTATAAAAGATGAGATGATGGAGGCAGATATGGCAGTTGCAGCAGTACCAAAACATGAGATGAAACAAGGAAACTTCCATGTGATCCCATATCATGTTGTCACAGCAATGGTCCTAATCATTCTGCAAAAGGCCACACACTGGAAGGTGGAAAACTGAAAAAGATGTTATAAGTATGACGCAAAGGGCTATATAACCCACAAATATTCATGAAACGAGCCAGGGAAATAGGCTTCAGCACCAGCCTATACTCTGAGCCCCATATAAAAGTGGCACTACCCACAATTGCTGTACAGAGTGATGGGATTAGGAGTATGGCCATACAAGACACAGGCTGTTCGCAGTCACTTATAAGCAGACTGCTTTGTCACTCTTGGAAGAAGAAGGAAGTGGACATGTTCACTGTTGGTGAAAGGAGTCTTAAGTACTCTGGGATAGGACTTATCAAATTTGATGTGAGCAACATGTCCTATTGGTATTGTAATTCTAGTTGTGGATGACAATTTCTTTGGGTTTGACTTGCTTCTCAGATTTGATGCCATCAAAAAGTCAGGAGGTGTATGAGTGGCCAGTGATGGATGGAACTGTGAGCTTTTTTTTAACTTGACTAACCCTTGTGCACAGCCATTACCATAAACAAGCCCGACTTTTATGCAGAGTATGACCAGAACAGGAGGATCTGGGTTGTGTCTTGGTAGTGGTCTAGCAACCATCTGCCAGTTACATTAAAAACAGGCTAGCAGAATATCTTGCTCCTAAATAGCTTCGAGAGGAGTAAGATCGCGAGCTGCAAACTTGAATAGTAACGGCTGGTTACTCCCATAGTCTGAGGGTGAACTTGGACACCCAAAGGTCTAATTCCGCTGATAGCTGTACTGCAGAAGAAAAAGCATAAAGTTTGGTCTGTCATAGACTACCGTGAGCTCAATGAGAACGTGGATGCATGCACAGCCAGTGCAGACCTATGTACTCAGAAGTTGAAAGAGTGGCAACAGCAAGGGTCAAATGTTGCTTTATTGGATTTGCATCAGGCATACCTGCAGATCCATGTTGACAAGTCTTTGTGGCTATTCTAAATGGTGAAAATTAAGGAGCAAAGATATTGCCTCACCCACTTGGGATTTGGGCTAAATGTGGTACCTTAAATCATGCGGTCCATTGCGAATCGTGATTGGACAGGATGAAATCGTCATCAGTACCATCTCTTCATATATCAATGATATATTTATCAACTGGAGTGTATGCCCCGCAGCCCAGGTGAAGGCGCATCTTGAGCAGTTTGGATTGACAAGCAACTGAACTACTAAGGAATGGTGCTCAGGTGTTAGGTTTATAGGAGCATGGAAGACTACAATGGCGACGTGAAGGTGAGCTTCTGATGGCACCCAACATACTCACCTGTTGGAGCATCTTTTCCCTGTGTGGGAAATTGACAGGACATTTACCAGTGTATGGCTTGCTTCATGTTGCGACTGCATTTGTGAGGTGCAGAGCAAGTGCTGTTATGACAATATTGGTCGATGGTGGTACGTGAAGGGTTAACCAAAAAGTTGAGTAGCCAAATATAATTGCCAAGAAGTGTAAAATTGAAATTTCTCGGAAAAAGAATTGAAAATTCTGAGAAAGAACTTTTGACAATAGTCAAAACAGGAAATGGAAAGATGTTGACAGGTAATGGGGGTGACCAAGTTGGTTACAAGTACAATCAGAAAAATATGTTGTTTTAAGAAATGAGTGATATCATGAAACAATTCACAAGCCTGAAAAAAAAAAAAAAAATAAATAAATAAAAAAAATGAAAATTAGAAATTTGACAATCAGGGAAGATAACCCGTGACCTGTGACTCACCTGATTGCAGTGACAGGGAGAAAAGGTGTTGAAAGGTGAATAAGGAAATCTTTGTTGATGGTAGGAAGGCCATCTGGCATTTAGGGAAATGCTTTAGCTAAGGGATGACAAAATTATCCGAAATTACTTATCAGTGCTGAAAGGGAATTATCAATTAGCCTGGGCGAAGGCCAGCCTTTCGCCTACGTAGGGTTGAAACCAGTTCCATCAAAAGTGACAGTCCAGCATATTTGGACATAAAGGGGTTGGACCCTTTCTGACGTCATGAGCGGTAAAATGAGAGAAACTATGTTGGTAGGAGGAAAGTTATCCTCCCGTAGTCCTCACTACGAGGGTAGTGAGAGGGCCGACTCTGTGAAAGTAGTGAAAAGGGGGTTGGACCCTTTCTGATGACGAGAAGTGAAACAAAGACATGATGAATGTCTAATGAATTGAAAATGACGTTATAGAGATCACCCCTGCTGCAGTCAGAACCTACCCCAGAATATTTGCAATTATTATATAAACGAGCTGATTTTTGAACTCAGTAGTTGGTGGCAGAGAGCGAAGCAGACGAAGACCAGACAGGGACCAACAGTTTGGAATTGTGCTTTGCACTGCCAACTCATATATTGCCAGTCCGCCGCTGGGACAAATTGTTGCTAAGAAAATTTAACCCTCGTCAAACCGCCGCCTTAGACCATAAGTCACACCCGCAGTTTTTTGTCGCCATCTGTAACTTTGAAGATTATAATACCTTTTTATTATTACCTACTGCAGAAATCGGAGTTGTATTTTTTTTTGTTTTACAATATATACCCTTCGGATTTCGATCTTCAGCTGCCAGTACACCCTCTTCCTTTCAGATGTGGTCATCGGCCCTTCTTTTAAAGAATCATAGCGTGGGGCAGGGCAGTGAATGGTCACTTTCTTGGAGGGAACTTTCGATCTGTTTTTCCATGTTGTAGTAGAGAGACTGGAGGGAGGTGGACAAGGTTGTGGCAAAAAGGGGTACCATAATTGGTATCGTTTAAACCAGGTAGTGACCCTGAGGGGGTATATTTGGTGCCGTAATCGAGGACCGGGTACGGACCTGGTATAATTGGCGCTGTGACCGAGGATTGGAGTCTGGAGTTTTGGTATACTGTAACAACTGGATGGGATGATGAAGTACAAGACACTCTCCTTTGTTGAATGCTGGCGGAAATTATTACAAGATCATCTGACAGACCTATGCAGTGGTGATTGGTGTGTGGATGGGCAAGACATTATTATATGGGAGGATACAAGCTCTCTTGCTACTGGTGTTGTCATCGAGAATGGTGGATCCATAGCTGAGGATGTAAACTGATCGTGACTGGTGCATGATGACAGACATACAAATCTGGCAGAGTTTGATGCAGTTGGGGGAGGAGAGGGGGGAGAGTTTCCAACCTGGTGCTGCAATGGATTTCTGACACCTTATCCAGGAAGACGAGGGAGTGCACCAAAGCGGTGTCTGAAATGTTGATTGGGTGTCAGCTACTCTCCTCCACTTGAGAATTGACCTTGGAATGTGAACTTGTAATCTATGCAATGCTGGTTAAATCCCATGAGAACTGAGCTGATCAACTCACCAGAGTACCTTAGTGATGGCTGGATGAAATCCAAAAAAATGACAAGAATCCATAGAACTGGTGTGTGCAGCAGCTTTGAATGGGCTGGAGCCTACTCATATACGAAACATCCATCGTGAACACCTTGGCATGAAGTGTATGCTGTACTTTGTCAGGATGGATAGCTCAGGTGTCCAAAGCAGTAGTCCTAAAAGTGGTCAGAAACTGTGACTAGTGTTGACCCATAGATCCAGCTGCTGTGCATTGGAAGATGACGACAGAGATAAGTCATGTGAGAGTGAAATCAAATGTACTGATGTTTTTCAGTGCAGAGTCAGATGATTCATCAGCAGAACCAGAAGAAATGGATTCTGGAGATGACAATGATGAGGCCAAATGGGCACAACAGGACAAGAGATGGGTGAATCTCATCCACCTCTACATAGAAGCACACAACAAAAGCAACTGCAATCTCCATGCCATCTATGTGATCAGGGAGGAGGGTAGAAGAGAAGACAACTTACCCTGCTGGCAATGTGAGTGTGTTTATGCCTGGTATGCAAAATGAGTGGTACACCTGAGAGAGGTGGGGGGAAAAAAAAGAAAAAAGAAAAAAAAAAAAAAAAAAAAAAAGAAAGAGAAAAACATGGCTGCTCTAACACCTCAATTCTCAATTTAAAATCAAATCTGGTCTTGAGCAGGGAGAATTTGCTAGAGTGGCATATGCAAAATTTTTTGAAGTGAATGTACCAGCCAAGCATAAAAAAAGGCAGAAAAATTTGCAAGGGAGTGAAGACATTATTCTTGTTGGTGGAGAAACCAACAGAGTGAAGACATTCTTGTTGGTGGGAGAATGCAACCAAGTGAGGACATTATTCCTGTTGTGGGAGAGTGTGACCAAGTGAAGATGCTATTTTTGTTTGCTAACTAGGATCAGCCAGTTTGAGACCTGAAACTTCCTGGTTTCTCAGCCTATACATGATATTACTTCAAGTTATGATGATGATTAAATTATTTGACTCATTCCATTCACTCTTATTGCTTCTATTTCCAGTATGGTTTGTTGTTAACGTTTTTGTTTGAATAGATTTATAGTAGTCGACCATAGTCGAGGGTGACCCGAAGGCTCCCTTTTCGATAGCTACTACACCAAGGTGTAGGGGAGGGCGCTACTCCATTCCCAGGATTGCTCCACTTTACCCTTGAACCGTACCTTATAATGCTGAGTGTTAAGCAAGGTGGTATCAATTACCATTTTTAAAGTCTTTGGTATGACTCGACCTGGGAATGAACCCAGGTCTCCCGGGCCATTGGCGAACACTCTAACCGCTCGGCCAATGTCCCGGTATGTATGTGTATATAAATAGATTTATAATAAATAGAAATAATGATAAAATAAGAATTTAGAATTTTTAATTACATAATTCTATCAATCAGTAACATTGGCTTAATAAGGACTTTACAAGAAAAATTAAAGTTTATGAATATAATATAGGAAAAAATATATTATTGATAATAAAGCATTAAAAAATAATTCTAAGATAAAATCTTTCAATGATTTAATTAATGAAGAAATTTTTCCTTACTTGACTTGCAATGCACTCAGTTAGCTGTAAAACTGCAATAAGAGCTTCTTGCTCTTGTGGAGTGATTCCTCCATGTGCATGATGTCCTCCAAATGTTTGTGATGGTACTTCCCGCCTCAGGTTAGTGTAGTACTGGTTTAATGAGATAAAAATATGATCCCATGATACCATATGTGCTGAGCTCCCTGTAGTAACAAAGAATATGATTAAAAATAATATAATATTATTTTATACTAGATACAGATAGTACAATTAGAAGAAATAAGTATGACTTACCTGAATTCATGCCATTCATTTTGAGGAGACTAAAGCAGTGCCAAGCACATTGAGGACTGTTAGCTAAACCAATTAGCAGTTGAATATAAGGAACATAAAGAGATGCAGGTAACAAATCACCAGCTAGACGGACAAATTTATATAGAGCAACCTAACAAAGAAAAATAAAATTTATAAAGAAAAGGCTTAAGCATTATGTTTACAATAATTTTTTTGCATTATACAGAAATAAATACTTAGCAAAATACAATTTAACTTATTCTACAAGTGATTCTGACATTTTCCCCAGTGAAGTTAGGGGTAAAAAAATAAATAATTTTTTTTATCACCTTTCATTAAAAAGAAACTTCTAATAAAAGCCCTATCTATGGTAAAAAATAGTGAAGATACTAAATATATAAAACAACTGGAATATAAGTAACACTAAAAAGCTGAATACTCAAAAACATTAACAGTGAATATCCTATTTATCAATTTATAATACTAACTACTATAATTATCATTAATTTTTTTTAACTAACACTTGACATAAAAGAAAATCTATTTGTATAATCTATGAGAGTCGCAAAAAAAAAAAAAAGATAAGTAAAATAATGCTTCCTATCAAGTTATTTTGGCCCACACATCAGAAGATGAAGATAGTAAAAGTTCACCTAATGAAACAACCCACTTGCCAGGTTTTGTTGGTTTAGTCATTTAGTGGTGTGGACCCTGATGTTTTTTTTTCATACCTGGCAGGGGGGCAGGTGAGCATTTCACAGGTTGTATAAAAAAACAAAAAAAAAAACAAAACAAAAACAAACCAACAACAAACAGAGGGTGGAAGGAAGAAAGATAAACACTGATTCAGAACTGTACCAAGAAGAGTGACCACCACTGGGTGGGGGGTTTGTCGATTGGGGTTTACCACCAACTGCCCAAACAATGAAACTATCTATCCAGACTTAAATGAGACAAAAACAAAAAAACTTTTTAAAAATTCCACAATGGATAGGGAATTGTTAAAAAACCTTTCTTTTTTTTTTTTTATTTAACAGTTCTTTTCTTAAATTGAATACCAGGGATCATCAAATCACATATTTTCTAATCTTAGTGTGTTCACCTTTGTCAACTTTAAATTGAAAATTGTGGTTTTAAATTGTGACTGGAATGTGAATTATTACTATTACTACTATTACCATTATCATTTTATATATATAAATTTACACATACGCACATTCTGTTTTTATTATTTAACTTAAAAAAAATTTTCTTTTTTTTTTTTTAACTCTATAGCTAGGAGGAGACAGATATAGATGTAGAGTGACAAAAATTCCTTACCTTAGCAATCTCTCTTTTAGCATTTTTTTCATTTTCTTTGTTTTTTGTTCTCTTTTGTTCTTGATTTTCCTTTTCTTTCAGTTTTTTTTAATTTCCTTTTTCCTTTCCTGGGAGTTCCCTATGCACACCCCTGTGCCCATATTAAGCATGATTCTACATTGACCAGTTAGTTTGAAACTAACACCACTCTCAATATTTTGTTTTTCTTTTAATGAACCTTACATTCATTCCCTTTTATAAAATGTTACTAAGATTTTTAGTTATGGAAGGATAGAAATCAATGATGTCAAATTGTATTAAGGTCGCTTTACTCTTATTTTTTATCCCCCTAAACCATTCAATGGTCTCATATGAATTCTCTCAAAGATTGCAATGGTTAGCTTTTTTAACACTATTTACAATATTAATATTAATATGGGGATTAAAAGATAAAGGGTTAACCCCTGACATACAGTGGTCCATATTGAAAAGATCTAGTACCCCAAAATCTTTCGATAGTAGATGCAACCTGTGTCTTGAAGAAAAAATCCACATTTTGCTTTTTCCTGAGCCAAAAAAATTATTAAATAAGAGAAATGAACTAATAGCTAGGTGTAGACATAGGGCTAAATTTAAACTATAAATATTTAACCAAATTTTTCTATAAAAACAGAGTTAATTTTGAAAATTACAGTTAAATTTGAGGATAAATAAAATAAATTGTTAGATAGAAAATTGTGAAAAAGCACATAAAACATACGTACTACGCATAAAAAGTGGAACTGATTAATGCTTTCTAAATATTTTTGAAATGTTAAAATATAGTAATAAATCAAATATTTGTTTTTGTTTTTAGTCTTAATATATCTATTACTGTATCTTTACATGAAGTTATCATTTAAAGTTAAAATCTAATTCAAATAAAAAATCTGTAATTTAGGTCTAAATATAATTAAAAAAATTATTAATTAAAGAAAAGTTTTTTAAAAAAACAATTTTTACTACATTGCTAACCGAAATTTAAAACGGAAGTGGGTTTAATGAAGAGGTAACTCTTCACCCCTCTTCTATCCCCTCCCACTATCCCCTTTCACTACCATGTGTCTATTCTAGGTTTTTATTTTATCAAAAAGATCTGAAGAAGTCCTGTTACTTTTTTCGTGTTTTTGGAAATTTCAAAAATGTAACAGGATTGAAATAAATTTATAATCCTATGTGACCGGTTTTGGTGTTTTTCTTAAAGTATATATATATATATATATATATATATATATATATATATATATATATATATACACACACACACACATATATATATATATATATATATATATATATATATATATATATATATATATATATATATATATATATATATACACAGTGGCGACTCTAGCCTATTTTTGCTACCCGTGCCCCGCCTCTGTCAACTTCAGTTCCCAACCCGTGGTCCGTGGACCCAAAGTAAGTCATCATAGTTGCTATTGCATGATTCTCCATTGTATAGCACAGATTGACAAACCTACCTTGCATGGTGTTTTTTTTGTAAACAATCAAGATACTATATAATTTGTAGTCTTGTTAATACAGTAGATAAGATAATTTTTTTCCTTTCAAAAGTATAGAAGAAAAGAGATGTTCATTACTATGACGAGAAAAATATGTTTATTAAAATAAAGAAATTGATGACAATATACACAGCTAGTAGTTTCAATTTCGCTTAAAATAAAGATTATTTGTTGAAAATGCATTCAAATAAACAAATTTTAGTTACTGAATGTAATATATGCAACATTCATTAAAGAAATAGAGATCTGTTAGTGAAAAAACGAATTAAAACACGCTGTTTAACCAACATTTACCATAGCGATGATGATGACGTCGGCGACGGCTATAATCTGCTACCCCACCTTCTCTCTCTCTCTCTCTCTCTCTCTCTCTCGGTCCCTCTCCCTCTTCCCAAGACAGTTGTGAGCAGTCACATTGTGCTAATTTTTTTGAGCACGGTATTCTGGCTTGCTTTTTCTATTAGCTACAGCCAAAAGCGAGATTTTGCTAACATTACTGTTATTATAAGGGTCTAGTGCCTGGCACGGATTACGCGTGTTCAACATTATAGCCGATTTTATGGGATGTTCAATGCATCTGACGGTGGCCGGACAAAGACCATCCGTTCAAAACAGCATCGTTGTATTATTCCCAGATATATTTATGAACTTTTGGCTACTTAGTTATCGAAACTTGAATAGATACGTAATTTAATTGAGATCAGACTAAGTATGTTTGCTTGAAATTAATGGATGATTTTTAATCCATTTTGAATAACATTGACCGAGTTATTGGTCATGCCGGGCACGAGTAGCACTAGTCCCATCTCCGCCCCTGATATATATATATATATATATACACACACACATATCTATCTATCTATCTACATATATATACACTCCAGCACTCATTAGGGTAAACTTCATAATATTCTGGAATACCATTGCAATCTTTACAGATGGCTCCAAGGACAAAGATAAAACACTGTGCAGCCATTTTAAGTAAGACAATTACAAGAAAATGTATCTTTACAGCTGAAACCCATACAAATAGACCTAGCACTTAACATCTCTGAAAGCAACCTCAAAAATTGTATCATTTTATCACTGTCTTATCACTAAGAAATAAAAAAAACTGGAAGACCTCATAATTATTCCTCCTGAATAGATTGGACTGTATGGTCAACTCTGAAGAGTTTCTTATATGTTGCCACAATGGAGCAAGGTGAAATGAAAGGGCTTACTCAGCTAGATTGGCCCCAACAAAGTCAAAATTCCTTCATACAAAATGGCAACAATGTTGGATTAACAATATTCATAATAAACTCTTCTTATCAAACCCACTTTGAGAGAATGGAGTCCAGCCTTCAGAAAATCCAGAAAGAAATAAGTCACTATATCCTGACTATAAATTGGTCACACAAATTACACACACTTTTATACTCAACAAGAACAACTATGACAAACATCCTGCATTGTTAAATACGTTCTCATAGAAAATGCTTTTTCAACACAAATAACATGAAAGACCTATTTGAAAATGTCAACATGGATAACATTCTGTCCTTTCTGAAAGAAACAAAATAATACCAAAAAATATAAACATAAACCTGATCAATACCACACAAAGTAACCTCTCAACACATCCCTGATGAAGTTAATACATCATTAAAACCATTAACTATGGAAATGTAGACACACAACATATTCTATTCCAAGAGAGTAGACAATAATATAACTCTAAACAGGTCAACATGTCATTAAAATCCATTAACCAACCATCACCTCCATAATTTCCTTTTATTTTTTGTATATATAGTAACTTCTTGAAAATATAGGTTGGTTCTCTAGACGGTTTGAGCATTTGGTTTTGTTGGTATAATCTTCCTCCACATGGTCTTTTTGGCCACAGCTTCCACATGTCGGATGTTTTCTGCAGGTCTCCTTGTGATGTCATATTCTGACATTTAAAACACCTTAAAGGTGCAAGAATACATTGTTCTACTTTTTTGAGGCACTATCCAATTTTTACTTCCTTGGGAATTATAGAATAGTTAAATGTCATGATGTAAATGTGCTTGTATTTCTTCACTACCTCTTCTAATAGTTATCTTTTTGTAATCCATGTCTGTTTAAGGCTGTTTTTATTTCCTCTGGTGTAGCTAGGGATAACTTCCTGTTTCTGATAACTCCCTTTGAAGTGTTAAGCTCTTCATAAGGGTAAGTTTTGTAATCCAATGTGTGGAAAGTTTTCATTTTGATTAGGCTTTTGGTATGTTTTTTATTATTTAGCTCTACAAGTAGAGTGTTGCTTCTAATTTTTTTCAGTTTGAAGGTTTGCTCTGCTGAAGATTATTTTTTCAATTAAGGAGAATGTTTGGTTAAAGGAGTTCCTTCTAATGATTCAATTATAATTAATCTTGGGAATTTTGTCCTTATTTCATTTTTGAATCAAATTCGGAGAAGTTTTTATTTGTTTTGTTTTTGTTATTCATTGGTCCTATGCTTCATTGTTCAACGTCTGTTGGGACTTTACCAAGGAAGATACCCATTCGCCTTAGTTGAGATGATGATACATCAGCCAGTATACTTATGTTAGGAGAGGGATTTTGAGCACACTGCTAATTTCAGGCTTTCAGTCCTCAAGACCTAGAGCTTTAAGGTTAAAGTGGTCAAAGTCTTATTTTTCTTGACACAGTTGACCCTCAACCACTGCATTCTAACACCTTTAAGATAAAAAGGCTTGAGTATTTGTTTGCCATAAAAGCTATTTGAAGAATACGGTTAGGCCTTAATTATACTGGTTCTAGAGCTTAATATGATCAACTGATTGATTGGATTTCTCCAATTGCCCATCTAGCCTAAGTAAGGGCTGAAATGGAATGTTGCAGGTCACGTAACCACTTGGTATTTAGGTGACTGACTGTTCAGCCACTAGGATTCTGTCCTAAGACATTATGGGTCTTCACCCATGGCTGACAAGTGGTCTCATTGGGAAGGCATGTGGTATTCCTCTACAGAAGTGCAGTCAACATTTTTATTGCTCCAACCAAGCAGGTTGTAAATTGTTTTGAGGGTTTAAATGTTCAATGAATAAAAGCACAAATCAATAAATGTATAAGAAATCAAATTAATTTAAGTAGTGGTGATGATTTTACCTGACGCTGAGGTGGTCGATGATGTAAAGCACTTGTTCCTAAATGGTTATCTGCAACTGTAGATTCTGCAGGACACCAATATTCAAGGCCATACTCCAAATTAAGCTTATCCTGCCCATACAATTCAGCAAGCTAAAAGAAAATATTTGAAAAAAAAGATAAATAAATTTTTTTTAAATAAATAAAATCAATTAATTAGATAAAAATAACTGAACTTTCGATATCTTAAAAAAAAAAAAAAAAAAAATTTTACAGAGGAAATTAAATTTTAACAAGATAAACTATTTTGGCTTAGGTCCGTTTCTCATCAACTAGAAAAATCCAATATTTTTATTTATCAATTTATTCAGTCAATGGCATTTTAGTCAAAAGGTCAATTAGATTCAATATTTGCAAATCTGAATTCATCTGAAGACCATGAACCTTTAATTCCATGCCAAAGACGTTACTAGAAGTTAATAAAAGTGACCCTTTTTCTTAAGATCCATCAAACAATTTTCAGGAGGCACTTGTAGTGTAATTGTTATTGTCATCAGAAATGTACATGGTGACCAGAGTTCAAATCTTGGATGAGGCAATTTGCTAATAGCGCTACCACCCTTCAGAAAGGTACAAATCCAATTATTCTCCCTCCAGCTATGGATAAATAATAAGGTAGACTGGGCTAGAGTAACCACTCTAGAAGAAGAAAAACTCTGAATTCAAACTTATTGAACTCTATTTAAAAAATTGACCTTGTGTCACATCCCATTCATGCCATCAAACAATTTTAAAACAAAAATTTCAGAAAACAATTGGCCTAATGAGTAGAGTGTTCTGAAATGGTCCAGGAGACCAGGGTTCAATCTTAGCTCGAGTCATACCAAAGGTTAAAAAAAAAAAAAAAAAAAAAAAAAAAAGGTACTTAATGCCCACTTGCATTATAAAGTAGGCATCAAGGGTAAAGTGGAGCAATCCAGGGAAGGAGTAGCTATCGAAAAGGGAGCCTTCGGGTCACACCCAACTACGGTCGCCAACTTTACTTTTACTATATAATTAAACATATTTCAGCCTTTTTCCTCCATTCTTACATAATATTGAGGGCAAACCCCCATACCCCCCCAAAGGAAACAGAATTACTTTTACTGACAAGAAACAGACATTTGAACACCCAATTTACAAATTTGAATTCAATCTAAGATTTACATCTACCCTAAACTTGCGTGTATTCATTAGAATATTTAATATGCAAAATTGTATGGATCTATTTTTGTCTAGTTGATATTTTTAAGAAGTACGTACAAGTTTAAGTAATTCTTCAAAATCTCTACTCAAACTGGAAGGTGGTTCCTTGCCATTCTGCAAGTGAACCATAATAATGCGGGCTGCTTCATCACCAAGATTCCTCAATTCTGTTACCTGATAAATAAACAAACACATTTTGAAGGCAATAAATAACTTAACCATTGTTGATAAAGAAAACCTATATGGAAAGGCTAGATGGATAGGATACTGGTGAGGAAAAAAATCAAATCAGATTCTGATGTAGCATTGGTAAGATTAGGTTAAATATGATAAAATCAAGTAAGATTTATCCAATGCTGCCTACATTTCCCTAGTCTGCAAGTGAGATGGCTAATGAGTTTTGATTAAACTTACAGACATGGTCACTTACTGATCTTACAAAATTATGCTGAAATAACAATTTCATCTTAACAACCCAAAGGGCTTTTCAATAAAGAGGAGGACTTGAATATTTGCAAAAATTAGTAACTCATCAATGTCCAAATGTAGGTGTAAAGGCTATATTAGTGGGCCATCTTCAGCCTTAAGTTAGTTTCTCAATTCTGCTGGAGTTGATTTTTCAATGCTGCCAAAGATGGTTTCACATTACTTCCACAAACCGCAAAACTATTTTGTTTGAGTTTTGTTTAATGGCATATCAACCTCTGTGGGTCATTTAATGCCAAGAAAGGTTAGGTTGGTTTTGTCTTCTATGTGGGTTTTAGGGCATGGTTTTTGTTTTTTTTATAGCTCTTGATTCTATTTGGCCAGATATTGGTGAAAAGGTTGATTTGGTCAGATTTCAGTGAAAAGGTGAGGTTTTTTGGAAGACTCAAGATGTTCTCTAGGTTAGTTTGGTTTGGTTGGTTTTATGGCACAAGAACCCCTGCAAGCCACACAATGCTAAACTTCGTTTATACAGATATTAAGATTTACAAACGAATACTAAGATAATACTCCAAATGAGCCAGAGCTCACCTGCCTGCACACAAACTAATGGTTCCAAGCATCGCTGCTACACAATATTAATAATTCAACCCAACATCAACAATCCACCTGCACATAGTCAAATAGTCATACACACGACTTGTAAATGAATACATTTGATTTGTAAACATTCTGCTGATTTTTCAACAAGCTCAAGATTATTTTTCTTCATAGCCAAATGATTTCAAGTATCTACATCCAATACAAATCATTCTATTCACTTTTAGTATCTGTTTGCACACATTCAGTCTGTTTGCACACATTCAGTCTTGAATACTGCTATGTACCAGCAACAATTCAACCTCAGTCATTTGTTAGCATACATTTAAATAAATATTCAGGATATGTGAGAGATCAGTTTGTCAGTAATTTTGTTTTTACTTTTTTTAAGTAGATGGTTTGTAAGTAACATTTAAAAAAAGGGATTGAACTCATTTGTTTGCACACGGCTAAATGGTTTCAAGTCTTGTAGTTATTTGTTATACCTTCCAGATCGAGGCTGGCAACTATGCGGTCTGTGTCCCTGTCCATGCTTTCTATACTATATGATCTTTGTAGGGAATTTATTGATCCCTGAGCATTGGACTGTTTATCTATTCCCATAGGTGACTTGTTTTTGTATTTACTCTTCCACCCTGGCCAATGGGGGGGGGGCTGTGCTTTTTGTTTAAGTTGCCCTGGCTTTTTGATTGTGGGCATTGAGTCTATTTCAATTTCCAGTTTAATTTGGAGTTGGTTTTCAATTTTTTTTTTCTTTGTTCTTGAAGTTGATCTATGTCTACTTTCTGTAGCTTGTGTTCAATTTTTTTTTTTATATGATTTGTTGTTTCATTTTCTGTTGGGTTGTCTTTTGTATTTATTTTATGAAGTCTCTTTTGGAGTTTTATGGTGTCTGTTTTGATGTGGGTGGTTGTTTCATCAGAATCTTTTATGGCTGTTTCAACAGGATCTATGTTCATTGGGCTGAATCTGTTGGATAATGGAATTGCTTCATTTATTAGTGATTTTTGTTTAGCTTGGATTTTTCTTTTCTTTGCTTAGGGAATTTTTCCTGATTTTGGCTGAATCTCTCACATTTATCCAGAACTGTTAAAATGTGTTCCTTGATTGTCTCTTTTGTGATCGTTTTTAGTATTTCTATTAATTTTTTTAACTCATTAATCAGTTTGTTCAGTTATTCCAGTTTTGGTTTTGTATCTTCCTTTTCCTCATTTCCTTTATTTGTTACATATGCATAACTGGGTTGTTCTTGTGTTTGTTCTAATATTTTTCTGGTCTCGGGGGAATGAGATGTTTCTTGTGTATTTTATTTCCATAATTCTTTTTTCTACATTTCACATTCCCATGAATACACCAGGTGTTCTCCTTGTGCAGTTGATGCAGTCAAAGGGATTTTTACAGTCTAGTTCCGTGTGATTTGAGTTTCCACATCTTGCACATATTGTTGGTCTAGTGCATTTATCTTTAGAATGTCCGCATTTTTGGCATCTTAGAGGGTTTGGTATGTAAGTCTCTATTTTTGTATTTATGTAACCTACTCTAATGCTGGTTGGAGTTGTGGCTTTATTAAATGTGAGTATGTATGTGTCTATGGGTCATGTTTCTTTGTGTATGGAGATTCTCCTCACATCTGTTACTCCTTGTGGTTTAAGATATAGTCTTATTTCTTCAAGGTAACACGATGCAAGGTCTGGGGATTTTATAACTCCTTTCGAGAAGTTTAGGGTAGGGTGAGGGTATGTTTTTATGTTTAGTTTTCCAAATTGTTTCCATTTTAGTATTTTTTCTAATTGTTTTTGATTTGTTGTTTGTATAATAATGGTGTTGTTCATAGCTTTTTTGATATTGATTAGTTTACAGTGTGTTTCTATTGTTTTTTGAATTAAGAATGGGGATAGTTTGTTGATTGGGGTTTCTTCTGTTGATTCCGATACAATGAATTGATTAACAGAAGTTTTCATCCGTTTCATGTTCACTTTCTGATTCTGAGAGGGGCCTTTTTATTTTTTTGGTTTTTGCTTGGGTTATATTTTCATAAGCCATAAAGAAAGTCTGAGTTTCATTGACTATGCTCCCTACCCACCACGGAGTCCCACATGAGGATGTGCCTAGGGGGAAACCCATTCACCAAGAAACATCAGGGTTACATAGTCAATATACTCATGCTGGTGGTAGACAATTTAATTTTGTCCCTAGGTTTTCATTCCCAAGATAATTACTCACCTAGAGACAAAAAGAAGTATAGGTCTTTCCTCAGCATGATTGACTCTACAGCCATCGCCCTCTAATTCAAATTTTTTCAAAAATCTGAAAGAGGGCTGACAAGACCAGTCGAATGATTAAATTGGGCCTTTCCGACCGCCCATCTAGCCCAGGAAGGGCCAAAGTGGAGTGTTGCAAGTCACGTGACCTCTTTAGTTACCAGATCAAGGACTGCTCAGCCACCAGGATCCCGTCCTTAAGCATTATGGGTCACCACCCACAGCCAACAGGTAGCTTCATTGGGTTTATTTTAATCCCTCTGCAGAGGTGCAGTCGGCGTATTCTACAGCCCCAGTTGACTGGGCGGTAACTATTTCGTGAATGAATGGAGTCACAAACACAACTACTGAATACTAGAAGTATAGCATTAAGCATATGATTGCCTCAAGCCTGAAAAGAGTGAAAACTAAAATTTTAACCTTTCATCAGCTTTAATAAATTGCCGCTAAACTTCCAAATAGCAGTGGAGTGAGTGCTTCATTTATGTATCCAGCATTCAGCCAAGTTCAATTCCAGCCATTTTAGCAATCTAAGCAAGAATCAGACATGGTTTTACATACACAACAACCAATAACCACTTTATTTTTGACAATTCTGTAGGCCTTAGTTGAAGGGTATTGTCATCTTTTCTTATTGCTATCTTTAAAGGAAATTCAAAACCTGATATTAGATCATGGATGATTGAGTGACCAAGCCCAATTAAGGTTTATACAATCATAGTATAGCAAAAGAGGAAATGAATTACCTCGTGATCCTAAGTGATCCTGTATGTGTTTTGCCTGCAGATATCCAATAAGGAAAAATCTGCTCACTTTTGGAACCTGAATTTATGTGAAAGCATGTCTTGTGTTGGCAAGAATCCAGTCATGTATGTAAATTTCAGCTCCCCTTGACAAGTGCATAAATAGCAGGTTTACAAGGGGGAATGGATGAGTTTTCTACCATGGCTTGATGCTTTAGAGACAGACAGATGATTAGGTGAGACAAAAAAAGAGAATGAGAGAAGAGAAGGAGATAAAAGATTAATCTGCTAGTAAGCATTGGACTCGACTTTTGACCCCCCTCAACAAAGAATTTAAATAGTGAAAACAAAACCAAGAATTCAGAACGATAAGGCATCAACTATATACCGGAAACTCATTAGATTTCTAAATTGTCATAAAAAATAGAATAATCTTTTTCTTTCTTTTTTTGGATACCACATTTTTTAAATTGACTTAGTAAATAGCACATCATATCCTGAACTGAAAACTAGCTGTATTTTCTTACTCTGAATTTAAATTTCAAACCAATCAAATAATTAGCAAAAAACATTAAATAATTTAACAAATAAGAATTTTAGTTGATAAAAGTTATTGTTTTCATCACTACCTTGATGGGTTTATTTTACAGAAAAAATTCGAGGAGGTTAAATGGTAGAAGAATAATTTACCTTCAGTGGCATATGTATAATGAAATCTGTCAAAAGTCCATGAAGACGACCAACATAAAATTCCTATTTAAAATTTAAAAAAAAAAAAAAAAAAAAAAAAAAGGTGAATTCAACAATGCCAAATCATAAGAAAAAATTTTATTATGAAGTTTCACAAATGTTAAGAAAAATATTTTTTTATATATCTTGATTTTAAACAATTCCCATTCTAGTTTTTCTGTAGATATCATCAAAACAGTATACAGAACTACATTGTTTAATAACAATGAGTCACCATTGAATTTCTGGCAATAAAGAAAAATAAAAATTACTTTAAACAGATGCAAAATTGTATGAAATATAAAAATTATTAAAAAAAATTATAAGGGTTACTTATTTCTGTTTCCAACAGTACTAGTTTTGTAGTTATGTACTAAAAGATAAGCTTACATTTAAAATAGCAAGCACAAACAAAATACAGATTTATCAGTTATGTCTCTCATTGTAAATGTTCTACTAAATTCAAACTATAATTTCTGAACTACCAATATGAATTAATACAAAAGATTTACAACTATTATCGAGTTTAACCATTCTATTTTAGAATGTGTTACCAGAAATACTTTTTAGGGTGAAACTGAGTATCTATAAATTCAAATTTATAAAAATTATGGTGAAAAAGAAGAATGCAAAAATGTTAAAATAAGAAGGTTATATTTTCAAATATTTTAGAAATTAAATTTTTCACTTTCACTTTTATTCTTAATGAATTTAAGTCCTAATCAGAATTAGTGATCTATCTACATTTTAGGTGTTTGCTCTTGTAGATGTTAAACAAAGTTGTCTTTGTCGTACATCCAGTTAATCTTAAGATTGATCATACCCAGTTTATTTCAAGCTAGAAAATTTTTTACCTAACATCATTGCAAATAATAAAATACTTTATGCTAAGGTTTTCCTCCTCCTTTTAAAAATGGCACTTGTATATACAACAGTCTATATTATGTAACTAATACTCTAGAAAACAAAAAGTGTACATTCTGAAGGAGATTTTCTTAACACAATGTGCCATCATCATTTGAGGTAAAAATATCTTACAAAGTAATAACAGGTTGGAATTCTTTTAACAAATTTTTTTTAAACAAGCCAATGTAAGGTTAATAAAATGCTTAAATTTTTAAAAAATTCATCTAAGTGAATTTAAAAACATTTTCAAGTTTATTCAATTTTGAACTTCTTAAACTGAAATAAGTTTATAAAATTCATTTGTACAGATTTGAAATTCTAACAGAATATCCAGTGTCATGGATTATCAATTTTAAATCTGCTTTAAACACATAAGTGACTACATAAATACAAACCTCTTCAAAAAAATGTGGAGCTGCTATAACTGCAGTTCTGAGGAATGAAAACACTTTGTCTTTAATTGCAGAAAACACAATGTTTTCATCTTCTTCACAAAATTCATTCACTCCTAAAAATAAAAATAGATAAATAAATGAAAAAATTTTTTTAAAAAGTTATTCAATCTGATGATTATCAAGCACAAAAGCAATAACTCATTAGGAGATGTACCTTATTTCCCAATATAAAGATGCTGTCTACCCCACCACACACACACACACACACACACACACAAAAATTAAAATTTACCTTGCATCCTACAGATTGAAGGTTACCTTTTTTTTCTTTAAAGTTAATTTTCTGTATTATAGAATTTTCTAAGTCAAATACAGAATATAAAGTCAATTAAAGGAGACACTTCAGAAGTTTATATGTATTTTTATAAACAAGCAAACACATTGCACATAGTTCTAAACAAAAATGGATGGATCAACACTTCTGTCTAAGATCAGAGGTATCTAAAAAACTATACAGATTAAAGCAGTTATTTTGCAGAGTATAAAATTTCAGATTTAAAAAGAAAAAGAATAAACAGATATAGTAAATACATAAATAATTAATAAATTTTTTTTGTAATATATCTACTTAGATTTCCATATGAACAGTAACTACCATCTGATCCTTAGCAGGACACACACATATAATTTGATTTTTTAAAGCTAAATACACCAATTTGATATCACTATTAGCAAGAATGCTTTAATAACCATGTTATGAGAGGAGCATCCTGTTAGACATTTTATAAAATCCATAAGATCTTTCAGAGGAGGACAATTTTTCAACAAGACCAAATCATAAAAGATTATGAACAATATTCTTATAATTTGTTAAAAAAAAAAAAAAAAAAAAAAAAAAGATAGAAATTACTCATTGTATCATTCCTAAATGATAACAAGAGGGAATACTTTAATAAATGTTGTCAAAAACATTCATATAGAAAATTGAACATTACACTTATGCCAACCAAATATTTAAGCCATGTTATATTGATATCTAAAAAAAAAAATTTCTACGAGTAAAGTATGTCTCCAAAGAATCTTTAACTACACGTCACTTGTTGTAAGCCATTGCTTGCAGGATATCATCAGTTAAATCCTTTTTTTTTTTTTTTTTAAAGACAGGCTTGTTACTGAAAGAATTCTTTTAATGTTATAACTCCAGTTCTGAAAATAAATTTCTTTTTAAATGTAAGGTAAATGTTTTTCTTTTTTTTTTGTAAACAAAAAAAAAATGCATATAATTCTCTTGAAAAGACTCTTCATAAACAAATTTTTAACAGTTAGGTTTTTATACGTACCATATTTAAGAGGAGATAACTTACCTGGTGCACAGGGATGTTGAGAGATGTATAACTGACGTAGACTCAAAGCCCAAGCAAAACAAGCCACAGCTTTGATCTCTGGATGACTCCACTGTTGGTCCGAGACAAGAATTTGATGAATACTTCGAATGTATTTTTCATTATTAACCATTGGCAAGTTTTGGATGATATCTAAAAGAATATAACAATTGTAAACTACAATTTATACACATATATGACTTGCATGATCAAAATTTTTGAAATATATAAACAAAAATCTCAAACATATATCATCATCATCATCATATCGTGCTGGCAGCACGGATATCCCTGACCCTCTCTCGCCACTCCTCCCTATCGTTCATCGCCCTAGGTAGGTCTTCAGGACAACAACCTGTATCCTCACATAGCTGCTGAATGTACGTTCGTGCTGGTCGTCCTGCTTTTGCGCGGCCATGTGTGGGGATCCATAAGAGTACATCTCTTATGAGTTCATCTCTGCTTCTCCAGCAATGTCCTGTATGTCTGGTTCGCCTAACTTGAATAGTTTTCGTGATAGGGGGCAGGTGGCCGTACAGTTGGTGTCTTGTGGGGTGTTGCTGCCAGGACTTGTTCAGGATTGCACGCAGCATTCTTGTGTAATTGCCATCTAGTTTCTTCTCCAGCTGTTTTGTTAGCGTCCATGTAGTGCATCCATATAGCAGTATCGATGTGACCGCTGCCAGGAAGAAACTGCGTTTCATTTTATCGGATAGGTCTGATTTCCATATAGTCGATAGCCTATTGATAGCTGTCCATGCTTTCGTTAACCTCGTTTCGATGTCCTTTTCGGTTGATTCGACGCTGCTTCCTAGGTACGTGAATTTGTCTACTAGTTTAAGAGGGGTTCCTTTTAGAGTGGAGATGTCCCCCGTTTAGTTATAGCACATATATTCCGTTTTGTGTGCATTAACATAGAGGCCTATGCTTGCTGCTGCTCGTTCCAAACTATGCAGAAGTGTTTCGGCTTGGTCAGGTGTATTTGCCAGTATCGCTATGTCATCGGCGTAGTCGGCGTCGGTAATTGTTGTTGCGGGGTATCTTCTGCTTCTTTTCTTCGTCAGTTCGAAGCCATTCTCTTTGATTTTGTCAATCGATGTTCTAAGTACGTAGTCTAGACAAATGATAAAGAGATACGGAGCCAGCGTGTCCCCTTGTAGTACTCCTGCTACAATGTCGAAGTATTCTGTGTCTCCATCTGGTGATCGTACTTTTACTTTAGTGTTTCTATAGAGAATCGTTATTGCCGCTACGGTTTCTTTAGGTATGCCGTACGCTAGTAGGATTTGTTCCATCTTTCCTCTGTGAATGGAGTCGAAAGCCTTGGTAAAGTCGACGAATATTAATGTCGCTTGTAGGTTCTTTGCCCGTACACCTTCAAGGATTCTGCGGATGGTTAATATTTGCGAGGTCGTGGATCTATTTCTTCGGAAGCCATTTTGGTTTTTTCTAAGTATGTTGTCGATTTTGGGTTCTATTCGGTTTCGCAGTAGGGCATTGTAGATTTTGGCAGCTATAGATGTAAGTGTTATGCCTCGGTAGTTTTGGGCTAATCCAAGGTCCCCCTTTTTAGGGAAGGGGAGTATGCATCCCTTCGTCCATCTATCTATCGGATTTTGATTGTATACTGCGTTGCAGTGTCGGAGCAGTATGTCGTCGAATTGTCTGGTCTTCCATACTTCCGGGGGAATTTCGTCCAGCCCTGCAGCTTTCCTATTTTTAATTTTTCTGAGAACCGAGTCGAGTTCTTCTTGTGTGAACGGTCCAAGTTTAATGTCTAATTGTTTGCTAATTATTCTGGTGATTGGTTCATGTGTTATTTTTGGTGGGTTTCCAAGTAAGTTTTCGAAGTGCTGTTTCCACAGTTTTATTCTTTCTTGTTGGTTTGCTGCTTTAAGTTTTGCTTTGGCTGTGTTCTTTCTTCTGCTCACTTCGTTTATTGTTTGCCAGGCAATTCTAGATTGTCTATCTTCCACCGAGTCTCTAATCTTATCTATCTGATTTTGAATGTATTCTGTCTGTTCCTTTATATATATGCCTGCTAATTGATATTGTGCCGTTTTTAGTTTTAAGGCATTTGTGTTTGTTGGGTTTTTTCGATAGTTTTTGGAGGCTGTTTTCACTAGTGCACGTTTTTCTCTCACCGCTAAAGTTTCCCATGGGACTCTATATTTAGTTTTAATTTTTGTTGGAATGTATGGTAAAATCATAAAGAGTTTTCATTGATTTTCATCATTATTTCTATAAGCAATCTTGTAAAGACATAAATCTAAATTTTCTGCATCAGTCTGATTTTTTTCAAAATGTTACATATATAAATGCTTATGAAACAAATTAAGTCAACTACATCAACTTTCAGGTCATCCCGTAAGTAATATTCAAATTTAAGGTTTGAAACATTAAAAAGAAACTCATGTGTAATTCAAATTTATTCATTAAGAGATGCCATCATTATCAATAACTTCCAACAGTTCAAAAACAATTCCATTTTTGTATATCTTTTTTGGTTTGGAGAAAATGTTATATACTGACCCTCGACCGAGGCATCAATCAAGAGATGCACCTGTGTACATAAGCGGAAGAAAAGCAGAAGCAGGTGGGCATTAGAAAATAATATAACCAGGTGCCCGGGCGGTTTGAGTCAGTTGGAGACAGGATGCTGAAGTAAGAACCAGCTGCAGACAGAGGGCTTTGGACCCTTAAGTGACTCCCGGTTGAGCAACCCAAGCCAAGATGCGAAAGAAGTGCTGCTATGGTCGAGGAAGAACTTAGGTCAATATAGCAGTCCGTCCTTGTCTCCACTCACTTCTCACACACAACAAACATCACCTTTCGAAAATAAAGTGTGAAAGATTTATATTTTTATAAAGAAGTGTATTTGTTCGTTTATTGAAGTCATCATTATCAGTTGATTATGTTCCCATGTATATTTGTATATGCGTAGTATACTATACAACAGAAAATGTAGAGAGGGTAATTTTCACCTCTTTATTTATTTTATGAACTAATCCATTAAAAATGGCCTCAAATGGTTAGTAAGCTATTTTTGAAGATCATTACAAATGAATAGCAATTGTAATGGGTACCCTTGAAAGCAGTCTTGTGATTACACTAAGTTAAGCTAAGGAAATAACATGTAGCTAGATCTGTAAACTCAAAATAGGTGGTAATCAGATGATCTAGAGAGTACAAGAGGATGTGGAATTTCAGATGTTATCTTTACTGTATAGAGCTATACCTTATTAAAAAGTAATCTGACCATAACAAGTTCCTTATTCAGTGGCGGATATAAATGGAAAAATTGCTATAGAACATCATTAAATAGAAATAACCCTGTTGAAGCAATCAGAATCATTGTTCCATTTAAGAATGAATTCTCAAATCTAGACTCTCTTTGGGTTATTTCCTCAAGTCTTTGTCGCACTCTATTCCTGTCATTTTATTGCTGACTTTAATGGCTGGATTTGGATTAGATCAAAGACAAACCAGGCAGTCTAGCCCATTCAATAGTAGCATAGTTAGACTTAAACCTCTCCACAAAAATTTTCTTCTCAGGTATGAACAAATTGTGAAAAATAACCCAACCAATGTCAAAATTTGTGGGATTCCAAGAATTTGTGAAAATATTCTCATTCCAGTTATCAACTAGTATTAGATGTATTATATGCTCTTAAGACATGACCATCTTTATGTAGCTCAAGTTATTCATTTAGGCATAAGGAAAATATAAATATTAACTCTCTTAATATATCAATAAATATATAAACTCTCATATATTATTACCATTGAGGCATTTTAGAATAATAAAAATATTATTCTATCTATCATTAATCATGGTGTGACCTGATATTAAGAGTTTCAAAGAAATTTAAAATTTTGCTTTCAACAAACATTGTATGTCAACAAACCTTCTTTATCTTCATGATCCAGAAGTCTGTTATCAAAGCAATACAAGAGAGTAATGAGAAGACACAGTGATGCGGGTTCTAACGTTCCATCAGGGTTCCATTTACAATCCTCTCTTAGGAAAGCAATTAAGCGCAAAGTATCAGGTTCATTCAGAGGTTGCTGGGCAGCCATAGAAAAAATGCACTCAGCCAAAGATAAACGTAACTCCTTGTACAAGTCAATCACCTAGAAAATAGAAAAATTATGCTTAATGAATAAAAATTGATATTACATAAATAAATTGCAGAATAGGTTACTAGTTCAGCAAAATTTATGCAAGCCAGTTTATACTGATGCATTAAATAAGACAAATCAAAGACCATATTAGACATGATCAAAGCAGCAAAATGAAGAAAAAATTATTATGCACTAAAATCATTTGCATTATTGATTTTTCTAATAACATATTTCTGGTATATTTAGAAAATACAAGACAAATTTATGTTAATAATCTGGGTTTAGCCAAAACTGTTCAATATCATTTGTCTAAATTTCTGAGATGAAGCTTGATAATTGTTATTACTTAGAATATTCAAACTATTGACCTCATCTTTATTTTTATACTCACAACATTTCAGCTAATATGTCCTTTGGCCTTCTTCAAGTATTTCCTGTTAAACTCAGGAATCTGCACAGAATCTCAAACTAAAGCCTTTATTTGAATCACAGGGGTAGACTGTTCCAATTCTGTTAACCATGACCAGGTACAACTGTTAAGTTACAGTAAGTATTCCTTGTTATTTTTACCTGTTGTGGGGATTGAACCAACAACCTCCAGTTGATTTCACTCAGAAGTACTTTCCAACCAAATGCCTTATCCACAGCACTATGTGTCCTTCAATATTAGTTTCAGCCAAGGTCCAAACAAAAGTTTAAGAGACTATACATAACTTAAAAGAATGTAACTACTCATAACCACTTTTTGGGTAATATTTTAACAATTATCCTATCTTTACTTTTGATATTTATGGTTTTACTTAGTATCTAACTGATTGTTTACAAATACCCAATACTAAAAAAAAAAAAAAAAAAAAAAAAAAAAAAAAGACTTTTCTTTGGCAATTTTTAAGTAAAGTCTGATAATGTTTTATGAATAGTAAATATTGGTTAGTCATTTTATTATAAGTGGTTGATGAGTGGCTTTTCAAAACCAGGCTAAACACAGATAACAGTGGTTATCCAGAATATCATTCTGCTCTAATTGCGCAAGAACTGTCAAGATTGAATATTGTCATCACTGTTCTCAGTAATATCCACTTTCTAGAACATAACGACTGATATACCCTTTACTGGTCAGGCAAATTAGCAGCAAAGATACCTTTCAGGTGTGGGCTTCATGATAAAAAAATTCCATTGCTTATAAGCTTGAAAACTTGTCAACAGGCTATTCTGACCACATCATCTCTATGCAATGCCATGCTTTTCAGTATGTACTTCCAACTCTTTAAGCATATTCTGTAGAAAAGGAAAAATTTTAATCTGATCTGTGCAGTCTCCTACGAAGCCTTAAAGGTGGTGTACAGCCTTATGTATCAAGTCCAGAGTCCTATGCACAGTGTAGGTGGCCAGACACTCCTCATAAACAGAGCATATGCCCTAAGCTGTTGTTTAGAGCATTTCCAGGCCTACTCAGCACTAACCACACTGTCCAGGAATCAGCAGTTCTCTGCAATCCCAAACCACCAGTTAAAGTGGAACTGGATTAGTTGATCCCCATAGGAGTGACTACCAAAGCCATAGTCCAGCTGAAAAATGGCAAAGCACCAGGAGTCAATGAAATCCCACCAGAGATTTGGAAACATGGACACCCAGTGTTGCATACAAAACTCCACAAGCTCTTTGTCTGTTATTGAGAGCAGGGCAAACTACTATAAGATCCTTGTGATGCAGTCATCACTACTCTGTACAAGAACAAAAAAGAAAAGTCTGACTGCTCTAATTGCTGTGGGATTATTCTGCTCTCCATTACAGGAAAAATCTTTGCAAAGATTCTACTGAACAGACTGGTACCCACCATCACTGAAGAACATTTTCCAGGGAACCAATATGTCTTCCGACTCAACAAGAGTACCACAATGTTCTAAGGCAGCTCTAAGAGAAGTGTCGGGAGCAAAATTGCATGCAACATTTTTTGATTCAATCAAAGCATTTGAAACAGTAGAGATCTTATCAGTCACAAACATGCCTGTAGTCAATATGGATCATACCTTTCTTAATCTTTGTTCACAAAGACAAGCCATGATGACAATCCTGATCAGTAGGAGTACCAGTATTCACTCAAGTATAGTCATCTAGAATACATAATCAAATCTATGCTGTAATTGTGCAGTACTAGAAGAAAAAAAAGTAACCCAGAAAAAAGCCATATATATAGCTAATTTAAAGGCTGCCTGTATATTCAAAATGATAATATCTTGCAAACCTGTTTTCTGTGTTTTGGTGGGCCAAGTGCACGCTCCTTCTCAAGCTTTTCTACTTCTTTATCCAAATCCATATTTTTGACAAGTTCTGAAAACATATTCTTGTTTTAATTACTGAAATTAACTAATGTCAATACATTGCAAATAAAACAAATTGAATAGCAGTTATAATTCTGAATATTGACAAAAATCATTTAAAAGAAAATGTACATCAAATTAAGTTTAAAATTTTTTTGTTTATATTTAAAATCATGCTGATTTCATTTCATAATTTATGACATTCCAATAATTTTAAAAAACATGAGAGAGAGAGAATCAATATTATTTAAGAATAAAAAAAAATTAAAAGTTACAAATTTAAATTTAAATATTCTTGCCTAATATTTTTCCAACAAGACCATCTTCAATAAGATGTTCAGTATAATTGGTTATAAGATTTGTAACTTCTTGGCTATTGCCCATTGTCCACATTCGTCCTTCACGAGCCTGTAGAAGAACATGGAGTGAGTTCACCAATGCTCTTTGACCATCATAGTATAAAAGGACTGCTACTAAACCACGTCCCAGGCCAGGATAGTTTGGCTGCTGATTTTGACCTAATAAAATGAAAAAAAATGATTAATATACTTTATTCTTTAACTCAAATCTCAAGTTACAGAAATCAAAATTGAAATGAAAATTTTAAAAGAATTCCCATAATCACAAATAAATCAAATAAATAAAATTAGGAATACTTTTTCCCTAATAATTTTCTTTAATCTATGCAATTTTCTATGTTATCTTAACCACAGAAGACAACATTATATCAACATTTGTTGGTCTACAATTTCTCCAAACCCAGCTAACTGTGTCCGTTTTAGCCAGTAGTGTTCAATTTTCCAGTCTTCTAATCTACAAATGTAAGAATTTTGCAGGACTTTCTGACCTTCACTGCTTTAGCATTTTAACATAAGTGATTTCAACCACAGGTCAGCCATGAATGATCAATGATCATTAGGGGGCAGGGAAGTCAATGAATACTATCCATCCTTCAGATTTTCAAAATACTTTCAAACTATTTGTGTGTTATGATGTCTTCATACATATAGAAGTAAAATTCTTCACATAGTTAAATGAATGTTATCAAATACTTTTAAAATCCTAATTCCCAAAATGAAGATCTTAGTTTTGGGTTTCTTGATTTTATAATAAAGAGCTTCAAGAATTTGAGATGTTATTTTTACATTATTACAGTTTACAAGAATTTGCCATATACTAGTGAAAATATTGATGTCTAGCAAACTACGTTTATTAAAAGATATGACCATGGACTTAAAATTTAGATGCCTATGACAAAAAAAAAAAAAAAAAAAAAAAATCATTAAAAAGAACTGTAAAAAAATATTAAAATTATTTCTAGCCTTTTCATATAAACGGAATGAAAAATTCAATTTAAGTTTATAAATGGTCATTTTAGAAATTTTACTCTTATTTGTTAAATTATATTGTAGATCTACATTTTCTTATTAAAAACTATTCATATAAATTTTTTTTCAAAATATTTCTCTCAAACTTCTAAAAATATTTATTGTAATATTATGCTCAGGAGATAAACCTGAATTGTTTTTTTAATAACTATTTTTTTAAAACAATTTTAATAATATTTTTAAAATTATAGACTATATAGATTTTTTAATCATTTTTAATCATTATTTTTCTTATCAAACAGATGGCAAGTTAACATTTGAAATAGGGTAGTAGTTATATGCCCAACATATAACTTTAATGTTTTTACATCATTGGGTGAGATATTCCAAAGAGCAAAAAAAAATAATTGTAAATTACATTACAATTTTCACACATATACTTCATTTAATGGCAATTTCTGCACAACAATCATCTCTTATTACAATTCCACCAATGCCAGTGATGAAATAAACATTACCACCTTCCATAACAAGCTATCTTCCCTTGTTTGATAGATTTCCAAACAACTTTCTAGTCATCAGTGGAGACATAAATGCTTAAATAGGTAAAGATAGAAATAATAAATTCTATTGTGTAAACTCCAAAATTCTATTGTGTAAACTCCCAAAACAAAAATAATGAATATCTAGCAGAGTATACTTTCAAGAACAGGTTTACATGCCTAAATACTACTGCCCCATCCCAAAAAAGAAGGAAAAACTTTGGATTTACACCTACCCAAATAACTCTAAAGCACAGATTATATATTCATAAACAAGAACTGGATAAAGTTCTTTGAACTGTGAAGTATACTCCACCTTTGAAGGAGTAACTTCCAATCACAGAATCAAATCAACGAAGATTTGCCTAAGTTTATGCAGAAATATGAAACAAACAGGTAAATCTTTGAGATATAACTTGCCATTAGAGATATAAAAAATCAATACATGGTAAATGTTAGAAATAAGCTTGATATTCTTCAGGAGATATTTAAAAAAAAACAAAAAAAAAAAAAAAACATACTATGAATGACAAATTTGTTACCACTCACACAGAAGCAGCAACCATGTATATACCAACCAAATGTAGAGCTTCCTGCAGTTAGTAAAAAATTAGATAACATGGAGAGGTATAAAAAAAAAGAAAAAGAAAAAAAAAAGCATCCTTATATAATAAAAGAGAACCGATAAACAATGTACATAAAACTTAAGAAAGCCCAGAGAGAACTCACTTAAACACACCATAAAAAGCAATGGTGACACCAACTTCTTTGACATTGTTGCTGAAGTCTTGCAGGGAGAAATCTATTTTCAATCTGCCTAGATTATGTACTACGAACATCAATAGAGCTAATGAAAATGTTTTGAAATTAAAAAAAGACAAGAATCAAACAATATTCCACAGAAACAATGACAGATGCAGACTATGCAGATGATCTTGCACTTCTCACAAATTCACCTGCCCAAACAAAATACGACATATCCTGGAGAAAGCAGCAGAAAGCATTGGCTTTTACATGAATGAATTTAAAATAAGAAGGAGCCATCTCTACTTTAAGTGGCAAGCCTCTGAAATTAGTACACTGGTTCACATACTTTGACACCAATATCTCATCTACTGAAAGTGATGTTAATATATGCATAGGGAAGGCACAGACTACTATTGACAGGTTGTCAATCATATTGAAATCTAATCTGACAAAATAAAACAGGATTTCTTTAAAGCTGTACCTGTATTGGTACTGTCCTGAAGACCTACCTAGAGCGATGAACGATAGGGAGGAGTGGCGAGAGAGGGTCAGGGATATCCGTGCTGCCAGCACGATATGATGATGATGATGATGTATTGATACATCAGGACCAAAGAAAGGCAGGAGAAAAAGCTACATTGGAACTACACAAGAATGCTGCATACCATTTTGAACTAATCTTTGAAACAGCACCTAACAAAATCGCAGTATATGGCCACTTCCAATCTCACAAACTACTCAAGACAAACAAGACATGCAGGGCACTGCCGGAGAAACAAGGATGAACTCATAAGCAACATCCTCCAATAAATTCCTACACATAAACAAGCCAGTGTTAGCTGACCAGCAAAGGCTTATGAACATCAGTTCTATGCAAACATTGAATGCAGTCTAGTTGATTGGTTAGTTGGTCTTTATGGCATATCAACATTTTTATCCAAATATTCAGCTCTAATTCAAACAATTCAGTTTAACATGAGTAAACAGTTTAATTGTCAAAAACATTTCTATTTCAAGCAATTCAGTTTAGTCAAACAGTTCTATTTCAAACAATTCAGTGCAGCTTAAGTATGCAGTTTCAATGTTAAAACAGTTCTATTTCAAGCAGTTCAGTTTAGCATAAGTAAAGAGTTTAATTGTCAAAAATATTTATATTTCAAGCTATTCAGTTTATTCAGACAGTTCTGATTCAAACAAATCAGTTCAGCATAAGTATGCAGTTTAGTCCTATTTAAATCTTATTTTATACAAATAATCAGTTCTATTTCAAACAATTCAATTTAGCATGAATACACAGTTTAATCGTCGAAAACATTTCTATTTCAAAATATTCAGTTTATTCAAACAGTTCTAATTCAGCCAATTCAGTTTAGTATAAGTATAGATTTTGTTTACACACAGTTAAATGTCAAAACAGTTCTATTATAAACAATACAGTTTCAATGTCAAAAACAGTTCCATTTCAAACAATTCAGTTTAATGTAAATATACAGTTTAATTGTAAAAAAATATTTCTATTTCAAGCTATTCAATTTACTCAAACAGTTCTAATCCAAACAATGCAGTTTAGTTCTATTTAACCCATAGATAGGGCTCTATCAGGTGCTATCATTCCGGGCCAGGGTGGACCACGGAAATATGGCAATGAAGGGGTGCTCTGCATTCCCCAAAGCCCCAGCATCTCTGGAACCTTACCTTCAGAATTTTTTGTGTCATATCCAGGACACTTGTTGGGGGGGGGGTTTACCCCTCTGCAGAGGTGCTTTCAGTGTATTCTACAGCCCCAGATGATTGGGCAATACACAGAATTGATGTCAAAACAGTTTTATTTCAGATAATTCAGTTTAGCATAAGTACACAGTTTAAATGTCAAAACAGTTTTATTTTAAACAATTCAGTTTAGCATAAATACACAGTTTAAATACAAAAAACAGTAAACTCAAACAACAGTTTAGTTCTATTTAACCCATAGATAGGACCCTTATCAGGTGTTACCACTCCAGGCCAGAGTGGACCTGGGAGAAATGGCAATAAAGGGGGACTCCACATTCCCCAAAGCTCCAGCATTACTGGAATCTCACGATCAGATTGTTTAGTGTCATATCCAAGACACTTGTTTGGTGTGTGTGTGGGGGTACCCCTCTGCAGAGAAACAGTGTATTCTACAGCCCCAGCTGACTGGGCAAGAATGCAGTCTACTGTATGTGTCTGAACCGATGAACAATAGGGATGGATAGCAAGAGAGAGTCAAGAGAAGCTATGCCATCAGCATGACTTGATAATGACATTAGTATTATTTAAATGGGGATTTAGGAGGCAAGCATTAGTAATAAGATTAGAGGTTTTCAATTATTTTACAATATAATTCTAATCATATATATATATATAAGTTTGGTTTCTTTATTTTAATTGCATATCAACCTTTATGCGTTATTTAATGCCAAAGCTATCCCTATAGAAAAACAGTAACGGTACTATTAAACCCACAGCTGGGGCTATAAGGGAGTTCATACCTTTCCCAAGGTTAGTAGTCCGAAAGTGAACATAATAGTGCGAGTGGTGTTTGCACTCACTAATTACAAAGTGGCAGTCTAGCACGTAAACCATAATGCCACACAGACTTCCCCTATATACATATATAACCTTATATACAACTGGAGATGTGTACCAACATACGATATTCTTAACAGATGTTTCATCTTTTAGGACATATTTTTGTTGTCCTTTCTATTTATCTTATTGTTTTATAGTTAGTCTATTGACAACAATTTGACAATGGCTTTTTTATATTTCTCAAGTCCAACTTTTACTGTTTTACTCAATTTCCAACTTATTATAATATCAAGAAACATTTTTTATCAATTGAGTTACACCACATCTTACATAATACTGCTATATAGCTGGGGATACTGTGAATCCTCCTTCTGCATCCTCATCTTAGAAACAACCAAATATTAATGGCTATTATGTTGAAAATGTTTCTTAATTCTTTCAGCTTTGCAGTACCCACTATTGAACATGATGAACTAACACTGTCTTAAAATAAAAGAGATGGTTTAAATTAAAAGTCAGAAATAACCCTGTATGTATTAGCGATTTGCACACACCGAGGTAACTGAGACAAAAAAGGTAACAATGGTAACAAAGAGCAAGTCAAAAGTTCAAATGATCAAACAAAATTCAGAATTTTTAAAGTTATAGACTATGTTGATACAAATTCTATGTGAATGTGAAATTTAAGACAAATATATAATATTCTTACCAGCAAGTAAAAATTCTACAGCAGCAAACTCATTAATATTGAATAAATCACTAAAAATTAAGGCTTCATCAATGAAGTCTTGGGACAATATTTGAGTTCTTTGCTCTGTATATACAGGAAGTCCTTCTTTTGTAGCTTTCTTCACCATTTCCCTTTGTAAGGAGTTCTTTTCCTGATTTAAAAATCATGAAACAAAATTGATATTAAAAATTTTTTTTTAGAGCAACTTTTTTTTTTCCATTTCTTATCTATAAATCTAATATTAAAAGAAATATCAAATTAACTTTTCAAAGAGATTTAATTTGAACAATTTTTTAAAATTCTAATATAATTTAAAATAGTTTACAACATTTTTTTCTGATCTAAGACACTGTTAGATAATTTCTATGATGCATAATTAAACAGGATAATGCAGATCAATTTAGTTGACAAAAAAAATAAAAATAACTTTTAAATCAAAACACCTACCGGTGATTTCAAAAGAGCAAGAAAATCTGGTTTATGTCGACGAAGTATTACTTCCAAATCATGTACTGATTCCATTTGCTTTTTCAGCAGTACAGTGTCCACAGCTTCATACAGTTCTTTGAAAGGTGTCCACAACCTAGCACCTAAATTATATAAGTTTTATTTAGCACATGCATATACACAGAACAGTTCTATAATAGTTTTTGAAAGATATAACTTATATTTAAAAAGTTTAAAAAATAAACTATTGAACGTTATTCAATATTTTCTTTTACTCACTTATTACCATCCTATGAATAAGACAAACTGTGAGACATGATCTTTCATTTAAAAACAATTTTTTTTTAAAAATTGATTTCGTTATTTATTACTTCCTTTGATAAGACCAACTGCCAGAAATGCTCTTTCATTTTTAATTATTTAAAAAAAAAAAAAATTTAAATGGACTTTATTATTCATTATTTCCCTTGATTCACTAATTTATCTTCAATTATAAAACAAGATGACTATAGGTAAAAGACTGAAAGATAAACTTATTTTAAAAGTATATGTAAGCTGTTATATTTGCCATTAATCTAAATTAACAGAAAATTTAAACCAATAGTTATTTAATCTTTTAGTTCTTGTACTTTCTAAACCAATAATTAAAAAAATGTTATTGAAAATAAATTAAATTTTTCATAGCAAACCCTACAATGTATTTTTCTTGTCTTTGACAATTTCTCTACAATTAATCAATTATGCTGCTTGATAAATAAAAAAATATCATATAAAAATCAAAATCTGTATTTTCCACCTAACGTGTTTATTACATATCAATACATCTAAAGAATGACTAAAAGAAGATTTCCATTAAAGAATTCAACAATTTATAATAGAAAATATGCTTAAAGGACTTAACACTGAAAGGATCAAAGTAGTGATCAAGGGACCAAATTTTTTTTTCTTTATCTGAATTCAACAAATAATAGAGAAAAGATATATATTCTGTAAGTGGATATTTTAATTAAGAAAAATAAAGTTTAACTACTGATGAAATGAAAAGAAGTTTTATTAAAGTACATTATTTGTTAATTCCAAATACTAATATCTTGTCCTATATAATGCATACAAATAATTTTCAGTCGGTTTTCTTCTATTGTTTTTCTTTCCAAAACTAATGAAAATCAAATCAGTATGACAGTTTTAAAATCTGCACAGTAAATCCAAAAAATTTAAATGTTATTGAATGATACATTTTTTTTTTTTCACAAAAGATCCTGTATCATAAGGCAAATCATATCTTAAAAGATTTAGTCATTCCAAGAACAAAAAGAAACCATAAAAATCACAACCAGAATTTTTTAAAAATAATCAAAAGTGCTTGATGTTTAAAGAGCATAAGACATTATATGGTACATTATAATTCAGTATTTTTAAAAAGTTTGTTTACTAAGCCATGAAATATTGCTTTATAACATTGTGCTATTTTTTTATTGATCAGAACTAATTTAAAATCCACCAGGACATGCTTAATTCGTTCACCTCTTTCTGAAGTTATTAAAGATTTATAGATATCAGTTTTAAGAAAAATGTCAAGTTTTACTTTGGGTGTACATTGTTAGAATATATACAACACATACAAATGAAAATAAAGATAATTAGAGTAATTGAATGCATAAAAATAAGATAATGTCAGTCAATGTTTACTAGTAGAATAGAAGTAGAAAACTTTCTCTCCATTTTCTTCTATGCTTTCAACTACTTAACACGGAAAGAAATTGATTCCTTTGGTTTAGATTAGAAAATCTAACATGCATTGTAATTGGGAGTAATTTTAATTCTCTAACTTGATAACTATCAGATAAATCTAGGAGGAAAAAAAAAGTAAATAAATCATAATTCAAATTTGAAATCTAGCATATTATCATTCGGAGGTGTTATAAAAGTCTCTAAAAAGATAGTGTGTACTGTACACCGATACAATAACAAAAAATAATAAAGCAAATTGACTTTCCTCTCCAAAAGATTTTTTAAAGAATTGTTTAAAAAAGAAAAAAATAAGAAGAAAGTAACTGTTTAGTTAAAAAAAAAAAAAATCAAGGAAATAACAAAATTTGAATGGTGAATATATATTTCTACATAATTTTTATTCATTACAGCAGAAATAACGTACATTTTCAATTTTTTTTAAAATAACGTAAATTATTTTAATTTTTTTTTAGATGAAGTATATTTTTAGACTGTTAGCTTCATGTTGAGGTTTAAATAATTCAACAGATATCTTCTAACGGCTTCCTTGGGCTTTAGAAGTTGCTTGGTACTTTTGGAGGGAAAAGTATTAAAAACAATAAAAGATAAAGACAATAATTTTTTTTTATAAAGGAATAATAATAATTTGATTATAAATTGCACAAAGATCATGATAAATTCTAATAATGATTTTTGATGATCATTACAATTTAAAAGTACTGTTAAAAATATAAATACACCTTACCCCCGTCCCAAGCACCACGTGTAAAATATTTTATTATTTTTGAATACGAAGATTTTTACTTCAATGCTCACACCTTTATTTGAATTTTCAATGAATACTATTAAATTAAATAATTGTAGCTACTTACAAGACTAAAAAAAAGCGAAAGTACAAAAATTGTATAATTTTAATTGATTGGATCGTTAATTAACGAGAAAAATAATTTTCCTGAATGAAAAGAAAAACGTTTTTAATATAAAAAAAATTAGTTGAAAAAGTCAAGTAACTATGAGTTTAGAGTAACTTATGAAAGTCTACATTAATTCAACTTACTTTCATAAAATATCACTATAAATACAAAAAAAAAGATACCTGAATTCACCGCCATATCAACGGTCGCCATGTTTTCCAAAGTGAATCGGAAATAATGAATAGCCTCCCTTTACTATGGTTTTTCGATCCCCAACTTCGTTTTTATGCCCATTTGCAATTACAATGAATTCAAACTTTAGATTCTTAATGGATGTATTCTTTATAAATAAATTTGTTAATATTTTTTTAGCTTTAAAATCTATCTTGGTTTGCTAAATACCTCTAATGATGTGCAATAGCTTTATCAATTTACTATGAAAGATTATTTGGTAAAAAAAAACCCCGAATTCCTTTTTTTCTAAACTCAGTGTTAAGGATAGCCTTTAAAAATTTATAACTAGAAAAATTGAATTATCACAGAACTCCCAATCATCTGCGGCTGAGGCATAAGTACATTGCTTCAGAGAGCGACTTCTTCACCTCTTCGTTAACGCAGTAGAGTCAGTGTAAAATTCTTACGCCCGAAGCGTCTCCAAAAAAATGCCGACAGAGCTAAGTATTTTTTCATATTTCACATACACACGCACGTGCATCAGAGTTCCCACAATGAACTCGACACGATACTATCATATTCTAGCTACACAGGGAGGCGGATAGGTCCAACAGAATATGACACATGCTTAGTTTAATGTGGAACCCCAAACTAAGGTATGATGTGACACAAGGTCATTTTTTAAGCGGAGTAAAGCTGGTTTGAATTCAGATTGTTTCTTCTATACTGGTTGCCGAACTCAGTCTGCCCTAAAGTTTACCTGTAGCCAGGAGAACAACAGATTGATTCATGCCTTTCTCAGGGGCATCAGCGTGAACTGAAATGCATATAGCTTGGTCTAGGACCTGAACTTGGGTCGACAATTCTATTTATAACCGCAATAACTGTTATGCTAAGCAAGCCTCCAATTTGTTGTATGTGTAGATCAAGGCAAAATTTCCCCGAACCCATGACAGCACCAGTGTTACGAAGGCGTCAGAATACTTTATTTTATGGGGGAGGTACTGTTGCAGTGTTGAAATCCGTGGATTCATGTTCGCCTTGTTTTTCTTTTCCGCATCCTGTTCGGAGATAAATCTATGGCACCGCTTACATTTTGCAACCCCGAAAGTAATGGTTCCTATTATTTTATTATGTTGTCCCGCAACGTCAGAAGCAGATCTTGGCGATATGCCAGTAAGTTTACGAAGACTTGATGGTAGGTGTGAGCTCTGTTAGGCGGTGGTTATTACGTTGCAACAGTGAGGGATATAGATGGAATGACAAGCAACACTAAACACTGGTGTTAGTACCCCAAAATGAAGACCGACTCAATCAGTTCATTCGCACGAGTCGATCCAATGCAATATATTTCCTGTAAATTTCGCAGCAGTAAAAGTGGATTATCTACTGAGGGATACATATTTTACGCGCATGGCATACAGACTCATGTTCATTACTAACGAAAAAAAAATGTGTATCTGGAAAACTTGCTATGTCCGACTTATTGTGTTTCCTACAAAAATATTTGTAGTTTTTGAGTAGTATCCCTCGTATTTCACACACAAAAATGTTATAATATTGGAAATGAGTTCTTTTTCTAATTTATCTAAAACTTTGATAATTTCTTTACTTGCATCGAAAGAAAAGTAATAAAATGTTATTTTTTCAGAAAGTATTAATATTTAAAGAAAAGGAATATATCTTAGAAAAATTATTTACTTGATATGAGCATGATTTCAAAAGACATTAAGTAAAGTTGGCGACCTTAGTCGAGGGTAACCCGAAGACTCCCTTTTCAATAGCTACTACACAGAGGATGTAGGGGAGGGCGCTACTCCTTTCCCTTGATTGCTCCACTTTACCCTTGATTCTTACCTTATAATGCTGAGTGTTAAGTAAGACGGCATCAAGTACCATTTTTTGAGTCTTTGATATGACTGGACATAGGATTGAACCCATGCCTCTTGAACCATTGGTGAACACTCTACTCATTAGGCTAATGGCCCAATACTTTGCATTAAATATAACATAATGCACTCTATATTATATAATTATTAAAATTATTCCCTTTTCTTTTTATTGATAAACAAATAGTGGATAATAATTCAAGGTATCTGATTAGTATTTTTTTCTTTCTCTATAAATAAAATAATAAAGCCAAATTACAGTTTGATATAGATATGAACAAACCATCTTTTTACAATGTTGATTTTATAGCAAAGTATAATTTCAAGGATTTTACATAAATGATTTCGTATTCGCAGTTGCGAGAGTTGAACATCATGCACTGTGTTTTAGGTGGTCGTTATTTACCAAGTTTTGCTTAGATATAGCACAGAGGTCTCAGGTTGCTTTCAGTACTTGCTCTTAGCTAAAGTATTAAAGTTCCGCGTTACTTAACTTCGGTGATCTAACGGGAGCCGCTGTTCTCAGCAGTTGAACTTTAATATAAACTTTATCCAGAATTATTGCCCTTGAAACGGAAGTTGTGAAATGTGAAGCACTATTCTTTATTTCCCGCCATCTTTTAAAGGTTTGCTTGTTCCCTGTTTCTCAAAGTGGGTTGTGAAATTAGTTAAATACAGCTTGGTGCGTAACTTACAGTTGCATTATGACTGATTTTCTTGAACTATGCCGGAAACATTTCTCTACTGACTGTTTATATGATGTTTTGGAAGTGACAAAAACAGCTACAGCTTCCGAGATTAAAAAAGCTTATTATAAAAAATCGTTGGCAACTCATCCTGACAAAGTACTCGAAGTTGACAGAGAAAATGCTACTATAAAATTTCAAATTTTATCTAAAATTTATTCTGTACTTCAGGATGAGAATAAACGAACTGTTTACGACCAAACTGGTGCACTTGAAGATGATTATTTTTCAGAAAACAAGGATTGGTACGATTATTGGCGATGCCTTTTCAAAAAAGTGTCACTGTCTGATATTAAGAAATTTGAAGAGGAATACAAAAATTCCAAAGAAGAACTTGAAGATTTGAAAAAATATTATTTGGAATCTAGCGGTAGTATGGAAACCATTCTGAATAGTATCATGTGTGCTACTAACGAAGATGAGTCTAGGTTTAGGTCAATTCTTGGAGATCTCATAGAGAAAAAAGAATTACCTGCATTTGATGCCTTTTTAAATGAAGACAAAGAGAAGAATAAAATACGAAAGAAGAAGTATGTAGAATTTTAATTTCATAATCTTCTAATTACTAGTTTGAAACAAAATTTACCGATTTCAAATTAATTAGTTAAGTATACATCTACATCATTTCTTCCTTAGAAATCATTGTATTTGATTTTTACCTCTTTGAAAACGTTATATGGTCCAAAATGTTTCGTGAGAAATCAATATCGAGGGAAAAAAAATCCCAGACCATTTTCTTAAAACTTTATTTGGTATATCTGAACCAGATTGGTATTGTCTCAATAAAAAAAAAAGTTTTCGTGACTAATTTTTGTTAACATTTTATTCAGACAATTTTTTTTAAATTTGAAAATGTTGATTTTTTTTCGGTGGTTGTAAATAGAGGCGGGGTCCTATTTACAATATGATGTCGAATTCCAACCTACATGTACAGGAGTTATCCTTCCCTTATTTTTATTTTCAAATGTCAACATTCCGTGCTAGGTGGGTGAAAAAATATTAACTTCCTTCCAGAGTGCCTTTTTCCCTGGCAGCACCCTCGTCTACAAGTGCCGACAGAAACTAAGCACTTTTTAAAATCATACCCCCCACACACACACATTACAACGACCTTGTGTCACATTTTAGCTTAGTGGAGAGCTAAATAAATACCTACTACTTGGATTTTATTTTTCTCTTATGGATTTCTTTTTCAAGTTTCTATTTAATAGGGACTTGAACAAAAATCCCCGAAGAGGAGAAAAACAGATTATTTCTTTTACCCCTGTAGATTAGGATTCCTGTCCCACCTAGGGTAGGTCCGGCTTGTTTTCGGTCCTTTCGCCCCGGAAAACAGTCGGCCTCCAATTTTATAGACGGGGGGATGGGAGGGTAACCAAACGGGGGATTTTTCCTTTGTTTTTGTATATATTTCGGGGTTTTTCTCCCATTCCCATCACATTCATTGTAAATAAATCATACTTGTAAATAAAATCATTCATTAATCTCGGGATTTTAAGTAGGACTTCTTCATAGAGCAAATGTGGTATTTTGGTGATTGCAGCGCGCATGACGATGGAAGAATGGCTATATATTGTATTGTTGAATGGGTCGGCGAATGTGGCTAGCTAGGTCTCCTTAGTATATATAGAAAAGTATGACCGCTCCCTTCCCCTCCCCAAAAAACTTCAAGGCCTTGTGCCTTCTGTATATTTTATACAGGAATAAAGAAGAGGAGAAAAACAGAACAAATTCATTTAATAAGTTCAAGTGTTTATTTTAATATATATATTTCCCTCTGAAGTATCAAAATGTAAGTACTGTATTTCTATAGCCATTCTTTTTTAAATTGCTGTCATTTTTCTAGAAGATAACCATAAAAAAAGATCATAGAAAATCAATATTTTTCAAAATTGACAAAAGCAACAAAATGTTAGTCACAAAAAATATCTTATTCTATTTTAGTAGATTGCGTTCAGATATGCAATAGGACCGGATTTTCTTCTGTAACAAGTTGTAAAGGCTTGAGTAGACATTTTTTTTAATGTAATTTGTATGATTTCAATCATGAAAAATACTCCGAATTTTGAAAATAAAATTTTCATTCTTATTTAATTTACTTATAGGATATTTTTTGAAAAATGTTAACAACTCTACCCAGAATTAATTTCAAAATGACTCCACCTGTTCACCGTCCTGGTCAACATATTTTTGGTTACTTCTTTAATTAGTCTCTATAATGGATTTATTTTTTTTCTTTTCTTTTAATAGAAGTGTTAACTTTTTTTTTTTTTTTTTTTTCAACGTACTAAAATTGAACTCATTTTGATGATTAAAAAAAAAAAACTAAAAAATCGTGTTAAATTTTTGGTGCTCGTACAGTTTACACTATAGTAGAGCAAGATACGGTCATATATAATTGTTATCTTCAAAAATTGTTTTCAACCAGTTACAACTTTTATATATATATAAGCTCACAAGCGTTTCCTTGAACATATTTATCCACACAAAATATCCACTTAATTTTACTGTTAGAAGTAATTAATCCATCCCATCCGCCCAATTTGGTGATCTTCCCTCCTTCAATCCAAAGACTGAAAAACATTTCAAATTGGAAACTTCTATAACAGCTCAAAATAGTGTTTTTTTTTGTTTTTTTTTGTTTGTTTTTTGTTTTTTCATGGTTTAAAAAAAAAACATGAGAAATACAAAAATGTAAATTTTTAGCCCAAATATTCTATTCTGCAGTAGGTAACAAAATGTTCACATTGGGAAACTCGTGTCTTTTACAGCTTCGTGTTGTGTAGACTTGACCATCTTTTCAGTTTTTCTGTTAAGGATGGATAGTTTTCTTCTTAAACCCAAGCAGATCGACCAGTAACTTACTGTGTGATTTGCTTGGCCCTATCCTTGAACTTTGACATCCATGAGACTTATGTCAGCCTATCATCAGTTTATTATATGCCTATAATAAAATATATATATATATAGGAACCTTTAATTTTGCATGTTAGAATATTATATATTGGACCTATAGGAATTTAACAATATTGTGGAAAATGGAGACATTTAGTGTTTTTTATGCTGTTCACATTCTTGACTTTTTATTTCTTCAAAAAAAAAGTATTTATTAACAGATTGCTGTCAAGCATCCACTGAAAATCAAAGATGTAGAACTTAGATTTTAATGATTCAGGTGAAAAAAAATTCTCATACACAGAATCTAGTCATAAACAAGTGTATTCTTTGTTGGGATTTGAATGCATGCAAGCTTTTATTTATATATGTATACTGATTGTTTTGTAACAAGAAATTCTATATCAAATATTTATTTTCTTGATTCTACTTGGAAGATTACTGGTTAATCTGTCTCTCTCACATCTATGTATTTTAAAGTAGCTATTAAACATGTATTTAAAGCCTTACAAGTTCATTTTTATTTGAAACCTATCTAAAGTTTGAGGGTTTTTTGGTTTTTTTAAATCTATATTAGCTCACAAGGGTTCATTGAATATATTTATCCACACAAACTCTCCACTTCTTTCTACTGTTTGTAGTTTTGTGTCCTCTCTTAGATCACTTGATCACTTTGATGGTTGTTTTCTGTTGGAGTCATTGTTCAATGGTTGACATAACCAGCATACCACATGATCAAATCATTTTAATCTTTTCTTGCTTATGCCAGTATTTAGTTATTTAGGTTATTTCTCATCCATTTTGATGTGATTTATACCAGAAACTTTCACTTTAGTCCTGAGGCAATCATTATCAGGTATACCCTGTTTTCTGTTGTCTTCCTCCTGCATATATAGTTATTGTGGCTATTAGTGCATAAGTATGGACAAACTTGGATTTCATTTCTGTTTTCCTTAACTCTATTGAAAGCTAAGATGGCTAGAACTATCTTTCTTCATATATTGAATAAACTTCCTGGTACTACTGATCTTAAAAATGCAAATTCATTGACCTTTTCAGCTATAGTGTTATTCAGTGATGTTATTGTTATTAAGTTGTAAGTAAAGTTGGCGACTGTAGTCAAGGGTGACTCAAAGGCTTCCTTTTCAATAGCATCTACACCAAGGTGTAGGGGAAGGCGCTACTCCTCTTCCTGGATTGCTCTGCTTTACCCTTGATCCTTACCTTATGATGTAGTGTTAAGCAAGATAGCATCAAGTACCATTTTGTGAGTCTGGTATGACTTGACCTGGGATTGAACCCATGTCTCTCAAGCCATTGGCAAACACTAACCATTCAAACAGGATTTTTCTAGTTCCTCATTGGATAGTTTTGATGTTTCAAATACAGTAGCTAGCATGTCTGTAAGGTTTTCATCATTCATTTTTACACATTTTGTAATCTTGATGGGAATGATATCATAGTGCAGATAAAAGGAAATCTCCAGAAATATCAAAGTGATGGGTACACGATCCAAATAACAATAAATCATAAGAACCTTAGAGATAGGTCATTGCTTTCCAAGTTCATTCATAACTAGTTCAAGTAAAATATTGAAATTAGTGAGAACTAGTAGGCTTTTGTTAAACTAAGTATATATGAGTACAGTTCTGGTCAATAACAGTATTACAAATTGGTTCAATGTGTGTGGTAGTTTGACAGTAATGTCTATTATCTCCTACTCTTTTCTATATTTTTCATGAATTGTTTTTTTTTATTAACAATGGTATAATTAATTTTTTTGTTCTTATTTTTGTTAACATTTCATCAATGAAAATTATCACTGCTAGTGTCATTTTTTATCAAATTTCTTTCAAATTCTGTTCATATATAAATTTGTTTTCATTATTTAGTTTTACCTTTTTGAATTTATTTTCCTGTATTCCAGATATGCTTCAGAAGCTAAAGAGGCTGAAAAAATGAAACGAAAACTGGGGTTGAAAAATTCTGATTCTAGTCTTGAAGCTTTAATTCTCAACAAAAGAGCTAATCAGTTCAACAATACAATTGCAAATCTTGAAGAAAAATACTGTAAAGCTGGAAAAAAGAAAAAAAATTCAAAATAAGTTTGCTGTTGATTTTTAAACAACATTATCTGCTTTATAATTTCTTGTTGCAATAAAAGTATTTTTTTTATTGTTTTATATTATTGACTTAAATATTTCTTTTGCAAAGAATTTGTATATATATACATAAATGTATTTTTAAATTCATTTTTACACATTTTGTTATCTTGATGGGAATGATATCATAGTGCAGATGAAAGGAAATCTCCAGAAATATCCAAGTGATGGGTACAGGATCCAAATAACAATAAATCATAAGAACCTTAGAGATAGGTCATTGCTTTCCAACTCCACAACCATATTGAAACATGATTAAGAATCTATTTCTTTTTTTAAAAAATTCAATCCTCTACTTACTTTTGTCTCATAATAATTCTTACATTTAGAGTATATGAAATTTATATACTGATGTAAAATCTATTAAGAGACAAATAGGAATTTTTTTTCTATTAACATAACATTAAGAAGTAAACCTTTTTCTCCAGATAACAATTTGTACTTGATTCCTCTGTCTTTTCTATAGAATGAATCAAATTGAGCATTTAACAATGACATTTCTATCATTTATTTTGAGTGTGTGTGGACATTTTGCCTCTTTCATAGCAACTCAACCAAGACATCTAATTCCTTAATATTTTCCTTTTCTAAGATCGAGAAATCTAGGACACTCAGCTCACTCAAATTTAAAAGTTTTTTATCTTCCTCATCACCCCCGACAATTTCTAGTGAATCCCTAAGCTTTCTTGAGCAATGATTAAACTCAAGACCACAATGAAAAATAAGTCTTTTGAGATTAGGAATATATATTTGAGTAGAATGAGGCAAAAGGAGTAACAGAACCACAAGATTTTATATTTTCATCAAGCAAAGATATCAACCAATTCACACCTAAACCCACTTCCCTATAATTCTACTATTATAGTTAGCACAAAACAAGTTTTACATAGAAGTACCAAAAAATCTTACTCAAACTATCACACACTTGAAGTTTTTCCATTGCTCACTGTCATTGTCCTTAAAGCTGATCAGTTCAGCGAGATTGAGAGAAGAAATAAACTTATCACACAAAATGTTCCATATTTATTTTGAAATGTTAAACAAGAAACATACTTTAAGATGAAAGTTCAAAAATAGCATTGATGAAAAAAGTTTAGGATCTTGATTAATATTAACTGATGAGTAAACTTGTTTAACCTTATGGTAAATTGACTGTTTTAAAGAAAGTTCTAAATTTGTATGATCTAACTTGAAATGGGTAAACAAGGTAGTTGAACATGGATCATGTTCTTTTATATAAAGTGATTAGATTTATTCAATTTGGCCAGAGAGGCTTTCATTGGAATAAAACTGGTAATTTAGCACCAACAAGAGAGAAAGATAGTTTTCTGAAGTTTGAGCGACAGGTGGTTAAATCAAGCAAAAATAATGTATCCTTAGGGAAGAATTTTAACAATGTTCAGTAGAATTTTACTTATGATTTACCTTCAAAGCTAATTTTAAAAGTATCAAGAACAGTTAATTTTGTAAAGTTCAGACTTTAGAGCTATTTCTGTAATATAATGTTTGATTAAGGAAAGTACATATATCATAAATCCTCACCACAATTGCAATTTCTTCAAGATACTTGAAGAAATTACAATTGTGATAAAGATTTACTGTACCAAAATAAAGAAACCTCATTGGAGTTATTTAAGTTTTCAGCTGATTCATTTAAACTTTACAGGTATGTCTATCTTTGTTGGGTTATATATATATATATATATATATATACACACACACACACACACACTTTTGTATTAGGCTTATTACCATTAGATTTTGTCTAGTGTTGTTGATCAAACTATTCTTTTTCTTGCATAAAATAGAATCAATTTAAGTATTCTTGGCTTCATGTATGTGCATATCTAGTAATTAATTTAGGAAGACAAGTTTGTTGTATTTATTTTTATGATGTAACATTTGCATATCTACTTGTAGGATAATATGAAGCTGTAATCTAGGTTGCAGAAACATTTTCTTTGGATTGGTCATAAAACAAAATTAAAATGGTACTAATGATTAAGCATTTTTTCTTTTGAAATAAAAATACATTTCACTCGGTATTACAAGACTACTGATAGGGAGTTTGATTAATATTTTACAAACCTGTTACTTTAGAAATCAAAATGTTCAATTTATTGCATTTAAAAAAAATTGACAATGTATCAAAGGAAAGTGAATATGTACTGGGACCAAGAAAACATTTTGATTAATACTGAATAAAAGGAATCACTTCAGTTATAGTGGGACTTGCATCAACTGAATCATTTGTAAATTTATTAAACTTCACACTCTTCTCATAAGTGAAAGAAAGAGATAAGGATAACATCCTTACAGTCTTTGACACCATTGAAGCCTATTTTGTGTTTAACAGGAAATTTTTTACTGTTCCATTATATTGAAATCTTTCTTTTGTACATAAAAATAAAACTATAGTTTATTCTACTTGTCAAAGCTATATTTATTTTCTAAGCATTGTGTTTTTAAAAAATGGCCTATGGTGTTGTGGACTGTTAGTAATACAACAATAACTTTGTTATTCCATGTAGCAGGTAATGTTATTGTAAATTCCCAGTAAAATATCAGGTAACAATCAAGATCAAGGTATGAAATAAAAAAATAGATTTTAAAACCTTAAGAACAAGCAATTTAGCTGCTATATTAGATACAAAAATCTGGTCTGCTAGTGTCAAGAAAATCAGAATTCATTTGATTGTAGGATTCTTAGGAAGAGTATATCAAAGTAGTTGTGGATTTATCACTTAGTGTACCTTTTCCCGTTGATATATCCAGTAAGAAAGAGTACTGTAAAGTTCAGTGATTGGAGAACCAAAAATTTAGTTCAGTATATGAAGACAGACAAGTTTAATATGTCTCATAAAACCAGTACATGCATTACTTATATTTCAAGGTTCACAAGAAGTGATAAAAAAATACCTCTTAAACAGTCTTGTTGAGAACAAAAAAATGTCACTATCTTGGTTGTTAAATTCTTTTTTTTTTCCTCACGAGCAAGCTTCCCACTCACACCTTCGGTTTTAATTCTTTTTATTACAGGACTAATATGTTACACTTGCATAGAAATAGTTGCAATACATTCAAGTTTTCAGTTAATACTAATTAACAAAAATAACAGAAATCTTGTTTTCAATTATAACAAGCATTCATCATTATCATCAAGTTGCACTGACAGCACAGATTTTCCTGACTCTCTCCATCTGTTCCTATCATCCATCACTCCCAGCAGCTTCTCCAAACTACATCCAGAGTCAACACAGTTGATGCAAGTTCTTGCTGGTTGACCAATAATGTAGTCACTTCTATTAAAATTAATGATATTTATTCATATTTAAAGGATATCTTATTTGTTTTTATCCATTATTTACTATAGGTCACTTGTTTATAACAAGTGTGTAAGGAAGGTCTCAGATATTCTCAAAAACCCTTGAAAATTAATATTACAAGTACATATTTAATTTTATTAATTTCTAAACTTGGAAGGGTAGAATTAACCTAAATCTTTAAAACATTGGGTTTCTAGACCTTTTTGTGGAGCAGAAGACCATAGAGATGAAATAACTTTCCACAAAGTGGCTTGACACCTGACAGAGTTTAAGACCTAAAATAAAAAAGGTGAGAAATCCAACCTAAAAAAAGTCTGAGCTAAATCTAATACAATTTATAACCTTTCCAGGTATAACTAACAATTCCTGAAAATTCGAGATCAGGTAAAAAAATCAAGGAGCCTTAGAGGTAGGGACAGATGGATATTTGGTGAATGTTTTGGGTTACACATGGTTTAGATTGGGAACCTAAGTTGATTAAATCTAAATATGTAGGTTTTACAATTCTCGGCTTGTGCATTTTCTATGAAAATTACATTTTATTGAATATGATGTTGCTATGCTTTGAATCAAACTAATCTATTTACATAGTAATGCCTGTTTTAAAATGAAAAAAATTCTTCATAATCTATTAAAAACTGTAAGGACAACTCTTAACTGCATTAGTGAAATGTCAGCTTTTACCAATTTTTTTTCTGTATAAATTTCATATTTTGGTGTTATCACATTTCTAGAAATACACAATGTTACAAATTTTTAATCAGAACCTATTAGTTTTAATTTTGGCCATTATTATATATTTTATTCACATCAAAATTTTAATACAAAATAACTAGGCATTATTATGCATTTTTGAGTATACTTTACTCTGCATACTTTTAAAGGAAGCATATAGTATTCCCAATGAAAGTAAAATAAACAATAATGGCTTTAAAACAGCTGAAGTTACATCATAATTAATGAAATTTACCTTCTGAAATTTTTCATGTATAAAAAAAAATCTCCAGTCTCTAAATAAGTGCTCATCTCTAAATTTTTTAGGTTATTTTTCAACAATTTATTTGGATTAAAGAACCACAGAGATTCAGATTATGCAAACAAGTTTTAAGAGAGGATTCAATTTGTAATATAAACTGGCCCTCACTTTAGCATTCCCTTTCAAATATCAACAAATTCCACACATGACTGAGCAACTGTTTTGTGATGTTTGAGTAGTAGTTTACCTCACCCCTTCTTGAAAGGTCAGATTTGACACAAGGTCCATAAACTCAATACCTACACCTTTCAGATGAGGGGCAAGTGCCTGAGCAGACAGCTTAATGAAACTGAGTTCATTGATTATATTTCACCCAAAACATGGATGTGTCAAAATGCTCCTTTAGCCATTCTAAAGGAGCGTTTTCCATTCACTCACTTTTTGGTGAGTTTCTGTTACTTGATAAGTAACTTCCTTCTTCACCCAAAAAATAGCTGTGTCAAGTTAGATAAGTTCTTATTTTATGCCAACTAAGTTGCATAACAGAGTTCTGAGAGAATGCTAAAGTAGAACAGTAGAAGGATCCATTTTTGCATGAAGGTATACTAAGGACCTCCAGTTGCGTGTGAAAAACATTCTTTCCGCAACAGTTTATGATATAATTGATGAACGTGTCAATACTTCACTTCAAATTTTTCTCTTTTAAATCTCCCCACCAAAGATTTAATTCATAGGAAGTTGATTCAAAGTTCCTCTAAAGATTAAATTATCAAATTGGAAAAAAAATTACCTTTATCTTGAAAAACAAGTACAAAATCTTTATTTTTCAGCAGAAGATCAAAGGCCAAACTAATTGTTTGTTTAGCTTCCCTCTTCTTCACAAAAAAGTGGAAATAATCTAATTTAATAATTTGCTGATTATACTTTAAAATCTATGGGTGGCTAAAATGGGCATACAAATTTTTTAAATTTCAAAAAAAGAAAAATTGTAGAAAATAATGAAACACTTACTTTTATTACAAAAAGACTGAAGTGGTTGAGCATAAAGAATTGATGCAAAAAGAAAAAAAATTAATGAGTTCATCTGAACCAGCAACATGCACTTTCTTTCTCATTAAAATGAAAAATATTCAAATAAGAATGATAACCAATGTTGACAAGAAAAAGGTCTGCCATACATCTTAGGTCAACACAGTTATTCAACAATAACCATTCAAAAATCTCTTAAAAAATTATGATGATTGATGTTGATAAACCTTTCTTTCGATTACTAAAATCCAGTGTTATATTCAAAGATTTTGAAAAATTGTATTGCTATATTTAAAAAAAAAAAAAAAAAAAAAAAAAAAAAAAAAGATTTTTAAAACATTAAAAAAGGTAAAATTTATTTCATCAGATAAAGGAATTAAAATCTCTTAAAAATTAGTTTTTCAAAAGAAAATTTTTTTCCTGTCCAATGTGAATATATTAATGTACCTATTAATGAAAAAAGCCAGCAAAAGTTTTTCAAGCATAATAATGTTGCATTTTTTGTACTTTTTATTTAAAAATTCAAGGAAATTTTATCAAAAAAGCCTTTAAAAATTAAAATAAATTTGATATAATTTTCCAGACTTATCTTTCTAGAAATATTAAAAATTAGACCAATCTAAATATATTTTGTTCAGATTTCAATTAAATGAAATAAGAGGAGGGGTCAATTAAATAGAAAAAACATTTTCGTCAATATATTTTAAGAAAAACCTATCTTAAAAATGAATTAATCTCAAAGTGAATAAGTACCAAAAATTTTGTGAAAATCTAGTTGATTGTGTTTTATAGCATATCAACTTATATAGGTTATTTAATGCCAAATCCCCTTTATATACATATATTGAATATATATGATTTGTAAACGAATAGTTTGTAGGTAACTTTATCTTTAAACGAGCTAGAGCTCATTTGTTTGAATGTAGTTAAATGGTTTCAAGTATTGCTATCAATTACTTATAGTTCTATTTGTGCACAGTTAAAATATTTCAAGTATAGCTAAGATTGTTAATTCTATTTACCAAATATTCCTATCTAATTTAATACTAATCATTTGTTTGCACACAGTTAAATGGTTTCAAGTATTCCTATATAACTATAATAATTCGATTCAACATTATTCATTCCTTTGTACACAATTAAATGGTGGCAAGTATTTCTACGTAATAGTAATAATTCAATTTAACATCAGTCATTTGTTTGTACAAAGTTAAAAGTATAGAATATGATTAAATATTTCTATTTGACCCATGGATGGGACACTAGCAGGTATTATCATTCCGAGTCAGAGTAGATCTGAGAGTAACGGTAACCAAGCTCCAAGATGTAGTTTAATGTCATACCCAGGATACTAAATAATTTCAGGTATCGCTATGTAATACTAATAGTTCAATTTAACAATCGTTTGCACATAATTAAATGGTTATAAGTGTAGTAAATGATTAAATAATTCTATTCACCAATTGTTTGCTTTCTAGCATCTGGGGCGCCCCCTTTGAAGGGGGCCGAAGATATTTTTGGATTTTGCCGGGCGCGTGTAGACTGCGGCCCTGCGTCCGAACCCACTTTTAAAAAGGCCTTGTGCCATACTTGTCTGGTGGTGGGACGGAGAACAAATAAATTTGACCCATAAATGAGATTAACAGGTACTACCACTCCGAGTAAGAGTGGACCTGAGAATAATAGCAATAAAGGAATATTCTACATTCCCCAAACTCCAGGATTAAAATGTTTAGTGTCATTATCTAGGACACTTGTTGGAGGCGTGAGATTAACCGTCTACAGAATTATAGTCGGCGTATTCTACAGCGCCAGCAGACTGGGCTGCGTAAAAATCTGACAATCAATTGATTTTTCAAAAGGTGAATAGTAGCACATAAAAACTGCTTATGTAATAAAATCCATTGATTGAGTGAGTGGTTCCAAAATGTAAACACTATTTCATTCATAGATTTTCATTATTTCAATAGATTGAAAGAAAGAATTTTAAATGAGTTTATTCTATGTTTTCTTTTTCTTTTGAATGCACCAAAAAAAAAAAAAAAAAAAAAAAATTATGACGATAATATTAACCTTTATTAATTTTCTATTGGGTGGGAAACTTAGGTATCACATTGGAGGTGCCTAACGTACATTGTAAAACTCCGCACGTAAAACTTAAAATAACCTTTAAAAAAATAAAAATAAATCATATCTCGAATAAATTTAGTGGTGGTCTTTATTCCGAAACACCAAAGTTTTTAATTTGTTTGGCGGTTTTCTAGTATTTTGTTTTTGCCTTTAACTAATAATTTCGATCAGGAAAACTGAATTAGAATTAACTCCTGATTAACCAAGAAAAATCTTGAATTTAAAATAAGGTTTCTCGAAGAAAACCCGTTTTTCATAATTTTCTGTTTGTACCTTAAACTAAAATCATGTACATCACAATCAAATAACATCATGCAACCATAGAATTTTATTCAATTCCAGATTTAATGTTTTAATTCCGAACATTAACAATAAACAGAATTGTTGTTACTTAATATTTCTAAATTATATATAAATTTTAAAAAGATATAAAATTCAAATGCTCCCTTCTCACAAAAAATTAGTTTGAAAAATGACTAATATTAAAATAAGTTATAATACATTTTAAGCAAATAATATTCCTAAAAATTCGTTTTCATTATCAGCAAAGCAAAATTTAAAAAGACTTTTATACTTGCTTTGGAATTTCAAATTCCTCTAGTCAAAACAAAATAAACGAGAGGTTTAAAAACACAGTCCTTCTAGTTACTCTTTTTTTCTTTTGAAGGAAAAAACATGCTAAAGTATTTTAACATTAGCAAAGCATGGTTCAATGTATGTTTCGAGTATTAAGAAAGTAGGCATATTTTCCCCCCATTATTCATCTTGTGAGGCGATCGAAAAACAAGATTTTTAAAAATTACGAACGCCAACGGTTTATGAAGCAACTTTCAATCTTTATGAATGGAGGGTATTTTTATCAAACATATATTCGCCAAGATTTCCTTGTAACTGAATCAACTTCGCGATATGATCAGAAATATTCTTGATGTGATTCACTTGAGTATTCAAATAATTCTTTTTCAAAAAACCCACTATTTGAGGATCTCCAACAGATTTTCCACACGAAGTCAAATTTAACAAGCACTGATTGATATTTTTTTCCACCTGAAGAGCCTCTTCCATGCCCTGAAGTCCCGAATTCCACGACTGAGGATTGGGTTCTTGAATTTTATGAAGCAGAATTCGACCTCCACGTTTGTTTTGGTACGCTTTCATATTGTTACCTTGTCTCTGATGTTCTTCTGCTAAATCTTTGAAGAACTTGCTGAAGCCTGGGAGTGCCATATCATCCCTGTCAAAGTGAGTGGCGAGGCATTTATCAATGTAAACAGCGTGTAAGAGGAGATTAACACACTGATTCAACCCAGCTTCACAATCTTTATGAAAATTTTGCCTTGGATTCGACATCTCTGATGTGGGGGAAATGGCGTTATCTTAACCGGAACTATAATACATTACATCCGGTTTGTTGATAGTTGTTTACAAGTTGAAAGATTTTATAATGTCCCGAATAGCAAAACTTATTATCGAGAAAAATAGATTAAGATTCATTTTTAATGTGAACAGCTTTAACCGTAACATGTATTTTTAACTCGAAAGTACGACTTTAAATAAATAAAGATTAAAAATAGGATTTACCACAATAGTCCAACTAAGAGAACATTTTTATTTCTATAGTAATTTACAAAAAGAATTTTTTGAATAGAAATTATTATATATCCATCATCCAGATGAGAGTAAGTTTCTGTGATTTGCTTTATTCTTTTTTTTCTTTTTTTTTTTTAGATCACCCAAATTACCTATTTAACTCACTCCAATCCAGTTATCGGTCATAGTTCTTAAGTCTTTCCCTCCACTATTTACTAAGGGGTCGTGTTTTGGCATATTTTGAGATTAAACTGTAACTGCTCAAAAAAAAAAAAAAAAAAAAAAAAGGAAAAGAAAATAACTAAAACTTACTCTTTATGTGGATGGTAAATATAAGTATTACATTTCGGCTAAAGTATAGGGCTGCGATCTCATGGTGAAAACATCTTTTTTTTCATTTTTTGAAGAGAAAAATAATTTTGATTTCCGGGCCATTGGACAACCTATGGCAAAGTCTATTTTTCATTTTTTTTTTAGAAAAATTTCGTTTATTTATTTTTAGAAATTTTTACTTCTACCGTAGTGACCCACATATATTGCAAATATCAACTAATAGGCTGTAAGGGAGATTATATTAAGCAGTGACACAACTTAGGAGGGAAATACACAAAATTTCATGGAATCTAATACAATCAAACGACGACGATTGTGCTGCGCCAGCTTGGGATCAAAGCCAGGCTTAATTACTTACGAGAAAATGAAAGTTGTAATTTATTCAAATTCATTTCCCAACAACTTATTTTTACTTAAGCTTTTGGGATTTAAAAAAAATATACGTCGTAAAAAATTGGTAATGTCGAAATCCAAAATAAAAAAATTGCTGTTTATGTAAGATGACAAAAGAAAGTAAAGAGAATGATCACTCATTTCAGGAACACGTATTTAAAAAAAGACCCCTTCCCCCGGGAGTAAAAAATGTACAAGACTTTGACGTGTTTGGCTAGTCTTTTTCAAGGATAACTGTTCCAGAAATGAGTGATCATTCTACTTTGAATTAGAAGAATATGAATGTACTTCCTCTTGAAACACTCACACTTATAAAATGTAAAATATATTTTCTTTCTTTAAAAAAATGTTCGATGAGATTGAGGGTCTAAAATTATTTCAAATAAAAAAAAATGTAGAAAATTTTACAATTTTCTCTTTTTTTTTTCTTTCAGTTTCGAGGTTCAAATTTTATTGGTAAAAAATAGTATTTATTTTAAAAAAAAGAAAGAAACTTTTAATAATTTTTTACAATTAACTGTTATGGTGAGATATGTAATCACCACCGGAACAGTCTAAATAAGGGACCATGTCACCGGTCACCGGACAGAGAAACACGGAGAGACACCTTGGACAGAAAACGTGAAGAACTACACACACTCTCTCTCTTTAAATATTACAATAAACTTCTTCTTTATTTATTCAAACCTATAGTACATATTATTTCCTTTCACGGAATACTATCTCTTGATTATCCTTATATTATTGCCACCTCAGGATATATCAATTGACGACGAAGACGAAATACGAACCCAGTAAATTTGTGGGGGGGAGTATGTAATTTGGTTACTTCAGTAGACTGCTCTCTAAATTATTCCCACCACAAATACAACACAAAACTTTACAATCGCGTGAAAGAAATGGAATAGAACGCAACGAACATTAAACAACAAGCAATTTAATATGCATATAACAGAATATGAAAACAAACAAAATATATGATGTGTAAATGGCCTTTTGGAAAATAAAGTTTGACAAAAGGAAAATAAATTTGTTTAAAGATGTGTGTATGGTCATATTAACAAAGTCCGTAAATAAGTCGTTCTTACTTACATTAAGTTTACAGCGGGTTTTATGATTTTGGCGACAGCGTGCCTCGTTGATGAAAGAAAGTTTGTCGGGTTTTCCTTTTGAAAATAATTCACGGCCATTTGAAAAGAGGTCATGAACTTTAGTTGAGGAAGGAAAGGAATTGGTTGGACATAGTATCGGCAACTGGCTTAGTGGCTTGTGTTCGTCTGTGTCTTCGTTTGTGTGTCAGCTTGTCTCTTGTGTGTTTATTTCCTGTTGATTACAGGAAGTCACAAGGCCTTAAGTTTTGGGGGGAAGGGGAAGGGTGCGGTCTTGCATTAACTATGTTTTTACTAAGGGGACCTAGCTAGCCACATTCGCCGACCCATTCAACAATACAATATATAGTCATTCATTCGTCACCATGCGCGCTGCTACCACCAAAATACCACATTTGCTCTATGAAGAAAGACCTACTTAAAACCCCGGAAGTGATGCATGATTTTATTTACAAATTGTGATTTTTTTTACAAATGAATTCATATGATGGGGATGGGAGAAAAATCTCGAAATATATACAAAAACAAAGAAACAAAGGAAAAATCCCCCGTTTGGTTGCCCTCCCATCCCCCCGTCTATAAATTGGAGGCCGACTGTTTTCCGGGGCGAAAGAACCGGAAACAAGTCGGACCTGCCCTAGGTGGGACTGGGATCCTAATCTATCGGGGAAAAAAGAAAATAAAGGGTCGGGCACGGTGTGGGTCGATACAAGCCGGTAATATGATTTTTATACATATGAATGTTCAAGATCTTCAGTAAAAGCGGACTGGGATACTGCTTGAGGTCGAAAAATAATGGGGATGGGGAAGATCTTGAATACTAATGACTAGATGACGGGGACAATGACTGACAACATACTGCTAACTAGGTTACAAGGGGGAAACATTGCCTACTTACCGGGGGTGGGGTCCCGAAGGACCCGTACCGTAGACGCCATGGGCGGGCAGAGGAGGGAAGGATGACTCCAACGTTGCCCCCTCTCGTACGACCAGGCTCGCTGCATTCACCCACCTTCTGTTGAATGTTATGCGATCCAAGCGTTTTCTATCGCATCTGATTTTGACCCTCAGCTGATGCCGAAAATACAAAACCAGATCGCGATGAGAAAAGTTTGCATCGTCATACAATCCCTTCTTTCGCGTGATCCAAATCACCATTCGAGCTACAGCCAGGATCGCGAGAAACACCACACGCTTCTCACCCTGAAACGGAGGAAGAACGTTGTCCACGAGCTGCTTGGGTTCGATGCGAGCCGTCCACTCCCCGACGTTATCCCAAAACGGGCGGACTCGCTCGCAGTAGTAGAAGGCGTGCTCAGCCGTTTCTCCTAATCCACTGCCGCAGCGAGGACAGTCAGGCATGTCTGCTAGGCCCGCTTTGTAGTTCAAGCCGAGAAGGGGTAACGCATTCCGTACAAGTCGCCAGGTGAGCGAGAACTCGGAGTTGTTCAAGAAGCTCGATCCTGGCGCCCAATTCCAGTGAGAGCGGATCTCCTCCGCCGTCCAGCCTCGCCGCTCGCTAAGAGGATCAGAAGCGGAACCCACCACTAACTCCCGATATAGCTCTTTCCGAGGCCGTGAAAGGTCACTGGACCCAAGAAGGTTACGAAGGGCCTTTCGGCACTCGCTAAAAAACAGTGCTTCGCCCGTAGGCCTACGTCGACCTTCAGCCTTTGGGTCTGACTTGAGGCGAGGAAAAGTCCGACTCGCCTTTCGTCTCCACACTGAGTCCCCTGTCAAGGACCGGCCGAGGTATGCAAGTCTTTCAGCAAGCCAGTGGCTCTCCAGATCAGGCATACCCAGACCCCCGTTGTGTGTACGTTGGATACAGACCTGCCTACGGACCATCGGCCTTGCACCCCCCCAGAGTAATCTGGAGAGGGATTGTTGCAGTGCCAACCGACGTGCCTTAGGCAGAGGAAGCACAGCCAATCGGTAAAGGATCAGAGGGAAGACGTACGTGGCGCACGCCTCCGCCCTGCCCTTTAAGGACAACCTTCTTGAAAGCCAGATTCCCACCTGAGCATTCACCTTGGTTTGTACTTCCGACCAATTTCGCTCCAGTTGGAGGTCGGGCCCGAACCACACCCCAAGGATGCGGATGGGTCCGTCACTCCAGCGGAAGGGCCCTGGAAGAGTATTGCTACCCCTCCAAGCACCAAGCCGCAAACGTTCGCTTTTGTCAAAATTGACCTTGGCTCCTGCGATCCGCTCGTACTCGACAACCGTCTCTTTCAAAGCCTTTATATCCAGACAGCGGGACACAAAGACTTGCTGCAAGGCTGCTAACAAAAGGTATACCGCGCAGGGACGGACTTGTCCCCTCATCCCTAAGCCTGCGCAGGAGGGGCTCCAACGCGAGGACATAGAGAAGAGGAGACAACGGGCAGCCCTGCCGGACCGAACGCTCGATCGTGAATACCCTCGAATGCCTTTCGTTCACCTGCACCACTGCCTGAGGGTTGTGGTACATCATGTTAATCCATCTGCGGAACTCCGGTTTGAATCCGGCAGTCTCCAAAACAGACGCCAAGAACCTATGGTCAACCCTATCGAAGGCCTTGGACTGATCTAAACTGATCAGCGCGGCTTCTGTGTCGTCTTCTATCCCCTCTAGGACCTCGCAAATCAAGTGCAGATTGTCCTGGATCGATCTTCCCTTCACAGCAAAGGTCTGTTCAGGGCCGATCAGATCACTGATGACACGCCGTAAACGATTCGCCAAGACCCGGGCCAAAATCTTTAACTCTGTGTTAAGCAGAGTTATGGGCCTGTAGTCATCTAAACCCGCCCAAACATGCCTGCCACCTTTCTTCAGCAATGTGATCACGCCCTTGGTAACGCTACCAGGGATGGCTCCCTGGGCGAACCAATGGTTGAACATATCCGTCAGAATAGGCACAAACATGTGCGACATCCTCAAGTACACTTCGTAGGGCAAACCATCTAGTCCCGGCGACTTGTTGAGGCCGACCTGCTTCAACGCATCACGGACTTTGCATTCAGTAACCATACCCTCGCAGCTAGCCGCTTCAGCCACCCGGAGGCGGGGGAAGTCGGCAAGATAGCTACGAAACTCCCGGATCGGGAGATCAGGGCAGCGGGCAAAGCGATCCCGAATGTGCGCCCGAAAGGCATCACGTATCTCACGACTCGAATGCAGCAGTCGCCCGTCCGCGGTCTTGACAGACGCGATGTACCGATCGGGGAACCTTCGCACTTCTTCCTCACGCGCAGTCGCGTTCGATTTCACAGCTTCGTAGAGAACTCTATTTAACCTAGATCTAACTACGTATCCCTTGTAGCGCTCGCTATTCTCACGCTCAAGGTCCCTCCTAGCTAGTTCTACACCTAGGGAGTCCCCCCCCCAGCCACCGCCCGGGAAAGTCTATCGTCTATAGACTTCGCCTCCTTGGCCTTATCTAGTTTGAGCTGTTGACCGTATTTGGTGGCGAAGTCTCTAATCCTATATTTGAGAGAAGCCCACCACCTATTCCCGGTAACCGCCCCCACTAACGCCCGCTGAATTAGGGATTCCAGCCGGTCCCGGAAGTCCCGTATCTCCAGTAAGGAGGTATTGAACTTCCAGTCGCCGGCTAGACTAGGCCTATTTGCTAACCGCAGACTGACCCTAACAAGCTTATGGTCATTCCACGCTATCAGGTGGAACGTGGGACAACTAACGAAATCAATGTCAGCTCGTCTAACTAACACTCTGTCCAAGTAGGAACCTACTTTGGCAGAGGGCGAGCTATCTAGCCACGTCCACATCTCCCGACCTGGGTGATCAAGACGAAACCTGTCGACGAGACCATGACGAGTCACGAAGCCGACAAGGCTGCTCTCACACCTTCCCGCACGACTAGCTCCCCGACCGACCTTATCTATCTTGGGATCAAGGATCGCATTCCAATCACCCATTAAGACTAGCCGCTTCGTATCGTCCAGGAACAGCGCCAACCGACGAAAAAAGGAAACCCTCTCCGCAGCGATATTGGACGCATAAACCGCAACCAGACGAAACTTGAAACTTTTCACGGCAACATCGGCCACAACCAGCCGGCCCCCGTCACCTGCAAAAACAACGTCAACATCAGCATCAAGGCTGCGTCCAACTAGCAAGGAGACCCCAGCGCTGACGCGGCTGCCGTATGCTGAGAAAACGTTAAAGTCGTTTTCCAGCACCCGACAGTCAGCATCGCAAGCGAAGTGGGTCTCCTGCACTGCAGCAACATCTACCCCGAGGTTCTTGAGTTCACCAAGCAAGCGCGCACACTTGCTTGAATCCCTCAGTCCCCTCACATTCAAACTGGCAACGTTTAAAGCCATCAATCCAACTTACCTTACTCATCGTCGACTACGGGCCGGAAATCCTTGGGTGTGAGGATGCCGACAGCCTGACGCAGGGAACCGGTGCCGAGTTCAGTTGTTACTCGGTTGTCCCTGGTGATTCCGCCGACATCTATTGGGAACTTCAGCTTTAGGGCCCTATAAAGAGACGGGTGAACCAAAATAGGGACCCTACCCGAACAATATGTTATACATTTTTTTAGGGAGGAGTGCTCCAACTCCGCCAGCTTTATGCCCGTATCAGTCTGACAGACCGTACTCAAGAACTTCCACACGCCCCTGGTACGGTCGCCAGCTGACCGGACAAAAGTGGTCACCATGGCTGCAGTCCTGAAATTTGCGGAGTTTGATACATTGAGATTTTTGATTTTTTCTAAGCTGAACAACGGCTTTAGTGCCTTCCGGAGCTGGAAGTCCCCAACTGCCTCCAGCTCCGCAGAGCACAAAGCCGCTGTCCGCTGTATCTGTCCTATTGATAGTTCGTTGTCTTTGTAACTAGGTTTCTTTTTCTCACCAGGAGGGTTGTTTTTTCTTTTTGGGGAAATGATGGCCGGGAATAGTTCTTGCGAAGAAATGTCTGCAGGGCTGAGTGAGGGAAGGGATGGAGTTCGGGCTAGGCCCGAGGGTTGTGCCCTTTCGGCAGACTGAGATCTGGGGAGGGGGATTTTGTAAGGGCGGTGATATTTTCTGAAGAGAAGTTCATGTTGGGGTGAAAGAGGGTCCATTTGTTGGGGAGGAGACTGTAAAGTTATTTTTGGACGTGGAAACGGTGATGGAGGTAGTGGAGGTGGTGGTGAAGGTACTGGTGGAGATGGGAGAGGTAATCGTGGTTGAGAGGAGGGGCCTGCCTCAGGTTGTTTTTTTTCCGGGCACATTTTCTTTGCTGCCCCTTCCCCACTGTCCCTTCTCCTCTTTAGATTTGTTGTTGTTTCCATGTCTTCAACGTTTTTCATGTTTTTAATTTTCTTTTTGGTCTTCTTTGGTGATGCTATTGATGGTGCTGGTGTTGCTGGTGTCTTAGGTGTTGCTGGTTTCTTTTGGGTTTGTTTCTTGGGTGTCACTGCGATTGTCGCTGGTGCTGCCGGTGATTCTGTTGTTGTTGTTGTAACTGCTGCTGCTGCGGCCGGTGGTTCTGTTGTTGTTGTTGTTGCTGCTGCTGCTGCCGTTGGTTCTGATGTTGTTGTTGCTGCTGCTTGTGTTGGGGCCTTGGTTTGTTTTTGAGGAGGGGATGTAATTGGACTCCCCCCCCTTTTTTAGTGGATCCCCTCCTCTTGGTTACTTCAGTCCAGCCCTCCTGGTTGTTTTTGGGCTGGACCTGACCCGGGCCCTTGGCTTCCGCTTCTTTGTTGATGGTGATGGTGGTGGCCGCTACGTCTTTTGTTGTTGTTGTTGTTGTTGACGCCTTTTCCTTGTTTTCAGGTCGCTGGGGGCAAAACTTAGCGATATGTCCGACTTGTTTGCACCCCCAGCACCTGGGGCGTCTTCCTTCCACCATCACCATCATCTGCCGATCCCCGCAAATCAGAGTTTCAGGGATGGCTTTGAACCCATCCCTTGTCAGGCACAGCCGGAAGGCATAATCCCCGTAGGCTGTCCCGGCCGGGGATCTGAGGAGGTTAAATTCCTCGACGTGGCCAAAGGCACTTAGATACGCCGCGAGAACCTCCCCAGTGATGATGGCCGGGACATTACAGACCGTGACACGGAGCCTACGGGTGCCTCTGTACTCCGGCTGTAGCCTGAAGTGCTTAGTGATGATGTCCGATTCGGCTGTTTTGGCGGCTTGTTTTTCTGTAGGAAGGAGGACATCCCATGTCGCAAAACTTTTACGGCAAAAGTATTGGCATGGGATGCCTGCCTTCCTCAACAGCTCTTCGAAGACTTCTTTAGTGAGCCCCACCAGCCTTTTTGTTTTAAGGTCAGAAACGACCAGCGAGAGGACTCTTGGTGTAATCTTGTCCGCGATTTCCGGGATAGGCAGTATTTCATTGCCTTTGAAGTACTTGGCAAATCTGCCCACCTGGTCTTTCTTGTATTCTTCCGGTCCTCTCTGCTGGCCTTTCCAGGCTGTGGGGCTTTTTTGAGCCAGCTGGATCGGGCTGTCTTGGGAGACTTCGGTTTCTTGTACATCGTCGGGGATCGGCAGCGAAGGCCAATTTGATCCAATTAAGCTTGTAGGGGTTGTCGTTTCCCCTTCCATGGCTGAGGTAGAATTAGCAGCCAGGAGGGTAAAAGGACTAAACCTCCACCTGCTGCAAGTATGGAGGGGGGTTCTACTGTTTAAACAAAAGACGCAAAAATAATTAAACACAAAAACAGTGAAAAAATGCCACAAAAAAAAGGTGACATCTACCGAATCAATAGACTGTATTGTGGAGCGTGAGAGTGTGTCTGCCACAATATTGTCTGAGCCTTTTATGTATTGGATATCCGAGGTAAATTGCGAGATATAGTCCAGTTGTCGAGTATCTCTGGGCGTATATTTCTCGGTATTTACATGTAAGGCGTAAGTGAGTGGTTTGTGATCAGTGAAAACGGTGAAATCTCGTCCTTCGAGTAAGTGACGAAAGTGCCTTATTGACAAGTAAATTGCCAGTAACTCCCTTGAGAAGGTGCTGTATTTTTGCTGTGCAGTGTTTAATTTCGCTGAGAAAAAGGATATTGGTTTTTCCAAGCCATTTTGTTTTTGTTGTAAGACTGCTCCAATTGAGTCTCCTGAAGCGTCTGTTGTTAGAGAAAGTGTACTTGTGTTCTCATTAGAGATGTAGGAGAGCTTGGTAAAATCTGATAATGCTTTTTTAGCATTGTGAAAAGCAGTTAAAGCTTCTCCTTCAATTTGAATTTTTGCGTTTTTATTTTTTTGTTGTTGCAACATGTTTATGAGTGGGGTTAATATTCTGGAACAACCTGGAATAAATCTACGGTAGTAATTTACCAAACCGAGAAATCTCCGAAGTTGTCGCAGTGATGTTGGTTGTGGGAAATTTTGTATAGCTGTCACTTTTTCTGGGACAGGTGTAATTCCCTGTTCGTCTATCATATGGCCTAAGAAGTTTAATTTCGAGACAGCAAACTCACATTTGCTTAAGTTGATTTTCAAGCCGAAATGTGTTAGTCTCTCGAAAACTTGTAACTAGTGGTCTTGATGTTCTTTGGTGTCACAGCTAGCAATTAGGACATCGTCGATATAGGCAAAGGCAAACCGTAACTCTCTCAATGTGTCTCTGGAAAGTTTGGGCGGCATTACGTAATCCAAATGGCATTCTGGTGAATTCGAAAAGTCCAAAAGGAGTTGTAATAGCTGTTTTTTTTATATCTTCCTCTGCTACTGGAATTTGGTAGTAAGCCTTAACCAAATCCAGTTTTGTGAAGATTTTGGTTCCTTGTAAGCCCATGGCGAAATCGTGTAGAGGTGGGATTGGATACCTATCAGGAACTGTTTTTGGGTTGAGGTTCCTGAAATCCCCACAAGGTCGCCATGCGCCTGTTTCTGGCTTTTGAACCATATGTAGGGGTGAGGAGTATGGACTACTAGAAGGGCGTATGATTCCTAATTGTAACATGTGCTGAAATTCGTCTTTTGCTGCTTTATATTTCTCTGGATGTAGTCTGCGTGGTGATGCATGTGTGGGTGGTCCAGAGGTTGTGATATAATGTTTAGCTGTATGACAAACTTCATCAGAATGTTTAAAGGGCGTAGTGAGAGTTGGAAATTTAGTGATCAACTCTTGTAATCCATTCGCATCTGGTATTGCCGCACAAATTCCAGTTGACCGGTAGATTGAGGTGATTCCCTTAGCCGTCAGTTCGGTGTTGCAATCGACGAGAGATCGCGTAGCCATGTTCACAGAAACGTTAAAATGGGACAAAAAATCAGCTCCAAGAATCGGTGTTTTGACTTGGGCTATGGTGAAAATCCACGGAAAAGATCGACGTAAACCCAAATTGAGCGTTAGTGCTATCTCTCCGTAGGTTTCAATTCTTGATCCATTTGCCGCTTGCAGTGTGAATGAAGATGGTTGGTGTTTTTTCTTGGGATCCGGTGGAATAACGCTTATTTGTGCGCCGGTGTCGACTAAAAATAAATATCCGGTATTTTTGTCCCGAATGTAAAATAGACGACTTCCTTGTTTTAAACCAGCAGCTAATGTCGTCTTTACTTGCTGCCGGTGTAACCGTTTCCCTGATTCTGTGTTGATGTAGGTGTGGTCGAATGGAAGTTGCATGGTTTTATGCACTTCCTTGCCTCACATCCAAATTTGAAATGATACCAACAGGTATCAAAGGTGCGTCGCCTTCTGGGAGGTGAGTTCGACCTATTTCGTCTTCTGTTCTGTGAGGAGGTTCTGTCAGGACGGGAATGTTGGGATGCTTTGAGCTTCACCAAATTTTGGACTTGCAGGGATAAATTTTCCATGCCCTGTAGTAGCTCAGTTAACATGTCTGGCGTGGTTGTTTGTGATGTTGTGTTTGTTGGCGTTGGTGTATTCTTTGGTGTTGCGTCATTTGTTGAGTTGTATGATGTGGCGTAAACGTTCTGGTTTTGGTTATTTTCGTGTATTCTATCAGCTATTTCCGATACTCTCTCCAAGTCTAAATCTTCAGGAAGTGATGCGAGTATTTGTGTCGTATGAGTGTGGAGTTTGTCCGTCCATAGTTTTTTTAACACTGTCTCGGACATGGTGTTGCTTCCTAACAGAGATTTTATTTTTCTCAAGAGTTGTGAGGGTGTCATATGTCCAAGGGTCAAATTGTAAAATAGATCATGTAACTTTTTTCCATCAGATGTACCCATACGTTTAATAATGGCGTTCTTTAGCGTATCATATGGTTTGTCTTCAGGCATATGGTCTAGCAAATCGACCACTTCTGCCGCCACGTCGGTGGGAAGTTTTTCCACGACGTATGCATACTTTGAGGTTTGCGATGTAATTTTTTTAGCGCTAAAAAGTGCATTTAGCTGCGAAAACCATACTGGTATGTTAGTTGGGTTGTAGCTGGGAATGCTGGCTGATATTGTTGCTGTTGTGGGTTCAATGTCTCTGTTTTCCATTTTTACGCGTTGTAATAATTTTTTGTGCTGTTTTTTAAAATGAGAGCTGTTTTTGTTTTTGTGTTTTTATGTGTGGTTGCGTGCTTTCACCCGTCGGAAGGTCACCAATTTGTGGGGGGGAGTATGTAATTTGGTTACTTCAGTAGACTGCTCTCTAAATTATTCCCACCACAAACACAACACAAAACTTTACAATCGCGTGAAAGAAATGGAATAGAACGCAACGAACATTAAACAACAAGCAATTTAATATGCATATAACAGAATATGAAAACAAACAAAATATATGATGTGTAAATGGCCTTTTGGAAAATAAAGTTTGACAAAAGGAAAATAAATTTGTTTAAAGATGTGTGTATGGTCATATTAACGAAGTCCGTAAATAAGTCGTTCTTACTTACATTAAGTTTAGAGCGGGTTTTATGATTTTGGCGACAGCGTGTCTCGTTGATGAAAGAAAGTTTGTCGGGTTTTCCTTTTGAAAATAATTCTCGGCCATTTGAAAAGAGGTCATGAACTTTAATTGAGGAAGGAAAGGAATTGGTTGGACATAGTATCGGCTACTGGCTTAGTGGCTTGTGTTCGTTTGTGTCTTCGTTTGTGTGTAAGCTTGTGTCTTGTGTGTCTGGCTTCCTAACTCTGTGTTATTTATATCCTACAGGTGGATCAAAGAATCGTCCTAAAATTTTTGTGCGTAGGCATTTATTGACCAATCAGGTTTGTATTTTACTATTTTATTTTCGAGCCTAAATATTTTCTGTAGGTTCACTTCCGATCCTAATTTTCTAGAATGTTCTATTCCATGTTTCTAGCTGATTGGTTGAAAAATATAAAAATGTAATTTAAATGCTAATGCGGGTTTGATCCAAAATTTCTAGAATGTTCTTAAGTATGTTTTTATTGCTTCTTTTAAGACTAGAAGAAATGTATATCCTATAAATTCATTTACTAAAAAAAAAAAAAAAAAAAAAAAAAAACGACTGTGCTGTGGGAACTGTTTTTTTCTTACATAAATAAGTTTACGTGTATTTGAAAAAGACGAAAAGGATCACTTGAAATTGGTAAAGTGTTGATATTTTGTACGGTGAGTTTTCTGAACATTGTGTTGACAATTTTTTTCATAATGAAAGCGTTGAAGGTGGGCATCTTCTTTTTGGAACAAAATTTTGTGTATACGTTGACTTGATATTTGTGCATTAAAAAAAAATGGCTTCGGAACAAATAGCAGCATTGATGAAAACGTTAACTGAGAGTTTAATCGCTCAACAAAAAGCTCAAATTGACTTTCAAAAACAGATGTTGGTTCAGCAAGAGCGTTTTGAAGCACTTGTCATACAGCAAACTACAGATAACCGAATATTTTGTGAAACTATTTTGTCACAAAAAACTAATGATAGTGCGTCTAGATTTTTTTTCGGCAGAGGGTATAGCTAACGCACTAGCTGAGTTCAAATACGACGCAGAACGAGGCGACACCTTTCCCGCCTATTATCGGAGGTTCGAGGCGATTTTTACCAAAAGATGTGAGAAATGGTCTGACGAAGAAAAAATCACACTCCTACTTCAGAAATTGGGTACAGAGGAAAATACAAAATTTGCAAATTTGATTTTGCCAAAGAAACCAGAAGATATTTCTTTTTCGGAAACTGTTAAAATGTTGTGCTCGATATTTGGTGAAAGAGACAGCCTTTTTCATACAAGATATAAATGTTTAAACACGCAAAAAGAAGAAATTGATGATATTGTCACATATGCGGGTAAAGTCAACGCCCTGTGTGAACTATTTAAATTGAAAGATCTATCAGTTGACATGTTTAAGTGTTACATATTTGTCCAGTAACTGACAGCACCGAGGGACAAGGATTTGAGGTCAAGAATTTTATCAATTATGGAGCAAGATCCAGAAATGAACTTACAAAAAGTGACAGAAGAATGTCAGAAGTTGATAAATATGAAAAGGGACACTACTAGGATAGAGGGAAAAGTTACATCCCAGGTCCAAGTAGTGAAACAAAATACTTTTCTCAAAAACAAAGGAAAAAGTTTTGAATGTTGGAGCTGTGCGGGTTCGCACTTAAGAAAAAATTGCCCTTTTAAAGACCAACCCTGCGCTAAATGTGGTTTAGTTGGACACCAAGCCTCCCAGTGCCGAACTAAACAAAATAATCAAAGACAAAAATTTAAGTCTAAAGTAAATGTAGTGTTGTCAAAAGAAGAAGTGAGACAAGAGGGTGAACGAAAATTTGTCAATACCAAAATAAATGGTCACACAGTTAAGCTACTTTTGGATACAGGTAGTGATATTTCGATTATCGACGAAGTGACTTGGAAGAGGATTGGGTGTCCAAAACTGGAAAAAACGTCTAAAATTGCCAAAGGAGTATCCGGAAAGAGATTAAAATTCAAGGGAGAGTTTAATTGCAGTGTATCCCTTGGATCGAAAACTTTTTCTTCAAAAGTGTCAGTTGTTCCAGGTATAAATTCTTGCCTCTTCGGAATTGATTGGATCGTTTTGTTTGATTTATGGGAGCTACCCATAAATTCATTTTGTAACCGTGTTAGTGTATCTGAAAAGAAAAATTCTGAACAAAATGAGGATTTTCTTACTGTCTTAAAAAGTGAATTCCCCAGGGTTTTTTCTGAGGGGTTAGGTGTGTGCACTAAGACCGAAGTGAATTTTGAGCTAAAACAAAATGTGAAACCTGTTTTTAAACCAAAAAGAAACGTGCCTTTTTCTTCAAAAGAAGATATTGAAATTGAACTGCAAAGACTGCAGGAAAACGGTGTAATCAAAAAAGTTGACTATTCTGAGTAGGCAAGCCCCACTGTGTATGTTAAAAAGAAAAATAAGAAGATTCGGGTATGCGCCAATTTTTCTATAGGCCATAATGACTGTCTGATGGATCATAGTTATCCACTCCCATCCCCTGAAGGCATTTTTACAAAGCTGAATGGAGGTAAAATTTTCTCCAAAATTGATTTATCTGAGGCTTACCTTCAGGTAAAAGTCAGTGAAGAATGTTCAAAGTATTTGTGTATTAATACCCATTTAGGACTCTTCAGACTCAAAAGGCTCCCTTTTGGTTTGAAAGTAGCTCCCGCGTTATTTCAGCAAATAATGGACACAATGCTTGCCGATTTAGTTTTTGCAATCGCATATTTGGATGACATTCTTGTAAAGAGTAAAAATGTACAGGAACATAAGGAACACATCAGAACAGTTTTCCAAAGAATTGAGGAATTGAGAGCACCATTGAACGAATTGTTAAAAAAGAGACAAAGTGGATTTGGTCAAAAGAGTGCCAAAGTGCATTTGAAGAGTTTAAGAAATGCCTGCTATCAGATTTAGCACTGGCACACTTTGATCCACAGAAGGAATTGATTGTGGCATCAGATGCAAGTGATTACGGATTAGGAGCAGTACTTCTCCATAGACTTGAAGATGGATCAACAAAGCCAATTGCTCATGCATCCAGATCACTTTTGCCTGCAGAAAGAAACTATTCTCAAATTAAAAAAGAAAGTTTGGCAATCATTTATGCAATTAAAAAATTCCATAGATTCATTCATGGCAGGATTTTTACATTGCAGACTGATCACAAACCCTTGTTGACTATTTTTGGCTCTAAAAAAGGCATACCCACTCACACTGCAAACAGACTTCAACGATGGAGCATAATTCTGTTGAATTATAATTTTAAAATGGAGTACATTTCATCCAAAAATATCGGACATGCGGATGGACAATCCAGACTTATTCGAAAGTGTGCAGAACCTTTAGAGGACACAGTGATAGCTGCATTGAGAGAGGAAAAAGAACTCTCCAGACTGCTGTGCAACACAATTCGAGAGTTACCAGTGACTCTAGATGACATCAATAAAGCAGCAGAAACAGATAAATTCATTGTAAAAATGAAAAAACAGGTGCAGTTAAACGAAAAGTTAAAGAAAGACTGGAAAATTTCGCCATTTTCTATTTGTTCGCAGACTTTAATGTATGCGGACAGAGTCGTCATATCAACCACACTACAGAGGAGGATTCTAAAAGAATTCCATAGCGCTCATCCAGGCATGTCCAGAATGAAGGCCTTTATGTATTGGCCTAGGATGGACCGGGACATCGAAAAAATTGTAAGAGAGTGTCAAGGGTGTCAGCTAGCAGCAAAGGCACCACCTGTACAAATACAACTGTGGCCGAAGACGGATACACCGTCGACTCGGTTACACATTGACTATGCAGGTCCTTTGAATGGTCATTATTTCTTAGTAGTCGTCGACAGTTTCACAAAATGGCCGGAAGTGTTTAAGTGTAAACATCCGACATCAACGAGTACTATAGATGCACTAAGACTTCTCTTCAGTCGTTTTGGAGTGCCTAAAACTATTGTCAGCGACAACGGCACCCAATTTACCAGCAAAGAGTTTGAAGAATTCTGCAAGGCCCTATCCATTAAACATTTAACAACTGCAATATACCATCCAAGGTCAAACAGTCTCGCAGAGAGATTTGTGGACACGTTCAAAAAAGCTTTGAAGAAAAACCAAGGCATGGATACTCATGAGAAGAGTCTTGAAAATTTTCTATCTGTGTACAGGATCACTCCTAACCCGAACACTAATGCCGGTTTGTCACCACCTGAACTAATGTTTGCACGAAAAATCAGATCCGTATTTGACAGGATTTTACCAAATACAAACAAGACAACAGCAACAAGAGAAAATCTTTCGACAAGGTTCTACAAACCTGGTGACAAAATACTCTTCTTGATCTATAGTGGGAAAAGCTTTCGGGAAGAGGGGATTATTATGAAAAGAATTGGACACGTGCTATATTCTGTAAGAAGTAGTAAATTTGACTGTAGCAGGCATATAAATCATCTAAGACCTCAACACACTGATGACTACAAACAGGCAGAAGATAATGAACTGCCCTTGGAGGTATTATATGACTCTTTTAATGTTCCTCTACCCATAACACAACCTACTCTGAGAGTGGTATCTCCTACTCCAGGTCCGAGAGTACCAGTTTCACCACCAATTCCATCCCCTCAAACAGTGTTGAGGAGAAAAAGTACAAGGGTTAAAAGAAAAGTCAACCGGCTGAGCCCCAGACCTAAAAACTGGCTTAGAGTGAGGTGTTATGGTGAGATATGTAATCACTACCGGAACAGTTTAAATAAGGGACCATGTCACCGGTCACCGGACAGAGAAACATGGAGAGACACCCTGGACAGAACACGTGAAGAACTACACACTCTCTCTCTGTAAATATTACAATAAACTTCTTTATTTATTCAAACCTATATTACATATAATTTCCTTTATGTCCTTTCACGGAATACTATCTCTTGATTATCCTTATATTATTGCCACCTCAGGATATATCATTAACATTTTTTCAAATGACGACAAATTTAAAGTTCTGAAGTTGGAATTTCAAAATCAAAATTACATCCCTTTATCATCTTATATAAACTGAGATACTTCCATGTCTCTGGTTATGGACCTAATTAACTTGCTAGAATTGTTGTTAGTTATGGCTTGGATCTCATCAACAGGTTTGGTTGTTCTTTTCTTATCAGAGTGATCAGCTTGGGACTTCCAAGCTACCATACCTTGGACTCATCCAACTCTTTTTGAATCCTCTGTGTTGTCCTCAAATTGACACCAAACACTCTGAAATCTTTGTATAGGTGCTTCCAGTGTGAATGCTACACAGTACATCATGCTATTTCTGAATTTCTGGAGGAGTGAATTGCTGTTGGAATTATTTTATTGTAATGGAAATGTCTTCTTGGAAGGGACTTTTATGGTTGTTGTTGCGGAGCCAATAAACGTGTCGAATCCGCAAATGATTTAAGTTAAATGCCGGCGCGTGTGAGTGCATGGCCAAAGACAATGGAGGAAGATAAAAGGCAAGATACAATAAAAGTGAAGATTTTATTGCCGGAATTACAAACGTGTATGTAAATGTCCGTGGCGGTTGTATGTGGTCTTCAGCTAGGATGGGTTACGTCGATAGCTGAGATCGGTTGGTTCGTTGAATGCAGTTGGACAGTCGTCGCAGGCAGCTGAGGTCTGTCAAGTCGTTGCGGAAAGCCGAAATCGGTCGCTGGTAAATCGATGTCCCGAATTTGACACTTCATTGGTATGGTCGAGTCGTGGTTGCTAGCCCGTAACAGCGAGTCGTTACCTGGGCTAGTTGTTGCAATGCTAGGGCAGTCCGTAACAGCGAGTCGTTATGTGGACTGAATGCTGCATTGTAGGAGCGTCGTGGTTGGTAGATCGATATCCCGGTTTTGACAGTACGTTGGGTTAACCGGGGGTATGTCGATCTGTTTGCTAGCCTGTAACAGTGAGTCGTTACGTGGGCCAGATGCTGCAATGCTAGTGTAGTCCGTAACAGCGAATCGTTATGTGGACAAGATGCTGCATTGCTAGGGTAGTCCTTAACAGCGAGTCGTTACGTGGACTAGATACTGCGTTGCTGGGGCAGTCCGTAACAGCGAGTTGTTACATGGACTCCATTGCTGGAGTGTCATGGTCAGTAGCTATGGCTTTGTCATGCCAGATAGCTGTGCGGGCGTATCGTTTACTTTAGCTATGGCTTTGTTGTGCCAAAGCTGTGCTGACGAGTCGGGGTGGTAGCTATGGCTGTTTCGCGTCAAAGCTGTGCAGACGTATCGAGGCGGTAGCTAAGGCTGTTTCGCGCCAAAGCTGTGCAGACGTATCAAGGCGGTGGCTAAGGCTGTTTCGCACCAAAGCTGTGCGGACGTATCGAACCGATAGCTAAGGCTTGTGTGCCAAAGCTCTGCACTCTCAAGCGAACGGGCCAGGAGGCCTAGGCTAAGATTGGTGTTATCTTAGCGCTGCACGGATGGTGGAGCGGTAGCTTAAAGGCCAACCCCTGCCTTTAGCGCAGCGCAGCCAAACAGACGAGCGGAACCGAGCAATGGTTCAGACCGGCTGGTCTTAGTGAGTCCTCTTTGTGTTTGCCTCCAGGCCGTCTATTTCAACTGGTCATTAATGACCAGTTAGAGATGCTCCGACCCGCAGAAGGAGACCTCTCATAGCCCTTAAGAAGGACCGTAAAAAAAAGGTTGTTGAATCTACCACTAGAAGTGGCGGTGAGGTGGGTGCAACCACGATAACGTAGGACCTGAGCCTCGTGGAGCCTAGTGGCCCCTGAGAGCATCCACGTAGACCTCTGAATTTTTGCCGCCTGAAACCTTTTTATATGGAAGAAAGGGAACTCCACTTCTGTCACGCCACGTGGATAGAAAGTTCTTCTACAAAAAATGGACGCAGAAAATAAGTATTTCTTTAGCCCAGTATAGGCTAGCAAAAAGTATTATTTCCATTTTTATAGAATTATTTCTGGTAGAAGTGTTTTGCAAATGTTGATAAATGTTAATTTATCCCTTTCTTAGCTGTAACGGCCGGTTAGAATCGAAAAAGGGCTTCATCATTTCTGGTCGTACCCGGATGTTATTTCTCTAGAGCGAAAGGTGTAATCTGATCTGTTTACGTTCGTAGGCCGGTCGCGGCATTGTCACCGCCAGAAGAAAATGACAGGATTTTTTGGAACTGACATTGCTTACTGAGAGTATAAGCCTTTTTTGGGCTCAAGTCATGGCACAGAGAAGACGTGAATATAGTAGTCCTGTGAATTTTTGCAGGATGTGGTGGTTTTTAAACTTTGCTGTTCCCTACAGTTAAGGGTAAATAGTGAATAGGGAGTAAATCCCTCAGAGAATATTGTTGCTGTGCTGGACCTCTCCTTGAGAAATATGCTGTTGCCTATATCTGTGAATTTGTGCTGTCTTGACTTTAATCATGAGGTTTCCAACAGAACTACTCTGCTGAACTGTATTCTTCTTAGAGAAATATGCTGTTGCCTATATCAGAAAATTTGTATTTGAATTTGCTGACCAATACATGTGCTGAAAGAATTGATAAATGAACCCCCATCTGTCTGCATCATTCACTGTAATCTTGATGGAAAAGTGTGGTCTAAAAAGTAATGGAATAGATTACTCACATCGCGTCTGCATTTGACCGTCGGGAAAAGAAAAAAAGAGGAATGTGAGTTTGTGGACTCCTTATATGCGAGTAGCGGTAATTTGCATATGAGGAGAAGCGGCTATAAAAAGACCAAATTGGCGCGGCAGGGGGTGTTATTCTGAGAGCAGAGAGCAGACATTGAGTTAAGAGGAGTTGGTGTGAGTTGCAGAGACGTGTTACTCTGAAAGTTGGTGCGATCAACATAGTTGGCATGAAGGAGTTCTGACCCCCCTTTTTTCATTAGAAAAAGTAAACAGGTTTTCCCAAGAGATGTTTTTTGCCTAAGAGACTTGTATTTTTTTGTTGTTGAAATTATTGAAGAAAACACAAACTTTGATTCAATAATGTTTTATTTTGGTGCAAGAAAATCAGACCTTTACATCAAGTTGTAATTAAGCTTTGTTGTAACCTCTTAATTTTTGTGGATACAGGAGCAGAAATCGCTGAGTGATGTTCATAGCGGATTCTAGTAGTCAACTCGACTATCCCTCATAGACTCTAGTTGTCAACTAACTTCTTTCTAGCGTCTTCCTTTTTTAAATCTGCTACACAAAACTGCTGGCCCTAACTCCTACTCCTTACTCCTACTCCTTCTCTGTTGTATTTTCCATGAAAGGATTCGGGGTTTTTTTTAATAAAAATTAATCCTTTTATTGCATCATAGTGCTGCTTTCCTTACAGACAGTAAGATTCTAGTTAGCTTCCCAGTAGACAAAATCTAAAACAAACAAAGCACATATGTTAAATTAATAATTCAAAATATCATCAATTTACCCATCTCACTTGGTAGGATTTGAAATTTAAAAAAAAAACTGTTCGAAAAATAGAATTTTATTTAAGAATTTAAATATTGATAAATGTGAGATAGAACACTTGGAAAATTCTAGATCAAACACAAAAAGTTATAATAAAAGCCCTCTCAGTTCTAAAAATTTAATCTGGAAACGAATCCCCATTCACTAAAGGATTTATTCCAAACATTACAAACCAACATTTTTATTCATAATTTCCCTTTATTCAAAAATGTGAAAAAGGTGAAATTTAGCAATCTGTAAAAGGGCTGGCTTAATTTTGTAATTACCAACCCAATTGGGCGAAAAATTTGTCACTGTCTGTAGAATTTCCACAATGATAGCAGAGTAGGAATGAAGAACTGATACTAACAATTAAATTCAATAGTTATAATGAAATAGCCTATTCATTATTTGTGATCATCAACACTAAAAGCATATAAAAAAAGCATTAAAAAGATTTCTGATTTCTTATAAAATTCATTTATTTTCTACATTCATTTTTTTTCAAATTGTTTTGATCATCAAAAGGTATCTGCAAATGTTTAATGATCTTGATATCATTGTTATAATATACACAGAAAATCATATATTCCCCTCATCTTTTTGACTTTAGATAACAGTAGTAGGAAATATACCAGTAATATTTAATTAAAATTAACAATATTCAGTAGAAACATGAATTTAAGAACATTTTCTATTTTCATTTATTTATTTTAGATCTTTTGAAAATATTTTCTCTTCAAATCAGGCAAAAATAAACTTCAATCATTTCATCTATTCTATGAAATTTTCTATTAATTTTATGGAATTTGTAATTGCATTCATTGTTTGTAAAGAACTTTTTAAAAATTTACCTGTGTGCATACAAATGACTGTTAAATTGAATCGTTAGTGTTACATAGCAATACTTGAAACCATATGTGTGTGAAAAAATGAGCTCTGGCTCATTTAAAATGTTATCTACAAACTATTTGTTTACAAATCATATATAATTAATATATACATATGTATAAATAGGATTTGGCATAGAATAACCATCAAGGGTTAATATGTCATAAACCCAACCAACCAACCAACCTCTGAAATACTTAGTTATTGGTGTATAAATGCAGGAAATATACTATTCATATAATTTTAAAGTAATTTTCCTTGAATAAATGAGTTCATATTCCTCATTTATATACTGTGGAGGATGAGTTGATGGTTTAGTTCTCTTGAGGTTTAACAACACAAAGAATATTAACAATGCAGACAAAAGAAAATTCACTACAACAACAATGTAAAACATAACTTTTATATAACAAAACAAACTAGGAAAAGTTAATATAACATAGCAAATGTTCAAATATGTTTGTTATGTATTTGTGTGTGGGTATGTCTAATACAAATACATTAGCTGAAATAGTAAGGAGTGTTGTTTGAAATATTTGTGTGTACCGCATATTCACTGTCCAGACAGAAGTTAAAAAATCAACAATTCCAACAAGCGGCAAACCAACAAGAAAGAATAAAACTGTGGAAACAACATTTTGAAAACCTACTAGCTAACCCTCCGAACGTTACGCAGGAACCGATCACCAGAATTATCAGTAAGCAATTAGACATTAAACTAGGGCCGTTCACTAAAGAAGAACTCGACTCGGTTCTTAGAAAAATTGAAATAGGAAAGCTGCAGGGCTGGACGAGATTCCCCCAGAAGTGTGGAAGACGAGACAATTCGACGACATACTGCTCCGACACTGCAATGCAGTTTATAACCAAAATCTGATAGACAGATGGATGAAGGGATGCATCCTCCCCTTCCCTAAAAAGGGTGACCTCGGATTAGCCAAGAACTATCGAGGTATAACACTCACATCCATAGCAGCCAAAATCTATAATGCCCTACTACGAAACCGCATAGTACCCCAAATCGAAAAAATCCTGAGGAAAAACCAAAATGGCTTCAGAAGAAACAGGTCCACGACCTCACAAATATTGACCATCCGTAGAATCCTAGAAGGTGTGAGGGCAAAAAACTTACAGGCAACATTACTATTTGTCGATTTTACCAAGGCCTTCGATTCCATTCACAGAGGGAAGATGGAACAAATACTACTAGCATACGGCCTACCAGAAGAAACCGTAGCAACAATAATGATTCTCTACAGAGACACCAAAGTGAAAGTGCGTTCACCGGATGGAGACACAGATTACTTCGACATTGTAGCAGGATTACTACAAGGGGACACGCTTGCCCCATACCTCTTTATCATCTGTCTAGACTAGGTACTTAGGACATCGACCCATAACATTAGGGAAAACGGCTTCATGCTGACAAAGAAAAGGAGCAGAAGGTACCCCGCAAAAACAATTACCGACGCCGACTATGCCGATGACATACTGCTGCTGGCCAATACACCCAACCAAGCCGAAACACTACTGCATAGTTTGGAACGAACCGCTGCAGGCATTGGACTCCATGTTAATGCACACAAAACTGAATTTATGTGCTTTAATCAGAAAGGCGACATCTCCACACTAGACGGAACCTCCCTGAAACTGGTTGACAAATTCACCTACCTAGGAAGCAGCATTGCATCAACCGAAAAAGACATCGACACACGGCTAACGAAGGCATGGACAGTTGTCGATAGGCTTTCGATCATATGGAAATCAAACCTGACCAATAAAATGAAACACAGTTTCTTCCAGGCTGCGGTCGTGTCGATACTGCTGTGTGGATGCACTACTTGGACGCTGACTAAACAGTTGGAGAAGAAGCTCGACGGCAATTATACAAGAATGCTGCGAGCAATATTGAACAAGTCCTAGCAGCAACACCCCACAAGGCGCCAACTGTACGGTCACCTACCACCTATCATGAAAACTATACAAGCTAGACGAACCAGACATGCCGGACACTGCTGGAGAAGCAAGGACAAGATCATAAGTGATGTACTCCTGTGGAACCCTGCATATGGCCAATCAAAAGCAGGACGACCAGCTCGAACATTCATACAGCAGCTATGTGATGATACGGGATGTAACCTTGAAGACCTGCCGGAGGCGATGAATGATAGGGAGACGTGGAGAGAGAGGGTCAGGGATATCCGTGCTAGCCGCACAACATGATGATGATGATGATGATGATGATGATGCATGAGAACTAAAGCACACAACAGTGGCATATGTTTCTGCCTGCTGGCTGGATACATGTGTATGTTTGCAGGTATTTATGTCCATTAAGAGCAGAATAAGCTGAAAATTGGGAAGCAGATTATGAATGTATTTTTTTATTGGCCATTTTGCTGAGAATTTCTGTTCTGGATGAGTCTATCTGTGACTGAAGGAATTTGAGAGAATTTGCGAATGTCCCTGTGTGTCTGAGATCCTAGAACATAGGGGAAAGTGTGAGAAAAACTGTCTAACTGAGAGTAAGTCAGCAAAAAAGCCAAAAAGCAAAAGAGGAAGTTGTTTCTGAAAACATTGAATATATAGGTATCCATATCATGTGACCAGCTCCAAATACAAGATTTATTTTTTATGGGACAAATTCAAAATACATGGATGTAGTTGTAAACATTGGCACATGATTATTCTGTCCAATCACATTCCTGAAACTACTTAATATATTTTTGAACTTAACTATTTTTGTTTCAGAAACAAGTGAATTTTGGATCCTAGTTTTCTACAATTTTCTACTCTATGTGCTCTTCGCTGACTGTTTACAAATATAGGAGTGTAAATCCTAATAATACAAAGCATATTAAAGCAGTAAGCAAAGTCTTCTTCCGTGCTCTATGGCACTCACCTTGATCTCATCCCTGGTCTTAGATCTCCTCCTTCTCAATAGAAAAGGTTAAAAGTTATAGTGAGTTAAATTTGAATTATAGGAAGGGGTAACTGGATGATGTGATGTTTTGCCAAAAACCCTGCACAAGACATGAAAAATTGACTCCCTTCCTCATTGTGAACACTATAATCATACAGCATATTTGCTCACTAAGTGGATTCTCATTGCTGATTAAATAATCCAATGGGACTTACCAAATTGCTTTAAAGCCTCACAAATGGATTTTAAGCTATTCAAAATGACTAGATACTTACATATTATTTTCAAACAATTTTTTTCTGGAGTAGTGTTTAAATCATAACTTTAGGGAAAGGTTTGTCTTATAATTAAAAAAAAAAAGTGATCTGTTATCACTTTTTATAATAAAAAAGATCAAAAACTAGTTGTTTGACATTTATTATTTTCATACAAACTTCTATTATAATTTTTTAAATATTCATTTTTTCACAAATTTAATTTTTGTTTAATGTTTCTATCAGTTTTATTTAATCATCTAATTGCTTGATCAAAGCTGATTAAATTTGAATAGGGAAAAATAGGTAAGATTAACATTTACTTTTAAAAAACTGTTTTCTTATTAGTTTTTGTTGAACTTATTGTTTTTAATCATCAGCAGTAGACAAGGTGGAAAAGAAAGAAAATATATAAGTTGTAATATTTAACAAGAATAGATAATTTTATTCCATAATAAAACAAATAAAAGAGCATTGATATTTTTTTACCAAAGGATTGTAAAAAAGTGTAAGAAAGTGTTCCATTTAAAGAATTTCTGGAAAATGTATGTATTTTCACTTTGGCCTGAATAATTCTGTGAAAAGATAGGCATCATTAGAGAATGCTTTTAGTTACTGGCCTGGATAATTAAGAGACATAATGTATGTATATGTAAGAATTAATTTTAGTCATGTTTTTATTATGGTTGTAACCATATTAAGAACACTTGTTGGCTTCATACATATTTGATCAAGAGATTCTCATAGAATTTCTCTGTAGCTTGAATAGATGAAAGGAGGAGATATTTCAGTATAGTTAGAATCGAGTGATGGTCTATTGTTCCAGCAGCTCTACTGTTACAATTCCTTCAACTCTGCCTCTTTGCTGCTTGACTAAAAAAAAGATAGATTTTTCCTCAGGTTCTGAAAGATTTTTCCTCAGGTTTTAATTCCATAGCAACAATAGTAGCTTCATTTCCTGGTGTAGAAATTTTTAACAAGAGCAGAATGTACATTGTAATGTATTAGTTTTAAGTTAATATTATAACTCTAAAATAAAGAGTTATGGCTCCTTATAGATGCTACCCACAATCCATTGTTTTGTTGTGAGTTTGTATCCACCATCATGTAAAAAATAATTCATTTGACTGAAACTGTTTCAAAGTGATGACCAGATGGTAGAATATCAGACATAATGGTAGTGTTCATACCTTTCCCAAAGGTATTTGTCTGAAAGTGAATGTAATAGCGCAACTGGAGTTCGAACTTGCTTACAATGATCCTGCAGTCCAGCATTTAACCATTACACCACAAGGACACCCCAATCTAGTTATTGCTATCTGATCCTAATGATTCTATTCAATATTAATCATTTGCTTGCAGACAGGTAAGTGGTTACAATCAATGGTATTAAACTCTAATGACTATTCAATACTATTCATACATTTGCACACAGTCCAAGTATTGCTATGTAATACCAATAATTCAATTTAAGCACACAATTAAAGAGATTCAAGTATTGCTGTTTAACACAAATAATTCTATTCAGCATTATTCATTTGTTTACACACAGTTAAATGGTGAAAGTGTTCTATTTCTAACAATTCAACATGAGTCATTTGTTTGGACACAGTTTAAATGTTAAACAGTTTTATTTGATCCATAGATAGGAGCCTATCAAGTGATATCACTCTGGGACAGAGTGGACCTGTGAGCAATGACAATGAAGGGATACTCTACATTCCCCAGAACTCCAGAACTGGAGCATTAACATCAGATAGTTTAGTGTCATATACAGGACACTCATTGATGGGGTCTTACCCCTCTGCAGCGATGCATTCTGTGTGTTCTACAGCCCCAGCCAACTGGGCTGCACCCACCTAGGATATTAAAATGTAATCTTCTTCCACAGAAGATATAAGTATAATATTTTAAAAACATATCACAATCTAATGGTATATAGAGATTAATAAATAAAGAATTGTGAAGGTTTGTCATCAGCTCTGAGAGGATTTACTCTTTTACTTGATTTTCCAACTTTGTTGGCTTCTACTATTTTAGTGGCCAGAGTTTTTGTTGTTGGTAAGCGAGGAAAAGTTTGTTTGGTTCAGCGAGGAAGATGGTGTAACGTATGTGTGTTTATGTTGTGTTGTTTCCTCGCCGAGTTGTTATAAGGCCCTCGCTAATGCTTGTTGGAAATAATAAGGTGGTTGAAGATGAAGTAAGATGGCGAAGGTCGAAAGGTGTTGTTATGAATAGTTTTTAGTTGTCTCGCAATTCAGAAGGTGCCATGCGGAGTCACCAATTTATAGCTGTTTGGGGATAACACAAATGAATTACGAGACTTTGCTTTAACAACACAACAACGAAAGTTCTTTATTTGCAGCATGGAATATGGTTTGCTTTTGGAAGCTGCAAGACTCGTGGTGTTTAGGCTTGTTGGATGTTTGAGACGAAATGGCTTAGCGGGATGTTGAGATGGCAGCGTGTTGTTGGACTTGTGAGGGATATGTTTAAAGTCACTGTGTATTTTTGTGTGTCTGGTATTTTCGGGGAGAGTGTGCATTTTCTCCATTCATATGGACCAGAAGTGAAAAGGTGACTAGTGTGTCAAGAGCGGAGTTACGCTCGGATCGACATAGCCAAGTTTTTGGGGTGACATGAAGTGGTGCCTGTGGAAGGCATGCTGAATGTTTCTAATTTATGTTCAACTGGGATTCCTCGTAAAGAATCCATAAATTAGATGGTTCCCTCGTTGAGTGTCCATGTTGCTGCTGCTAGTGTTAAAGCCACAGTGAGATGTCCACACTGGGTGGCTTGTCTAGCTAAAAAGCATCGCTAAGCAGGGACGACCAGAGGCACGTCTGTTCTGGTCGCCGTCTCAAGCCGAAGAGAATGGTTTTGACCGCTCACCCGTTTTGCTAGCTGGAAATGAAGTTCCGGGCTGAATAGGATAAGTCATCCTGATTGGGTGAAATTCAGTGTTGAATTAAATTGCGCGCCAAAACAAAATACGAGATTTTCCTCTTCTCTACACTATCATAGAAAGATCTTGCACGCTTTATTTTTCCTCTTACCACTTGATAAGAGCCACTAGACTTGAAGATCAGTTACCATAATAAATTTGTGATCATTAGAGGAGCCCTTGGCACCATCATCTACATTCATGTTCTCAGAATTAGCAACATTTACTTCTTTCTTCACAGTAATGATAGTAAAATTATTTGAGGCAAAGATAAATTCAGAACTATTATCCACAATGACTTCAGTTGTTATGTCATTACAGTGAGTTGTAACCTAATAAAACAGTTACTGAATGAGAAATGACCAAAGTGGAGGTTGGAAATGAAATGGAAATATTTATAACATTAGCAAAATATAATACTTGCAAGTGGCATGAAGAAGGTAAACCACTGCTAGTAGTGTACTACTAAGTCAGCATATTACCCCATCTTACTAAAGTGTCCAATGTATTTATGAGGATTGGGACATACGCATTAATGTTTATAGGTACAGTATATAACATAGTGAAAGCCAACTTTGAAACTATTAGTTTGATGAGCTTGTTATAGGCCAATGTAAGATTTACACTCTGATTCTAATTTTCTATGTGTCTTGATAGGTTTAGAAAGTGATATCTTGTGATTCTTTAGCAGTCATTCTCACAAAATATTTAAGATAGTCTACCACTGACATATCAGATGATCTTATATATCTATCAAGATTGTCATATGCAACGAATGCAGCCTACTATCTTTGAATATGAGTGGAGCTTAGCATACAAGTTTGCTAGTCCATCATCTACTACTAGAATGGTTTCTCTAGCATTTCCAGCCAATACATTTCTATGATGTTTGTTGTCAATTCTTAGAACTTCCTTTCCTTATGTCAAATTTCATAATTCTCAGGTTCAAGATGAGGGGCAGGAAATTCTTAAAAGCCATCTTGCTTAACTAGAATCTGTTACCAGTTGTTATTTCTATATATCATCGACAGTCTTTTCTTAATTTATAACAATCCACAGACATATAGCAGTGAGATTCACTTTGATTGGCTAACCACCATCACTATAATTGCCATGTAAATAGAGACTCATAAATAATTAGAATTAGATGCTTTAGTAGGACCTATTTTGATAACCTAATCTTGACAAGGACATTAAATCAAAAGTAAAGAACTCTTATGAATGTCAGATACAGGTTTATCCCCATATGGGAAATTGGATTGAGTGAGCCTTGGTATTGACAACTATATTTGTAGTATCTGAGTACTAAAACTCACTGCCACAATTATTTGAGAACTAGAATACACCCGTCAATAATGATGGTTGAATTTTATATTAAATATTTGTGTGAGTCAAAATAACTGAATAAATGAAAAACAGAGGAATTGCACATTTTTAAAAAATATAACTGATGATTTCATAAACAGGTATCTCAAATGATGAGCAAAAATCGATATGAAACATGAAAAAAATATGACTCAAAAATACCCCTAAGAAACATTTTTGCATATTTAAAAAAAAAAGAATTCAGGATTTTTTAAACAAAAAAAAAAATTATTAAATTTCTTTCTAAGTGGAACATTTTCCAATTTGGGAAATATTTTTTTTCTCAGACACATGACTGTTTAAACATTGAAATAATAGTCTTCATAACTTTTAAAATCATTCTGTGGATACTTTTCTCCTTGTTTTACGTTTTTTTTGGTGTCTTCGTTGACACTGGGAAACTACATATCACTCAATTTCTTCGATCTTTCTTTTATTTTTACTTTCATTTCTTTCTTTCTTTAAGATTTCAAAAACACCAACAAAAACACCAGACATCTCACTTTTCTTTCTTTCTTAGTTCTCAAGTCAGCCTGCTGTTATGACTGCTGACTTGACACTTACTCTGTTTACTTTTCTTTTCTCTTTTGATGTAGCAAGCTACAAATTACATAATTCGTTCTTCTTTCTTTCTTTCTTTCTTTCTTTCTCAATTTCTCAAATCAGCCAGCTGTTATGACAACTGATTTGACACCTGGTCTGCTTTCTTTTCTGTTCTCTTTAGATATAGCAAGCTACAAATCATATGATTTGTTCTTTCTTTCTTTTTCGCTTTAATTTTTTCTTTCTTTAAAGATTACAACAAAAAACGTCAGAGATCTCACCTTCCGTTCTTTCTTTCTTTCTTTCTTTCTTAAATATTATGTGTACAGACAAACAGATGTACACACATAACACTTGTGTTTTATATTATTAGGAGATGAGGAACACCATTTGGACACTTGTAGCAGAGGAAATGTATTACGGTTTAACATTTCCTCGCGCTAAACAATATAAAACCATTCACGAGGAGCAACATATCTATTGCCTGAGCAAACTTAATAGAAAGGGAAAAGGAATACTAAGAGTACATTATAGAGAGAAAGTCCAGTCTAGTAGTTGAAAAGTCCTTTATAGAATGAAAGTTGTATTAAGATTTATTTCAAAGCATGGTACTGCGAGGAGAATGACACGAGGTTTGTTGGGGCAAAATTTTACCCCTGTTGAGAGACGCATCCACTCATACATGCTTCTTGTTATTGATGCCGGAACGAAGAGGATATTTATTATATACAGTTTATAAATATGGCCGAAAATGGTATGAAAAAATTTAGGTCATCCTCGCTAACGAATGGACAATGCCACTTTTTGAGAAGAATAAGTATTATAAGACAATTCTGAGTTATCCTCAAGACGGCTGTGTACTTGGATGCCGAGGGTAGAGGGAGACAGTAGGATTGAAAGGACTTGAGCACGTGACTTGTGTATGGCGAGACGAGGCAGAAGCGACTAGGGTCTCCACGAGGCGAGACATGGCTAAAGAAAGCCTGGAAAGAAAAGAATGTTAGTAGACCACCCAACTCTACAAACAGAACCCAGAAGTCGATTTTGAGCCCTACGAAACCAAACATCCACAACCCTCTTAAAACAGTCTTAAACACAACCAGAAAATATACAGAAAGACAACAGAACATTCTCCAACCACAGATAAGTATATTATAGTTTTAACTTTGTTCTCTTAAAGACTATTGACCGCTGAAGGAATATGCTTTAGCAACTTTTTCGTACTTCATATATAAACGTATTTAAAAGTCTTACCGCGTTGCTTATTCTTTCTTACGACCCATATGGGGTTGTCGTTAATTTTTCCATAGTATGGCTCAAATCAGGCGATAATTACGAAGGGGGAGGAAAGGCCAAGGCCAGACAGCCAGCACTGTGAAGACGCAGACGTTACTTAGAGAGAGAGGGGGAGAGGGGGGACAGTGGACAGAGGTTGGTTAACCCTAGCAGTGAGCAGACGTACGTTAACAAATCTAGGCTAGTGGGAGAAAGCCTCAGGCCGGAAAATCAATCTGCACGAAGACAGACATTTTGAGCCCTACTGAGACCAACCAACAGCGGCCTTTTAAACCAACAACCCTAAATAGAATCAGAAACATACAAACAGGATATTCAGACCAACTCAAAGATAGTTCATTTGTAATTTTAACTTTGTTCTCACATTGACTATTGACCGCTAAAAGGAATAAATTTTAGCAACCCTTTCACATTGTATATATAAACGTGTATGAACATCCGATTGCGTTGTCTATTCTTTCTTCTGACCCATAGAGAGGCATCGTTAAAATTCCCATAATGGTGGGGGAGAGAGTTTTGATATCTCAATCCTAAAATTAACTTAACTAGTTCCATTTATTGACACAGAACATGCAATAATAATCCAGTCACCACAACGACACAATTATTTTGAAAATCTTTCGCACTACAATCACCAAAACAAGTCAGTCGCTCAATGAGAGTCTAATCTTATCCCATGATTACATAATTGTGAGGAAAGGGAGGATGATTAAAATTATTATTTAGCGCGTTAATCATTTTGACCGTTGTGGTCTTGATCTTATATTTTCACCCAATGAGGATGATTTATCCTATTCTGCCCGGATGACTTTCCTGGGCAATATAAAAGGCGATGAAAACGCGCGATCATTCTCTTCCTCACATATTTTTGGAGCAGAACTGACCGACTCTCTCCTCACATAATTTTCGAGCAGGACGGACCGATCCTCTTTTTCTCTCTAATTCCAGCAGCAGACCACATCACCATGAGGGGAGCACATCTAATTCATGGACCGTTGTTCTCTAGGAAATCATTCCTTCATCATTTGTTCACTCCTCCTTTACCAACGGATCCTCGAAGCTTCAAATTGGAGGTTTTATTCCTGATTTGACCTCAGTACCAACTCAATTCTTGCTCTGACTTCAGCAACTCAATTCTTGCTCTGACATCAGCAACTAAATACATGCTCAACTATTTAGGAGACCATTCTTTCACCTTTTACTCCTTTTTCCTAAATCAACTGGACCTCGAACTTCTGGCTGAAAGCTAAATTTCCGCTCAACTATTTTCAACTATCCTATTATTACTCACAGTACAAGGAAAATTTCGTCTCAACCTGTCATTAAAGCTTCCCTTTTGAAACTTATCAACATTCTCGTCGTCTCATTTGTTTTCTTTTTTTTTTTAGTATAACAAGGGCAACATGACTCATCAACTTTAATTGCCATTTTAGTTAAAATGGTAACTTTTAATTTTTGGCCTAAAGCACTTGCTTTGTATTTTGGTACGAAAATACGCGGAAGGAAAAGGTCTGGTGGCTGACTCCGTATACAGGTCGACCACGTGGGGCAAAGGCCTTCTGCTTCCTCTTTTGGCTTCTCAGCAGGATAGAGAGCGGACATGACCCAGGCTCTGCCTAAGGTTGACAGACTTTAGCACTTTGAATTTCAACTTCGAAAAGTTGAATTCGTCTCTTTTACTTTCCAGCAACAAAAGAGAGAGGCTACTGCTATGAGGGATCTAGCACTGAAGTGGACTTTTTGGACGTTATGGGTCTACTTCAAAAAATTGAATTCGCCTTGACTTCCCAGCATATGCGACATATGCCTAGGAGAAAGCGGCTCTTACTATGAAAGCTCTACTACTTGACTCCGACGACAGCAAAAATGGACCTAAAGTATATGCTTTGGATATTATAATTCACCTTCGAAAATTTGAATTCGTTTTTTCTACTTCTCAACAGCCACCGAGAGTGGCTGCTTGCTATGAGGGCTCTGGACGTTATAATTCGACTTTGAAAATTTGAATTCCCCTTTTTACTTCACGACAGAGGAGAGCGGACGTGCCTAATATAGCTGGAACTACAATTGACAGACTTTGGGATTTTGTGGTTCAACTTCGAAAAGTTGAATTCGCGTCTTCGCATTAATCCCAGCATATGCAACATATGCCTGGCAGAAATTATGTGTTCTAGAGGAAGGAGTATTTCAAACAAGTAGCTCTTTACACTTGTTCTCCAGCCTGGGTTGTAAAAGGAAGAAAGAAAATATATTACCACCTGCATTGCAAACTACTGAAAGAAACAGAAATTAAATTTTGGAGAAAAAAAAACAGGACAAAGGCTTGAAGTCTTTTCAAGAACTACAGTGACTCTGCAAGTGGACTGTTTATTTTGCTTTGTACAAATTCCCGTGAGTTAATTTTGTTTGCAAAAACCCTGTTTGAGTAAGCGTATTTCTGTTCTTTTTCTGTTGTACTAATATTTTCGAGGGTTAATTTTGCTAGTGGAAAACCATCCTGTAGCAACTATTTTATATTGTTTCATTTTGTTACTAGGTGTCAAGGTTTTTTGGAAAATATTGTGACGCCTGCATATGGGAAAATATATTCAACTTTGCTGTAAATAAAGTTTTTCGTGTTGTAACCAAACAAGACCATTTGTATTTTCATCCTGTTTTTTCCTCCCTATTTTGTTTCAGATGCGGGCTAAGGTCGAATTTATCTGCCAGAGGATAAATTTCCAAAATTATCTAACGGGTACCAAAAATGAAAAAGGGACCGATGAGCTAATATCGTAGCCGCCCCCGGTTACTCAAAATTCAACTTCTTCGGTGAAAGGAACGCTGAGTCAGCAGATACGTCAGTTACTAAACATAACCCGTACTGTTGTCAACACACGAACTTTTTCGAAATAGATTAATTTTACCTACTGCTTCGAAAACAGTCTTTAACAACCTAATTAGATTTAAAAGATCCTCTTCGAGGTACAATGAGTCGATTATCCCACCTTTACAACCGATGCATCCACTTCGACCGTTTTCAGCTACGTCTACGACCTGCCTGACAGCCTTGTTCTGGAATACCAGCCATATCGATTCCAGTTACCATCGTCTAACCGACGACCAGCCATATCGACTACTGCTATACCATCGGCTTACATCGAGCCAATCCGACTATCAACTCCGCGATCTTGTATCAAGTCAACCTTTTATGTATGTTTCCAAAATAAAGACTTGTTGTTTTAAAATCTTATCCTCCTTGTCCGTATCATTTGTCTTGCTCTCTGTTGATAATCATATTTGCATATATATTTACAAATGTTTGCGAGATCGACATCCTCTCGCGTCACCCGGTACAGTAACACTAACATACTCTAGATAAGTTCAACCGCTTTTTCAAAACAAAAGCAAAAAAAACGAGTCTCCCCTAACTGAACTTTCCAAGGACCCAAAATCCTTCTCAATTGGTAACCTCTCATAAGAACTCAAGGTTAGAACCTTTTACGCGACACAAACGCACAATTTCACCCACCTTTTGCCGAACTCTAAAGAAAAGAGCCTTTGTTTCTGAGACAGAATTCTAATTTTAATTTGATGTTTATAAAACGCCACCAGCACCTGAGACAAGAAAAACTCGCCTTCATGGAATCCCTTCCGTCGCGTCGTCCAAATCACGACTCTCATAGTGCCGAGTAAGCAGAGAAATACAGTGTTCCGACCTGTTCAGCAATGGAACTAATTGCTACATACAAAACCTGCTACGAGGATAAAGAACTTTTCATTCCGCGCATGAACTAAGCAGCTTTCAAGAAGTTTGCTTAACAGCCGTACGACCGAGCCGTAAAAGAAGGTGTGCAAGATTGACTCCTCCGTATCACAACACTGGACGCACTCTGGTGAAATTACACCTCATCCAGAAGACTATAGCCACATTTAGCGACTCTCCTCCTTTGTCACGCCGAGATTCTCGATCAGTTCATCTTGAACGGCCCCTCATTAATATTTGATATAATACCCTTATCGATGACGGCCGGTTGTTAGAAAGATCAATCTGTAACTGAGAGACTGTAACGAAAAGAATGACTTACCGCAGAATCCAAAACGGGCGAGAACGTTTTTCACATGTGAAGTACGAATATTTATTGTATAATATAAAAAATACAAATGTGGAACATGGCCCAAACAAGGTGGGGGAGGCTGGTCAACACTATCCTAATCTTCAACTTAACTAGACTCATTCACTGACCAATATATATCTCCAAATTAAAAACACCACAATACCTCAATTGAAACCAACTCTATCATACTACTTTCACCAAAACCACACTAGTACTCCATGTGTTGTATAGTCGTGATACAACTATATATACATGCAGAAACATTATTAACAATAATGACGAACGAAAACACTTCTTTAGAAAAATATACCTCTCACACTTTATTCGTAAGGGTTGCGAAAGGGTTGTGTGTGAGAGGTGAGTTGGAGACGGAACAGACTGCAACACATTGACCCCAAGTTCCTCTGACTATAGCAGCACTTCTTTCTCATTCTACTGGGCTACTCAACCGGGGGTCTCATTCTACTGGGCTACTCAACCGGGGGTCATTCTACTGGGCTACTCAACCGAGGGCCCAAGCCCTCTGATAGGAGCTGGTTCTCACTACCTCGAACTGCAACTCGAACTCCAACTAACTGACTCCAACTAACCCTAGCCGTCTGTGGCACCGGGTTATATAATTGTTTAACCCACACCTGCTTCATGTGGCGTCGCAATTGCACCGAATTTAACCCGTCCACGGTCAAGGTGATACTCTGATATCTTTGACCGGATGCACCTGTTATTTACATAGGTGAATCTCTTAATTGACAGCTCGGTCGAGAGCCAATATGTTACACATTGTTATATTCTGAGTTGTTGATATCTGTGATATGAATGTTGTGGGCGAGAAATGCGTATGGTTGCAAAACAAACAATAACACAGTAAAGATGTTGTAGAAAATTTTTTATAAATAAAGCACAGAGAACAGAATGGAGAAATATGTTAATAGTTAAAGAATGAGTTCAGGGTGATAGTTACAAAGTTCATGTACTGTACTTGTCTCGTGGTGAAGGGATGGTTTTCTTGGAAACAAGGGCAGCGTTCCTAACGGCGGCGATCTTTTGAAGTATCGGATGACAGGCGCCGGACGGTGGCGTAGAATCTTTAACACGAGTCGTGTGAAGGAGCAGTTCTGACTAATAATTATTTGGTCCGTCTATTTATATCTTTTTTGTAGGCTCAGAAACGGCAATTTTTGTGCCCCGCGGGAAGCGTTCCGATTGGATATTTATTAATGTATTTTTTTTTGTTGTTAATTTATTGCAAACGGAAGTTTTGCACGGAGCCGATGCGTGGACGACTAACTTTTCATTTTGAGTTGAGAACTCGAAGTGGTAACTTCCATTTTTTTTTCTTCTTTTCTTCTTTTCTCCTTTCTTTTTTTTTTTTTTTTTTTCAAATCAAGGCAAGATCTCATCTTGTAACAGCTCCCCTAGATCTTACCATGATTTGAGGTTGCTATGTTGTTAGTGCTTGCTTGCGTGCATGTTTTGTTTTGGTGTTGTGTATTATTTATTTTGTTTTTTTGGCACATAACGAAGTCTTTAAAGTGTGCTGGGAGTTGCCCGGGTGTTGATCGTTTCGTTGGGTTTTGGGTATTGTCTCCGGAACTGCAGTCATTTGCGACAAGATGCTCCCCTGACGAAAGTGTAGGGAGTCGTGACAACGGGTGATGGGTAGGTTGCCGAGGTGGACAAGGAGGTAGGAGTGGTCGTGTCGACGGGTGATTGGGAATTTAGTGAGGTGGGGATAGAGCTGGAGGTGGGGATGGTCGATGCATGTGCTGCAGGTCATTTGGTCGCGGTACGAGTCGACGGACGTGTCCGCGGTGAACCCAATGCGTTTCATAGTTTTCATTTTTCACTTGGACCACCAAACCGTTCGTTTTGGTGACCTCAAAGTCACCTATCCAAGGCAGGTGAGACAAGTGGGCTGTTGCGGATTGCGGTCGGTGGAGTAGCACCTTGTCACCGACTTGTATCGGGTCTTTGAAGATGCTGCAGTTCAGTTTGGCTTCCATTTTGTGGTCAGCGTCGTTGTTCGCCAAGGCGATTCTTTGATGCACCTGTCGGAGCAAAGCGTTTATCTGCATACCGTAAGCACCTGGGTTGTTGTTAACGATGTCTTGGCAGGGGATCTTCGGTAGACCAATGTTTGGTTGGCGGCCGGTGATAATGAAATGCGGGGATGCACCAGTGGCGGTGTTGGCTGTGGCATTCATTGAGGAAACTGTCGATTCGAGAACGTCCGTCCATTCACAGTTTCTGTCTTCGCAGATCATGTAAAGGGCGTTTTTTAAGGTCCGGTGTTGCCTCTCAATGTTCCCCGAGCTTTGTGGTCGCCACGGGCAGTGAAGTTCCCGGGTGATCGAGGTTAGGTCACAAAATTCCTTGTAGACCTCACCAGTGAAGTGGGTTCTTCGGTCGGAGGAGACAATGCGGGGAATCTCGCGGTGACGAAGAAAGAACTGGTAGAGTCCGCGGGCTGCGTCGATTGCGCGGTCTCTGGCGGCTGAAGCTGTCTAGAATAGTAAGGATGTACCGCTTGCCCTTTGAGAGGGGCATTGAGACAAAATCTATGTAGACAACCTCGAATGGTTTTCCGCTTCTCTTGCAATGGCCCGTGGACCAGTTTCGGCGCATGCCGTAATTTCCCTTGCGTTTAGCGCAGGTTTGGCATGACTGAACATACGCCCTGATATCGCGATTTTTGAACTCCCACCAGTAGCTGGATAGGTGTTCCTGCATGCGGGAGATCCCTGAGTGGTTGACACAGTCATGGGCTTGGTGGAGATATTTTTTCCGGAGCTTGTAGGGTACTACCAGTTTTGGTGTGTTTGTAGTATCCCTGATCATCAATACAGATGTACCAGGTTCCAAGTAGAATTGGTGCATGTGCTTGTTATATAGCCCGGTACGATGATCTTTGGGGTCGAGTAGGGTAGCGTCCGGTCTTGGGGTTGCCAACTGAAGAGCTCTGATAATTTTTGAAAGCGTGTCATCAGAGGCTTGTTCCGCTGCAATACCCATGTGGTCAGCTATCTCTTCAACCGGGATGGTCGATGTGGCATGAAACGCGAGGAATGCGTCGATGGCCTGCAGATGATGCTGAATGTTCCGCGTTGTGTGAGTCCCAGGGAGCAGTTGGGAGCTCTTGATTTCGCCAAGGCACCAGGATGGAACGTAGATGTTTAGACTGGAGCCTTGGAGTTTGAAGCGCTTCCCTGCAGGTGTCGGGTCTGCCGTAAGCTTGTCCTTGCTGTGGCCATATCTCCGACTGAGCATGTCTGCCCAGACATTCGATTCACCTTCTACATATTCCAAGACGAATTTGTAGCACGATATTTCCTCCTGCCATCGTCGTATCTTCGCATTGTTGAATTCACGTTGATCCAAGTATGTGAGAGATCGATGATCTGTGAGGACGACGAAGGGACGACTACGCAAGAAGTAATCGAATTTGGTGATGGCCCATTTTATCGCATATGCCTCGCGTTCAGTTGTTGACCAGTTGCGCTCCGTCGCGTTAAAGATGTGAGGCCACTGCTATTATTTTCTTTTTGCCGTGTTTATTCTCTTGCATGAGAATGGCCCCACATGCGATATCGCTGGCGTCGGTGGTGAGGGTAAAGAGTCCGGTGAAGTCGGGGAATGAGATGATTGGCGGTGAAGCGAGGCGCTTCTTACTTTTATTGAAAGCCTTGTTGGCTCCTTCGGTCCAGACGAATGTCTGTCCGGGCTTGTTTAGTTCGTTTATGGGGGCCATTAGATTGGAGAACATGTCGGTTCTGATGCTCTCGTTAAGGCGTGTCTCGATGAATTGCCGAATCCATACGAGACGTCCGATGAGACTTTGTAATTCTTTTCTCGTTGTCGGGGGTTTCATGTCGATAATGGCGCGGACATATTCGGGGTCGGCCTTGAACCCGTCGCTATTCACGATGCGACCGAGAAATTTAGCTTCGGACGCAAGAAAAATGCATTTTTCCGGGTTTAGTTTTAATCCGAACTTGCGTAGAGCAATAAATAATTGCTCCAGCGCTGTCACATATTCCTCGAAGGTTTTGGCGTGGACAAGATTATCGTCGATATATGACGATATGTTCGCGCGTGAGGCCACTGTGTCGAGAGCCTCAGCTATGCATCGAGAGAAGCTTTGTCCAGCGGATGTTAGACCGAAGGCCAGACGGGTGTATTGGAAACAGTGTCCTTTCCAAGTAAAGGCCGTTTTATGGCGGTCAAGTTCGTCAATAACGATTTGCCAATAGCCATTGCGGAGGTCGAGTGTTGAGAAGTACTTGTTACCTTCGCCAATCTTGTTGAATGTCGAGTCAATGGTAGGTATTGGGTATGGGTCGAGATCGACTAAAACCTTGTTGAGGGTTCTTTTGAAATTTGCGACCACTCGAATCTTTCCGTTTTTCTTGCGGACGGCAAAAACGGGACTGTTAAATCCTTTAGGGTCGTTGCAAGGTTCGATAACGCCCTCACTAGCCATGCGGGCAATTTTCGCGTCAACGTCACCCTCCAGTGCTTGGGCTATAGGGTGCTGTTTTTGGCTCCTGGATTGGCCGTTGGTTGGTATGCGTATGGGCTTGATGAAAGTGCCCCCTTCTATTGTCGTCGGTGCTGAGAATGTCCGCATAGCTGATGAGTAAATCGGCGGTAGCTTCTAATTCACTACGGCTATGATGGTCTGGAAGCGATAGGCCTACGGTTTGCTTAAGCCAATGGAGTTTTTGGTTGAGAGTCAACCCGTTAGGCGATGATCTGGCTGTGGCTCGTGGTTCCTCATTGGAAATGGTTAGGGCGCTGTGTGAAAGGTTGTGGGTCGGTTTTATCCTTGGATGGAAGGATGTAGCGAGCGGAACAGTATGTTTTAGCTTGCCAGATGGGAGTGTGCGCGCAAGTTCTACAGTAGCTTTCTGGTTATCGATAGGATAGGATAACAGTGTGTGGTGGCCGAGTATGTTCTGACCGATCAAGATGGGAATGTCTGATGTCGTGATCAGTGTGTCGATGTTGCAGAAAGCGGGGGAAGTATCGTCACCCAAGGTAATGTCGCAGGTGAGCTTGCCCAGAATAGAGATGTTCCCTCCGATTCCCTTGACTCGGATGTTGGATTTGGATATGTGTCTTCTTGCATCTTCGGGTAAGCGAGAAATGGGAATGATGCAAGTCGTGCATCCGGAATCCAACATGCCTACACCGGAGAATGTGATGCCGTTGTTGCGGAGGTTGATCTGAACAAGGGGCGATCGGAGATCAGGTCAGATTTGAAAGTTAAATGTGTGATGATGCTTGAGTGGATACATGGACCTGGGAACGAGTCATCACATCTCGTTCGGTCCCAACTGAAAATCCAGTTCGTCGAAGCGCGTCGCGTGTTCATAGTTGTGCTGATCGCTATCTGTTCCAGGTAAACCGGTGTCAATGGTCACTATGTGTGCTTGAGCATGAGTGGGGTGATAATATGGGCACCTGTTGCCCTTAAAGCATGTGCGGCCTCGTAAAAAGTTTTTGCACATTGCTTGTTGGCTGGGTTGGCCAGCGCTTCTTTGTGCCCGGTTGTGCTTTATGTTGTGGGGGGGGGCGGTTCGACTTTTCCAGTCAACAATGGATGGGTTCCGCCTGTGGGTTTGCCGCAGTTGCTTGTTCAGATCCAGCAACTGTAGCTGTACGTCGGCTAGTATCTTGTCACTTTCAAGGCTACGAGATTTGTCAGAGTGTGTAGGTTGGCTCGCCATCAGCGCAGTGGTTTCAGCGGCGGTGGTGATGTCCGTTTTGATACCACGATCAAGATAGCGTTGCGCATCGCTGGCAATACCACCCGCTGAGTAGTGTCTGTCCATGGTTTTGACGAGGTGTGGATAGATGTTAGGTGCCCTTGCCTTGATCTTTTCACTCATGAGCATGGCCCCAATTAGGGAAAACGCAGTTTCGGCCGTCATCTCAGCATTTTGTCTGTCCGACTTGAATTTAGCCGTGATGTGGACTGTGGCCTCTCAGATTGTGTTTTCAAGTCGGCCTGCAAAATCAGTGAGTTTCTCTCCCTCATGTCGCTGAAGGTCCCCTGCTCGGCTTAGGTACTGAAAGTTTGTCATTTGGCTCCCGTGGGTGGATATAAGGTAAGCCTTTAGTTCCTCGAACGTGGACGTGGGCTGTCTTGAGTCCTCCATCTGCTGGAAGATGCCTTCGTTCAGTAGTTGCTTTGCCAGCTTGACAAACTCCTTCTCCATTGCAGGATATTCCCTTAATTCTGGCTTAACATGTATGGTGTAAGCCTTATTAGGGTCGGTAATGAAGCGGTTTACATCGCTGCCCGGTTCAAAGGTCCGGATGGATTTTGTGGCGTCCCGAAGTGACTGCTGTCGCAATAGAAGCTCATAGTTTGTGGTGTGTTGTTGCAATGTGTGCGATCGATCGTGCGCGGTAGTTTGCAGAGCAGTTAAAAGTTCGTGGAGGTCTGTTTTCAGTTCACTAATGATTAATTGTGCTTGCGGGTTATCTGCCGGCTCCATGTCAATTTTCGTTTGGAGAATCGCTGCTTTTTGCTGTTTTATAAGTTCCAAGATTTCTGATCGAGAAAGGCCGGAGTATTCCATACTTGTTTTGCTGCACGCTTGACATCAGTGTTATATTCTGAGTTGTTGATATCTGTGATATGAATGTTGTGGGCGAGAAATGCGTATGGTTGCAAAACAAAGAACGTATAGATACTCACAATAACACAGTAAAGATGTTGTAGAAAATTTTTATAAATAAATTAAGCACAGAGAACAGAATGGAGAAATATGTTAATAGTTAAAGAATGAGTTCAGGGTGATAGTTACAAAGTTCATGTACTGTACTTGTCTCGTGGTGAAGGGAAGGTTTTCTTGGAAACAAGGGCAGCGTTCCTAACGGCGGCGATCGTTTGAAGTATCGGATGACAGGCGCCGGACGGTGGCGTAGAATCTTTAACACGAGTCGTGTGAAGGAGCAGTTCTGACTAATAATTATTTGGTCCGTCTATTTATATCTTTTTTGTAGGCTCAGAAACGGCAATTTTTGTGCCCCGCGGGAAGCGTTCCGATTGGATATTTATTAATGTATTTTTTTTTTGTTAGTTAATTTATCGTAAACGGAAGTTCTGCGCGGAGCTGATGCGTGAACGACTAACTTTTCATTTTGAGTTGAGACCTCGAAGTGGTAACTTCCGTTTTTTTTTCTTCTTTTCTCCTTTCTTTTTTTTTTTTTTTTCAAATCAAGGCAAGATCTCATCTTGTAACAACATGGACATCTAACCTAAGACCCATATTTACAAAGTGGGGGAGAGGGGAAGGATTTAAAATCAAAAGTAAGCTATATACATATATTCAATTCTCCTTGTGACGCGAAAAAGTCTTTAAAATCCCAAAATGGGACTTTATTTTCGCACGTGTGAAGACGGGGCAGACTGGCACTTGATCCCTCGTAGAATAAGTCCTCGTTCAGAGTTTTTTTCTCAGGCACATAAGAACTGGCGTATTATGTGGGGGATTAATTTATGGCCAGACTGAACGCCGCTGGCAAGGGGTTCCAAATTTGACACTATACACACACCCACCAAGGCCGCTTGTCTTCCTCCCCTAGAACAATGGAAGATATGGACCTCTAGGTTTAGACGTAATAATATTGTATTGTAGTAGTCGACAATTCCGGTTTCCCGCATAAGAATTTTAAAGGAATTTATAGGACAATTTTAAGCGAGCATATCATAAGGCGAATAGAAGCTGAAAAAGAAACATGAAATAACAAATTCGTAGTAGATGCTACAAATAACAACTTTGAGCACGTGGGAACATTAAAATATATCAATCCTTTTTACTACACACAGATATATACCTTCAACGTATCAAACATATTATAAAGGAATAGTGCATGAACACAAATGTCTTTCTTCTTTTCTTTTCTTTCGTTTTCAGTCTTTCTTCAAATTGAGAGAGAGAGAGAGAGAGAGAGAGAGAGAGAGAGAGAGAGAGAGAGAGAGAGAGAGAGAGTGTGTGTGTGTATATATAATTGGGTATAAGGAGAAACAGTCCCAAAGTTTACTTATCTTATTTCGATGGGTTCCTGTGAAGAATATTTCCTCTTTTACGGGCTAATAGACTTTATGCTATTTTTAGTACTGGCTTGAAGAAATGGCTCCTTCGTGTCCGAGATATTTTTTTCGTCTTCTTTTACCCGGAGTGCTTGCCTTTAGTTCCGTCCGCCACGAACCCTGTCCAACAACTGATTTTCTCCTTTCTTTTTTCCGCTGACGGGTAGAAGGTGCTACTTCCGTTTTAGGGTCCCAGCCAATCATTTGGCTTCTACCTTCTTCCTTCCCGTGTCAGGCGACCCGAGTGAGGTCACCGAATACCAACATCTGTTGGTCTCCACTCTGACCCACATTTTTTACTTTGACGGCTTGCTACTGTTAATTCACGCACGGGGAATAGTAGTAATCTTATTTCTATCTTCTCAGTGGGACACCACGTGACACCCTAAAAACGAAAAATGAGCAAAAATATTTACAGAAATATACAAATGATACTTAGTATGGGGTCCCCCCAACAAACTAGTAATGGCAGAAAGAGGAGTTAACCAGTCGAAAATAGTGCAGATGGAGGAAAAGTAAATAAATAATAATTTTAGGGAGAAGCTTTTGTTGTGTTTTATCGAGGAATGGTTTTAACGTATATGTGTTTACGTTGAGTTGTTTCCTCGCTAAGTTTGTAAGGTCCCTCGCTAATTGTTGTTAGGTATATAAAGGAGAGAAGTTCCAAGATGTCGAAGTCGAAATGCTTTTAGGAATAGTTTTTATTTGCAGCATGGAAAATGTAGTTTGCGTTTGTGCTGCTAGTCTCGTAGGAAAGGTTGTGAGTAAAGAGACAGAATGGAGATACGATAGAGTTAAGAAAGCAGCGTGTATCGTTGGACGTGCAAGGGATTGTGTTCGCCGTAGTTTAGCGAAAGTCTTGTTTGCCGTTGGAGGATATAAACTTTGGAGTCACCGTGAGTTTTGTGCGTCTGGTGGATTTGGGGAGAGGCGTGTGTGTCTCCATTAATGTGGCCCAGAGGTGAAATGAGTGCTAGGTACCGGGAGCGGGATTAGGCATCGTATCGACATAGCCAATAATGTTGTTCCTGTGGTGGCGTATTGAATGTATCTAATTCATATTCAACTGGGATTCCTTGGTCTGAGAGAAATAGACGGAGGGAATCCATAAATTAGATAGTGTCCATGTGTCCATGCTGCTGCTGCTATTGAAGAACCGCCAGTGAGACGTCTGCACTGGGCGGCGTTGTTCAGCCAAAGAGACCCAATTTCTGCTGCCCAGAAAGGATATTCGGATTGAAGAGGATAAGTATTCCTGATTGGGTGAAATTATGCGTCGAATTAAATTGCGCGCTAAACTAAAATCCCTTCTGCAACATAATTAAACAAATAAACAATGAATAGATAAATAAATAAAAATAAGCTCTCCATCGCACTCCTGGAGAACTCCAATTCCTGTCACCTAAAAAGGGATGGGAAGGGGAAACAAAACAAAAGAAGAGGACTAAAAAACAGAAAAGGGGCTAATGACCTCACATACTCTAGCTAAGTTAACTAAAATTGAACAAACACAACAAAATGGTCTAAAATCTAACATACCAGGGCTGGGTGGTCATGCCTACAAACATAAACAGATCGGATTACTCGTTCGCCATAGAAAAATTACATCCGGGTACGGCCGGAAATGACAAAGCCCATTTTCAACTCTAACCGGCCGTTAACATTTATCAACATTTTCAAAACACTTCTGCCAGAAATAATGCTATAAAAATGGAATTAATTATCTTTGCTAGCCTATAGCAGGCTAGAGAAGGACTTATTTTCTACGTCCATTTTTTATAGAAGAACTTTCTATTTACGTGATGCGGTAGAAGTGGTGTTGCCTTTCTTTCATATGAAAAGGGCTTCGGCGGAGAAAAATTCAGAGGTCCTCGCGGACGCTCTCAGGGCCCACTCGGCTCCACGAGGTCAAATCCTACATTATCGTGGTTGCATTCACCTCACCGCCACTTCTAGTGGCAGATTCACCCCTTTTTTTCCATCACATTGATATGCGCTAAAGGTCCTTTTTAGGGCCATAAGAGGTCACCTTCTGCGGGTTAGAGTATCTCAGATGGTTCTTAACGATCAGTCGAAGTAGACGGCCCGGAGGCAAACACGAAGAGGATTTAAAAGACCAGCCGGTCTTAACCATCACTCAGTTCAGCTCGTCCGTTTGGCTGCGCAGCGCTAAAATAACGCCAATCTTAGCCTCGGCCTCCTGGCCTGTTCGCTCGACAGTGCAGAGCTTTGGCGCGCAAGCCTTAGCTATCACCTCGATACACCCGCACAGCTTTGGCGCGAAACAGCCTTAGCTATCGTCTCGATGCGTCCTCACAGCTTTGGCGCGAAACAGCCTTAGCTACCGTCTCCAAATCGTCTGCACAGCTTCGGCGCGAAACAGCCTTAGCTATCGTCTCGATGCGTCCGCACAGCTTTGGCGCGAAACAGCCTTACCTACTGTCTCCAAATCGTCCGCACAGCTTTGGCGCGAAACAGCCTTAGCTACTGTCAACGATACGTCCTCACAGCTTTGGCGCGAAACAGCCATAGCTACCATCCCGACTCGTCCGCACGGTGTTGGCACGGCAAAGCCATAGCTACTGTCAACGATACGCCCGCACTGCTAGAGGCACGACAAATCCCTAGCTTCACCGATCCGCTCGCTCGACTTCGTATGTGTTAAGGCCTGGCAAACCTTAGCCACAGTTTCCCCGTACGTTCACTTAGTCCGTAGTACTTAGTCACCAACTCTCTCGACTCTACACGACCAAGCTGCCAACACCGATTTCGACCTCGACGATCCTGCAATGTAGCATGCAGTCCACGTAACGACTCGCTGTTACGGACTGCCCTTGCATTGCAACATCTGGCCCACGTACGACTCGCTGTACGGGCTAGCAACCGGATCGACGCCCCCCGGTTAACCCAACGTACTGTCAAAACCGGGATATCAATCTACTAACCACGACGCTCCAGCAATGCAGCATCCAGTCCACGTAACAACTCGCTATTATGGACTGCCCTAGCATTGCAACATCTGACTCGCTGTACGCGCTAGCAACCAAATCGACACATCCCCGGTTAACCCAACGTACTGTCAAAACCGGGACATCGATTTACCAGCCACGACCGACTTCAGCTTCCCACAACGATCGTCCAGCTGCATTCAACGACTCGACCGACCTCAGCTACCTGCAACGATCCTCCAGCTGCATTCAACGACTCGACCAACCTCAGCTCCCCGCAACGATCGACCAGCTGCATTCAACAACTCAACCGACCTCAGCTTCCCGCAACTATCGTTTTAATACTGGCTTGAAGAAATGGCTCCTTCGTGTCCGAGATATTCTTTTCGTCTTCTTTTACCCGGAATACTTGGCTTTGGTTCCGTCCGCCACGAACCCTGTCCAACAACTAACTTACTTATTATCTATTTCCGTTGACGGAAAGGAGTCCCCACTTTCGTTTTAGGGTCCCAGCCAATCATTTGGCTTCTCTCTTCTTCCCCCTTGGCCAGGCGATCCGTTAGGGCTACTATATGTCACCCCGTATCCCATTCTTTTTCCATCAGGTCACCAAGTACAAACATCTGTTTTTCCATTCTGACTTGGATTTGTTACTTTGGGATTGACTCACATTCCTATGATGTCTTAACGGTCATTCTCTGATGGTTTGCCACTGTTAATTCACGCACGGGGAATAGTAGTAATTTTATTTCTATCTTCTTAGTGGGACACCACGTGACAGCTGACATCGTCAGCATATGCAGTGTACCTGGCTACTTCACTGGAGCCAGGTAACGTGAGGCCGCGTAGGACCGGGTTTACCTTTAGCTTACGTAAAAAGGGCTCTAACGCAAGAATGTAGAACATAGGCGATAGCGGGTAACCTTGACGAATTGATCGAGTCAAAGTGAAAGGCTCCGACCTTACCCCATTCACCTCCACCGTGACCCCGGGGGACGCATAAAGAAGACGGATCCAGGTGAGAAAGTGCAGCCCGAAACCGGCTGCAGACAAGACAGCGTCCAGAAAACTGTGGTCAACCCTCTCAAAGGCCTTGGACTGATCTAAATTGATCAGCGCGGCATTTCCGTCGACTTTTTCTACGATCGTGCGAACCAAATGAAGGCTGTCCTGGATAGTCCTAGCCTTCACAGCACAAGTCTGCTCGGGGCAAATCAGACTAGGCAGGACAGTCTGCAACCGGTCTGCTAGGATCTTCGCTAAAATCTTTAAGTCAGTGTTTAACATCGTTAAAGGGCGAAAATTACTAATCCCATTCCCACCATGTTTGTTCTTACGTAGCAACTTCACTATACCCCTGGTGAAGCGTCTGGGTATTGAACCCTGTCTCATCCAGTTGTTGTAGATAGTTGCCAGTAAGGGGACAGACATTGCGACAACCTCAAGTACACTCCGTTGGGCAGACCATCGAGACTTATTCGACCCGACCGATTTCATTGCTTTCCGGACGTCATCCTCTGTTATGCAACCCTCACACTCAGCCGCTTCAGCCGCCGAAAAGATAGCGACTTACGGTCGGACTTTGTTTTGTTACGAAGATTACCAATTGAGCTTGCGAATGAGGAGAGACTTACGGTCGGACTTATTTTATTTTTTTTTTATTTGACCAAGTGAAAGAGACAGACAGACTCTACTTTTGCGTCCGAGATTTCCGCTTGCAACAAGAAAGAAGCGAGCCTTAAAATTTTTTCTTTGCTTCAGCGACGAATTATAGAGTATGCCGACATTCACAGACGAGAAAAATGGAATTTACGTAAATTTCATTTTTTCTCGTCCGTAAATACAACATCACTCCATTTTTCCCCGTACGTGACGTACTTTTTGGCTCAACTAAATCTTGCCTTTATGTGATATTCCTTCCATGAAGGAGCTTTTTGTCCCTTTGAATATTCAACATTAGGGCATTTTTTTAATGTTCTCCATTAATGTCACCAGGAAGTTGAATTTGAGAAACGAATTTTCCGGATTTTCTAACAATTCTTATAATGGCCCGTTTATTCCTTGGACTGAGTTTTTCCGGCCAACCTGGAATCTTTTTGGGTGCTTTGTTCTTATTTTTTATGCAATTAATCGCTGCACACCTTGATCTGTTGATTTTCTTGGCGATTTCTCATTGTGAATGCCCATCTTTTTCAAAAGCATCGATCATTCCTTTCTCGTAATCTGTTAGAGAATTGCCACGTCCCATGATTTATTGCTAATTTTTATGTAAAAGTTAATCTAACATAAAAATCTGAGTTAATTTGTTTTATTTAATAAATTCATAGGTGGCCTTATCTTTTTGCAACATGCTAATTTTAATATTTTCTGAGATAATAATAAAAAAAATTTCAAAAAATTTTTCGATAGATAATTTTATTACTAAATACATTTATAAAAATATGAATTTTCGAAAGAAAAAAGTGGATTAATCCAAATTTCTGCGTTTTTTCATTGTGGCCTTATCTTTTTGCACCAAAGTGTAGTTCCCATTTTTCATAGCCTTTAAAATTGAGGAAGTTAACTTCATGATATCATCGCTATTAGAGTGGTTTTTGTTTTAATGTTTCCTCGAAGCCGTGGAGTTCGGTTTTGAATTCTAAGAACGTCAACTCCTTGTTGCTGTGAGTGACGTAGATGAAAAAGGGGTCGAAGTCCCTTGACAAACCTTTCAATATCATTGCGATGATCAAAGCATTGTCTATTGTTTGTCTGTCATTTCTCATGGCTGGTTAGTCACGCTTTCGTTAATGTCCTTTTTGAGAGAAGTTAATTGGATGTATAATGAAATAGCTCTAGATTTTCCTTTTTCTGTGTAGTGTCCGCGTAATATGTTGCGGGCTTTTCTTCCGTTGTCTGCGGCTTCTCTCATTATAATGAGAGAAGCCGCAGACAAGCTTTTATCATCGAGGAACTGTAGAAGTTTCGCACAGGTTTCTTCGTTCTTCTCATCCTCTCCTTCGTCTCCACTGAGGTTTACGCATAAGACGGCGTCTTTTAGGCCGAGTGATTGTAGATGGCTTAAGAACATAGTATCCCAAATTTTCTATTTTTCTTCATCTCCATTGAATAGGAGTCTGCTCCAGCGGCTTTCTTTATACTTTCTGGGCCCATAATCTATTAAAGCTGGCATTCCACAAGAAAAAGGAAGAAGAATTGACAGTCTCAACAGAGGAAAAAGAGACGTGTGTCACGTAGAGAGGAGAAAACTTTATTAAGGGCTTATGCGATAGAAAAGGGGTAAACAAAAAGGAGATAATAGTAGGATTTATAGGACTTGTTAAAGGACTCTTCCAATAGAGATCGTTTGCCCCAAACGAACTGGAACAAGGTTCGATCCCCAACACCTCACCGGAGGGTATAGTAAAGTTTCTACGCAAAAAACAAACATGACAGAGATGGTATTTGTAATTTTTGCTCTTAACGATGCTTAACACTGACTTAAAGATTTTGGCGAAGATCTTGGCAGACTACTTGCAAACTGTTCTGCCTAGTCTAACTGGTCCAGGGCAGTATTGCACTGTTAAAAGCTGGACTATCCAGGAGAGTTTTCATTTAGTTCGCGTGATTATAGAAAAAGTCGATGGTAATAACGCATTGATAATATCAGATCAGTCCAAAGCCTTTGTTAGGGTTGACCCAGGTTTCTTGAAGACTGTTTTCTTTGTGATTGGATTCGGACTAAATTTTCGCAGCTGGATTCGCTTTCTCTATGGGACTTTTTGAGTCACGGTGGAAGTGAACGAGATAAGATCGAAACTCTTCACTTTGGCTCGATCAGTTTCCCCATCCTCTACATCTTCGTGTTGGAGTCTTTCCTTCACAAGTTGAGCACGAACCCGGTCCTACACAGTATTACACAACCTGATGCTATTACAACGGTCTAGTATTCCGCTTATGCCGACGGTGTTAGTACGCTTGTAACGAGCAAGGCCGAAGTCAAGGAGGTCAGCAAAGAAATTGAAAGAGCGTGTCAAAAGCCAAAATCAACCGCGAAAAGTTGATGAGTTTGCGGTTGGGTCCATGGAAAGGCTGTGTTCTCTCTGATCCTTTAATTGGACAGATGGTCCGTGCAGGATACTCGGCGTCTAGTTCGGTCGTGGTCTCTAGCAGGAAAAACTGATCGAAAGTACTGGAAAAGATTGTGGCCGCTGCTGGCGTTTGCTCACGAAGGAGACTCTTCTTAAAGGGAAAAGCCGAGGTGTGTTGTTTGCACATCTACCCCTAGTCCTTTACGTATTACGGAAGATGAAATTCAGCCGACGCTGACAAGTGGGACGGACAAGACTCCAGGGATCAAGGGTCTTCCATACGAAGTGCACTTAAGGCTGTTACTCATGTTTGTCTTCTCGCTATTGACTGTTTATTTTATCCTAAAAAGAGGTGCCTCTGGTGCCAGGTGATAAACCTAGCCCCTCTGAAGAGGATTAGAGCCTGTGGAGATGGCCCCGTGAGGCTTGAGGAGAGCTGGTCTTTGCACGCATGAAATAAATGCCAGCTCTCCGGTACCCATGTCAGACAGTCTTGACCGACTGCCACCAAGCCCAAACACATCCGACCTGATCCGCGTACCAGCAAATATGGCCATCTAAAGCGCGTCCTGGGCCAAGTGGACCTGTAGACACGGCCAACACTAAGAAAAGAATCGAGTGAGCAGACTCAGTGCAATGTCGTACAACACTCTGAAACCTTGATCCGCGTATACCACGTATACCCGGCACTGGTTTATATTTATCGCTGCCTAACACCAGACAAGATTTGACACAAGGTCTTTTTTATAGTGTAAATTTTAGGAAAAGGGGGTCGAACACGAGCCAAGACTCGTGTCCTGCTGTTCTATTTTGATCATAAGCTCACGAGGTGCGATGTAAGCCAGATGACCCCGCTGGTCTTGGACTCACTAGATGTAACGTGAGTCCGGCACGTATGCCTGCTCATAGCTTGAACTAGACCCGAATGTCTAGTGCTATGCTGTACTGTCAATGACCTCATCGCCCACCTGCATGTGACCTAGACGAAACCGGGGGGGGGCATTCGGTCTTGAATCTATCGTTGACCTTGAGCTCCATCCGGCATGAATGCCAGACGGTCCAGCTAAAAAGCTAGGTGTAGCGAGCACGAATACCCAGTTTTTTTAACGGGTATTTTTAGGTTTGAGTTGCCTGTACGCTACGATAACGTCAACCAGAGGGATCAAAACGACGTGCTGAAGCGGAAAGGTCACGATTTTTGATCGAACTAATTAGAAGTGGCCGAAGGAAGAGATCTATTTACTATAAGCATCTACATAATCTATGACAATCTTGACTGCAATTATAACCACCGAGTCGTTTCGTGATACATGCAAAGAACAATTACAGGAATTTTACCAGTTAAATTACAGAGGAATAAGAACTTAAAAACTATTTTGAACTTAGTGATTCTGAAAATGTGAATGTCGGATTGGCTTGGTTTCTTGGTATATCAATCTTCATGGGTTAATAATGCCAAAGCCATTCTTGTAGAAGTGATACTATTTAACCCATACCTGGGGAGATAAGGGGGTTCTATATCTTTCCCAAGTCTGAAAGTGAACGTAAGAGCACGACTTAGATTTAAACTTGTTTATTTCGAGGCTGCAATCCGACACTTTAGCCATTACGCCACTGAATGTAAGAGGAGACAGCAACAAATTCAGAAATAAGATTATAACAAATGCTTTTCTATTTGAGAATTTTAAGTAGATTCTGTGCTGGTAAAAATGTTTATGCAGGACCAAAAATTTTATGTAGGGTGGTGATGATTAAAACTTGTCTCCTATCTTATTTGATTCACTTGGATTATAAATATTGATCCTACGAAAAAGTTTGTGAAATAAAGATTTGGAATTTTACCTAAATTTGGAAAGCAAATTTGACAAAGTCTTGATTAAGACAAAGTTATAGTACATGTCCAAAGGAGAAACAGACAAAAATGTAAATCAGGAAATTTTCCAAGACAGGAAATAAAGTCAACCAAGAGAGGCAAGGTGTTAACTCCAATAAACAGTGGTCTAAGACTTAGAAAACAACCTCGTTATCTGAAAGACTATTTTACTTAAAACTGTATTGTATGTTGACATTTATATGTGCAGGCATAACGTTTACTTTCCAGGATGTTGCAAAAAGAAAAAAAACAACAACAAAAAACAATAAAAAATAGTTCACGTGTTTTAAACAAGACTTAAACATCTCCATAATAAATGGCATGGCTCTGAACTTAACAGACCAGTTCATATACCACAGTAGCAATATCTCACCTACAGAAAGTAATAGGAAAGGCATTGACTGCAATTGAGTGGTTATCTCTGATCGAATAAAACGTGATTTCCATCAAGCTGTAAGCATGTCAGTACTATTGTATGGTTGTTCCGCTTGAATTTTTTCGAAACATTTGGAGAAAAAGCTCGATGGGAACTAAACGAGAATGTTGCAGCTATTTTGAACAAATTCTGGAAGCAGCACCCCACAAAGCAGTTGTACGGCCACTTACCTCTCATCTCATAAACCATCTGCTGAAGAAACAGAAACAAACTTATTAGCAACCTTCTCCAGTGGACTCCTATACATGGACATTGTTAACCAATTAGCAGATACTGAATGTTGTAAAGACGACCTGTCAGGAACAATGGCTAATTGAGATGGATAGAGAGAGAGAGAGAGAGAGAGAGAGTCAAAAGAATCCATGCTATCAGCATAACTTGAAGATGATGATAATGCATCTATACTGTTTTGTAAAGATGCAACACATAATTTTGATTTGGCTTTCCACTGTGTCAATATTCTATAGTGCACTTGAAGCTAATCAGGTAGGAGTGTAATGTATTACTCTTATGATGGTTAGAATGTTCACCAATGGCCCGGGAGACTGGGGTTCAATTCCAGGTCGAGTCATACCAAAGACTCAAAAAATGGTACTTGATGCCTCCTTGCTTAACAATCAGCATTATAAGGTACGGATCAAGGGTAAAGTGGAGCAATCCAGAGAAAGGAGTAGCGCCCTCCCTTACACCTCGGTGTAGTAGCTATCGAAAAGGGAGCCTTCGGGTCACCCTCGATTAAGGTAGCCAACTTTATTCACTATTCTGACTCAGAAATATAGAATTACAGCCCCCTTTAGATGTTACCTACAGTTCCCTGTTTTGTTGTCGCCCTGCTGGGACTGCAAAATACGCGGAATGCACCTCAAGAGAGGGGTTACCCCCCGCACTTCAATGAGACCACTTGGTGGCTGAGCAGTCTTTTATTCGGCAACTGAAATGGTTGCGTAACTTGCAACACTTCACTTTGACCCTTACTGGGCTAAACGGGCGGCAAGAGAGGCCCGATCTGATCAATCGGTGGTCATATGAAGTCCTAGAACCTATAAGATTGTTCCGACCATATTCTTCAAATTGCTCTTGTGGCAAACAAATATCCAACCCTATTTTATCTTAAAGGTACTATAAAGCGACAGCTGAGGGTCAGTTGTACTGAGATAGCAATACTTGAAACTATCTAAACAGTAAAAATAAATGATTAATATAAAATTGTATTATTAGTGTTACATTGCAATACTTGAAAACATTTAGTATCCTGGATATGACATTAAAGTGCATCTGATAGTGACGCTCCAGTGTTGGAGTTCGATGAATGTAGGGTACTCCTCATTAGCATTACTTCTAGGTTCACCCTTACTCGGGTTGGTAATACCGGTTAGGGTTCCATTTATGGGTCAAATCGGACTGTTCTATCATTTACTCAGGATTATTATTAGTTATTAGTTATTTGTGACCATATAGCTGTGTGCAAGTTGTTCCTATTATGTAGAACTACTTGATGAATAGAATTACTAATGTTAACAATACTTGAAATTATTCAACTGTGTACAAACAAATGAACACTAACTCATTTAAAAATAACGTTACCTACAAACTATTCACTATCATATATATATATATATATATATATATATATATATGTGTAAACTGGATTTAGCATTAAATAACCATCAAGGGTTGATGTGTCATTAATCAAATAACCTAAATTTGTTTTGCTTTGAGTTTGTATCAACTAATATATCAATAAAAAACGTATTTGAGGAAAACCATAACATACATGTAACCTATGTTGGTTCTATACTACAAAAAGTAGCAAGGCTGTGGTGTGGAAAAGACTAATTAATAAATGAACGCCGCAAATTTTATTAAAGTTGGATAATTCCTTGATTTTTCTGATTTTTTTTTCAATCTGAGCTAGTGATTTGTTACAGTGCGAAATATACATAGTAGCCATGTTATTTGTACCTAAAATGTATTTTATCTGAATAAATCTTTTAGTCTTTGTTTTTTGAGTGTGGTTTTTAATTAGATGATATTTTTTCTCCAGACGTTCGGAAGATTGGTTTGGTTTGATTTTATGGCATATCAACCATTGTTGGTTATTTAATGCCAAAGCCTGTTTTTACATACATATTAAAGACATGATTTGTAAACACATTTTGTAGATACACACAGTTAAATGATCAAACAGTTCAATTTCAAGCAATTCAATTCAGCATAAGTTTGCACTCAATTTAAATGTCAAACAGTTCAATTTGACCCATAGATAGGACCCTATCAAGTGCTATCTCTCTGGGCTAGAATAGACTGGGGAGTGATGGCAATGAAGGAGTACTCCGCATTCCTCAAAACTCCGGTATTACTGGAGCCTCACCATCAGATTGTTTAGTGTTATATACAGGACAGTCGTTCTAGTCTTACCCCTCTGCAGAGATGCGGTCTGTGTATTCTACAGCCCCAGCCGACTGGTTCAGAAGAGAAGCAATATAAAAACCGTCACTTAACACATTCAATGCAATAGCTGGGTGACGAAGTAAAATCGAATGTCAATAAAGACTGCCTTATTTACAGCTTTTGCTATGGATTAATTTATGGCGTACGAGCAATTCGTTTTGCAACAACTGCATTATGGCGAATTAGTCGGTGTATACCAGGCAGAATTGAGGAAACTAACAATTTTGTCGAGCGAAAAGAGCGACTGCCAATTTGCTGCCAATGTAAAGTGAACCCTTCATGTGTTTGCCTAGGGTGGTGAATAGTTGTCTGAGCTGAGGAAATGGCGGGGATAAGCGAAAGGACCATGTGCTGCTTCTGTTGCCATTATGTAGACCATAATAAACCCACACTGTCCAGAGAAGAGGAAAAGCATAAATATTTTCTCTGGAACTTGACACTACCTGTGGTTGTAGTCCAAGTCGATGGTAGATCTGTCACCACGCTGATTAATAATGGCTGTTCCCTCTCTTGAGCTAGCAGAGATATATGCTAGTCATTAAAGAAATAACCTGTATGCATGACAACTATAGACGGAGAAAGCCTCTTGTAGGATTGCAGTCGTCAATCTCTGGTTACATGGTAGAAATCTTGTCAAAATTGAAGTCCTGGAAGCTCAAGAGAAGTTAGTGGGTGCGCTCAAGAAATTGTGCGAGTTGAAATCACTCTAGCAGGTGCTGTGGAGTTCTTTGACAGAAAACTATCCCGATGCGACTCTCATTAAATGAACTAGACTTTTGCGTTGAGTTCGATTATAAAAAGGCGTAGATAGCGTCATCGAAGTGGGCTAAAAATCAAGCACCAACGAGTCTGCTGAACAAAATAGCGGAGTATCCTATTGTGACACAATAATGTGTTTATATATATAGATAGATATAGATATATGTGTGTGTGTCTGTCTGTGTGTGTTTGTAGATAGATGTTCGAACCAAAGACTTCAGCGTTTCGGCGCCAATCTGTCAGGGAGATTTCTTTGTTTGAATTGCTCGTATGTGGTCTTGGTGTGAAAATAGACAAAGACATAGAGCTGCGTTAATCTACGGGATTTTTTCGTTGAGAGCCGAAACGGAAGTGGGGTGGAAAGGACCAAGGCACGTTGGTCTGTGAGAGCTGACTCGTTGGCCAGATAAGTCAGTCAGAGCAGTGAAAATGATGACCAGTGCGAGTGTGGCACGATAATGAGCAATAATGAATTGTGACGAGGAAATATGACACCCTAATACATTCTCTGGGTTATGGGGGAAGGAGGTGCGACTCGCTGGCCATAGCCGACTATAGTAGTAACCAAGAATTAGCTGAATGGCGGAAAGAGAGGCCCTCTCTCTTCCACCCTCTCTATTGGTACAGGCCGGCTTGGGTAACGGAGAACCTCACTCTCTATTAGCCATGTATGCATCAGCGGTGGAGAGGCAGACCTGCGACCATGATTGGTTCTGAGGAAGAAAGCGCCAAAAAGCCAACACGTAGTAAATATTCAAACTACGGAAACTAGTTAGTTGCCGTTTATTCATCAAAGGGTGAAGACACATAATGAGTTTCCACTTATTCGTCGAAGGATGAAGACTCATAAGGAGTTGCCTTTTGTTCGTTGAAAAAACTAAGAACAGAATTTGGGATATGGAAGAAACCCAAATTCCAAAATCATGCCGCGCAGGTAACATTGAGAGAAAAGAAAAAAAGAACTTCTCCTTTGAATGAATTCAAACTCCGAGGTTTAGTGAGAAAAGAGGGAATATTTCCCCAATGATATACTTGAGATTTGGAGCATGAGCTCTACCCTTAAATCCCGAAGCCCGAAGGAAAGTGGAACGTATCTACCATTGTCGAACTATATTCTCACCGCCCGCCATTAACAGATACTAAATGGGGACCTCGTTCAGGATACGAATATTTTAATGGGGGTTCTTCCGAGATACAGAGAGCCTTTCTCGCTCCTGACTTTTACCTGAATTATTTTTTCTTTGCTTCTTTCTTTTATTCAATAAAAGAATATTGTTATTAATCTTGTTAACCCAAACGCGGCAGTTCAAAGTCCTTTTTAGTTGTGGAAGTATTATATTTGTCGAAGACTTTGTATTTGAGGGGGGAAAGCTGACTTTAATAATTCACCTATAACCCACCTGGTGGCTTTAAAATGTGGTTCAGCAAACCACAGCCAACATCTGTGCCCTGCTTCAACTCGTGGACTTGGCAGAAACGAACGGCACCCTGCGAGCCCACTGAGCACATGGCGGCGTAACAGAATATATGTATATATATATGAATGTATATGTGTGGGTCAGTGTGTATGTTCGTGGGTGGGTGGCCAAAGAAGGGATCTCATCTTCGGCATTTTTGACCGGAGTCAGAGTGTCTAGAGAGACCCCTGTGCCCGCGAAAACCTACGAGACCGGAAGAAAAGGAAGAAGGACGTTGGTCAGTTATGAGCTGAGAGTCAGAGATTCAAGCTGAAGACACGGAGCTGGTCAGACGGCTCTAAGACATGGGTCCAGAGCAATTCGGGGGCGGGTATGGAGTCAAGAACGAAGACACGGAGCAGTGAAGACGATGACCAGATGAGTCAGCCTTTTGGTTGCTGTGTACGATTTTCACAGAGTTCTATCGATTGCCATACATACACACTGAGAATGTTAAAAAGTGCCAACTTTACCTTCCTGCATTTTGCAATTCTGAATCCGTATTTGTCTGTTTCTTCCTTCCACCCTCTGTTTGTTATTTGGAATCTTTTTGTACAACACGTGAAATGTCCATACGCCTGAGTGTAAAAAGAAACAACGGGGTCCACACAACTAGACGAACTGCTAAACCAACAAAACCCGGCGTGTAGGTTGTTTCATGCGAGTCGGTACGTTGGCCAGTGAAGTCAGTCAGAAGACAGCATGTGGTCAGTGAAGACGATGACCAGTCAGAGCCAGCACGTTGGCTAGTGGAGAGAGACAACTGGCCTGTAGACACGATAAGTTATTATTTTTGATAACTGTTAAGATTTTAGCAAAGCTTTTGCGATAGCCAGACACACACAGAGTACCAGAAATATGCCAGACCTCCCTTTCTTATGGCTTTGCTGCCCAAGTTCGTTGTTTTTGCCTTTCCTTTTCTTCCTCCCTCTGTTTGTTTCTTATTGTTCTTAATGTTTTTTAACATGTGAATGCCCACTCGGCCGGGTGTAAGATTTTACAGCGGCAGTCCTCATTAGACGATTGGCTGTCCTCGCTGCATTGGATATTTCACACTGTCCAAGCGAGAGTGTAAGGAGTATGACTCGGAGTTAGAAATATAGTTGATAACGGCTGGCTCATACCATATCCTCAGAAGGTACTCAGATCTCTCAGGAGTCTACTTTCACTGATGGCCGTGATCCAAGCGAATAAGGAAGAGGTGTGCCCTATAAGGGATTACAGAGAGTTAAACAAACACATTGATGTGTTCACAATTATTTTTGGAGTTGTCCTTTATGTAGATAATTTATTGCTAACATGCTCCTTTCTTTCCACGTATAACTTTCGCTTGGTGTTGTAAGCAACTGTTAGGCTGAAATACATTTAAAACATCTTTATACTCTGGTTTCCACAGGGAGATGTACACTACTGGACCATGTGAAACTCTATAAGATTCTCAACAGAGTTGACTATGACAGGAAATAAACCATAAACTAACTTTCCTGTATTTATTAATAACTCGCACAGAGCATTGTTCGTATATTATAAGCTGACACTTACTGGAATATATTTTGTATCTGTAGTAGTAATGGCACGAACAATCTTACCTCGAAGAAACAGAAGGCGTGGTCTCTCTGCTACCAGCACGCGGAAACCAGAAGAAGAAAATGACGCAAGAAAATGGAGGAGAACGAGATAAGCCCACGTGAAGTGGCGAGATTTGATGAACTAAGTTTGAAGTGGAAAGGGGCAGAATTTTGCTGATGTCTGATTGGTGAACATCCATCAGTTCATTTTGCAAGGTAAGTAAGTTTACTAGCGCCCAATAGGTTGATTCCTCTTCGACTAGACTTCTGAAACCAACTAAAGTATCCTCGAGAACTTAGCTGACCTGTCTACAAACTAAATAAAACAAAATCCCAAATTAATAGAATAAAAAGAAATATTATTATTGTAATACTTCACACACACACACACACACACACACACACACACACACACACACACACACAGAGAAATCCAAATGATCTTTCAAAATATCGACCACTGCTTTCTAATCTGCATCTACAAGATCTTCAACTAACTCACCACATCAAACCCCTCAGCAAAAACCAACTCTGAAAAGCAAGCTTCAGGAAAGGCTACTCAATTATTGATCACCAGTAATCAACAAACTCATTGTAAAAGTTACAGAATACAACATATCACTTATATTTGCCTTAAATTTTATAGAAACTAGAATAGTTGTCACAGCTTTCAAACAACATAGCATTAACCCAGTCATCATGAACCCACCTTCCAGCATACGTAGGGATTGAATAAGGAATTAAAAAAAAAAAAAACTTAAAAAATGAAAATAAACACGAAATTAAATAAATGAATACAAAAATAATAATTTCCCAGTGGGAGGATCTGATAGGAAGCGCAATTCGCACATGCCTGCTGGCGCCAAAAAGAAACTCTTCTTCTCTTCCCTTGACATACCACGACTGAGACGGACGACTCTTTTTTCTCGCTGCTACCAGTTGAAGCACACGTGTCTTCTGACCTCCTGTAACGGGTGACGTCTCATCGTAGCAGAGTCAGCTGAACACACTCCAACTGACCACGGATACACATAGCGGACTCTCAAACCCCTTAGACTCGATACCGACGATTCACAATTTAACAAAATGATTCCTGAGATTCATCTAACACATTGACCGGTAAGCACTGGTTCAGGAAAACATTCCGCACCACAAAAAAGTCGTAAATCCCGAAAATAAAAAAAAATGAGTTTAAAAGTATCCCTGTCTCTTTCCTTTCCGTCATTCATTCCTTTGGAGCTTCAACAAACAAAAAGAAGATAAGAAGTGAATGAGAATATGAAAAGAAGTCAGTTATTAACGTCATAATTTCCTAACACAACCAAAAACTACCTTATACCCTATACATATCCCGAATGATTGCAGGTCATCCATATGATTACACAAAAACTCCAAACCCTTCCAATTGGAGAAAAGAGTCCACCAAGGTGATACCACCTCACAAAGTAAGACAGTTGGCCTTCACACAAACTTCAAGAAAACCCAAGCTAACTCCCTTTCCAAGTTGAAAATTGCCAACCAGAGCATATTGTCACGAGTCATATTCAGAGACCCGGAATTCGAGAAACTAAAAACAATTCAACAAGCTCTTGAAAGATTTATATCTAACGTCATCGGGAGAGACAAGTCAGGGCAATAGGCAAGCTTCATAATAAGAATGAGAGACAAGAGATGGAGCTCTAGCTTAACCAAGTGAACACTTGGAAACTACAATCGAAGCTGTGGCTGTCAAATGACTTGATGATTGGAATCAAGATAGCTGAAAAGAGCGCAAAACAGAGAAACAGAAGCTTATGGTGGTCACCGAAAAAGGACAACAAAAAGAAAAAGGAATGACGATATGGCTCAAATCTGTCATCATCATCATCATCATATCGTGCTGGCAGCACGGATATCCCTTACCCTCTTTCGCCACTCCTCCCTATCGTTCATCGCCCTAGGCAGGTCTTCAGGACAACAACCTGTATCCTCACATAGCTGCTGAATGTACGTTCGTGCTGGTCGTCCTGCTTTTGCGCGGCCGTGTGTGGGGATCCATAAGAGTACATCTCTTATGAGTTCATCTCTGCTTCTCCAGCAATGTCCTGCATGTCTGGTTCGCCTAACTTGAATAGTTTTCGTGATAGGGGGCAGGTGGCCGTACAGTTGGTGTCTTGTTGGGTGTTGCCGCCAGGACTTGTTGAGGATTGCACGCAGCATTCTTGTGTAATTGCCATCTAGTTTCTTCTCCAGCCGTTTTGTTAGCGTCCATGTAGTGCATCCATATAGCAGTATCGATGTGACCGCTGCCTGGAAGAAACTGCGTTTCATTTTATCGGTTAGGTCTGATTTCCATATAGTCGATAGCCTATTGATAGCTGTCCATGCTTTCGTTAACCTCGTTTCGATGTCCTTTTCGGTTGATTCGACGCTGCTTCCTAGGTACGTGAATTTGTCTACTAGTTTAAGAGGGGTTCCTTCTAGAGTGGAGATGTCCCCCGTTTGGTTATAGCACATATATTCCGTTTTATGTGCATTAACATGGAGGCCTATGCTTGCTGCTGCTCGTTCCAAACTATGCAGAAGTGTTTCGGCTTGGTCAGGTGTATTTGCCAGTATCGCTATGTCATCGGCGTAGTCGGCGTCGGTAATTGTTGTTGCGGGGTATCTTCTGCTTCTTTTCTTCGTCAGTTCGAAGCCATTCTCTTTGATTTTGTCAATCGATGTTCTAAGTACGTAGTCTAGACAAATGATAAAGAGATACGGAGCCAGCGTGTCTCCTTGTAGTACTCCTGCTACTATGTCGAAGTATTCTGTGTCTCCATCTGGTGATCGTACTTTTACTTTAGTGTTTCTATAGAGAATCGTTATTGCCGCTACGGTTTCTTTAGGTATGCCGTACGCTAGTAGGATTTGTTCCATCTTTCCTCTGTGAATGGAGTCGAAAGCCTTGGTAAAGTCGACAAATATTAATGTCGCTTGTAGGTTCTTTGCCCGTACACCTTCAAGGATTCTGCGGATGGTTAATATTTGTGAGGTCGTAGATCTATTTCTTCGGAAGCCATTTTGGTTTTTTCTAAGTATGTTGTCGATTTTGGGTTCTATTCTGTTTCGTAGTAGGGCATTGTAGATTTTGGCAGCTATGGATGTAAGTGTTATGCCTCGGTAGTTTTTGGCTAATCCGAGGTCCCCCTTTTTAGGGAAGGGGAGTATGCATCCCTTCGTCCATCTATCTATCGGATTTTGATTGTATACTGCGTTGCAGTGTCGGAGCAGTATGTCGTCGAATTGTCTGGTCTTCCATACTTCCGGGGGAATTTCGTCCAGTCCTGCAGCTTTCCTATTTTTAATTTTTCTGAGAACCGAGTCGAGTTCTTCTTGTGTGAACGGTCCAAGTTTAATGTCTAATTGTTTGCTAATTATTCTGGTGATTGGTTCATGCATTATTTTTGGTGGGTTTCCAAGTAAGTTTTCGAAGTGCTGTTTCCACAGTTTTATTCTTTCTTGTTGGTTTGCTGCTTTAAGTTTTGCTTTGGCCGTGTTCTTTCTTCTGCTCACTTCGTTTATTGTTTGCCAGGCAATTCTAGATTGTCTATCTTCCACCGAGTCTCTAATCTTATCTATCTGATTTTGAATGTATTCTGTCTGTTCCTTTATATATATGCCTGCTAATTGATATTGTGCCGTTTTTAGTTTTAAGGCATTTGTGTTTGTTGGGTTTTTTCGATAGTTTTTGGAGGCTGTTTTCACTAGTGCACGTTTTTCTCTCACCGCTAAAGTTTCCCATGGGACTCTATATTTAGTTTTAATTTTTGTTGGAATGTATTTTGCTGCTGCCTCAAGGTGTGCATTGACGAAATTTTCGTATTCGTCGTTTGGTGTACTTTTTTCCGTCTTTTCTTGTAGTGTTTCGAATCTGTTTCTTAATTCTAATACGTATTTATCTCTTACATCTTTGTTGTTTAATAGGGCCCAGTCATAGTGTTTGGTGGTCGCTGTTCGTTTGTCGTTTTTTCGTAGCCTTAACCGTATTTTCGCCGTGACTATTCGGTGATCGGTGGACACACCCTCAAAAGAGGAGTATGCCTCGCAATTCAATGCACTATTTTTCCATTTCTTGTTTATAAGGACGTAGTCTATCTGTGCTTTAGTATTGTTTGCGTACGTGTATGTCCATAGTTTGCCCTCTCTTTTTTGGTAGTTTGTATTGAGGCATGCTAATCTATTTTCTATCATGAAATCTGTTAGATGTTGCCCATTCCTATTTGACGTGTTGTGGAGGCTGTATTTGTTGTTTCCGTTTTTCCCGATTTGTGCATTCATGTCTCCGCCAATGACTAACATGTTGTGTTTCGGGATGCTACGCACTAATGAGGATAACTCATCGTAGAAGGTGACTATTTCATTTTCTTCACTAACATTGGTGGGGCTGTAGCATGAGACGATTGTTGCTCTGGGGTTTCCGTTAAATGTAGCTACCATCATTCTAGGTTGTATTTTCTCTATGCAATTAAGCGTTTTTAGTGCTCTAGGTCCTATAAGCAAACCTACCCCTCCTACTGCGGCGTTGACAGAGTTTTTCCATGCGGATACAGTGGCGAGCGACCATCCATTGCCAGTTTCGTGATATTTGATATCTTCTGTGTGCGTGTATCTGTGTTCTTGTATGCATATTATGTCTATTTTATGTTCTTCGGCCGATGCGATTAGCTCTGGGAGTTGTCCTATTCTATTTAAGGTTCTTACGTTAAATGTGGCTATTTGTAGTGTTTGCTTGCATTTTAGTAGTTTTGATTGTTTGAGCTCTGTAGCTGATTTTTCGAACACCGAGGCCAGGGCTCCAACCTCAGCAGGACGCGCCCCTTTTTTACCCGTGCGAAGAGCGATGCGGTTTGTGTAAGTGGTTTGAGTGTGGGTCATGGTTATCTTTCGATGGCTGTTTTATTCTCTTCTATAGAAGCCACTCTTATAGAGGAGCAGCAGTAGTTCCCCGATCGAACTGTCGATCCTGAGCGAAGAGTCTTCAGACTCACGTCCAGGACCCATTTGGGTATTGAGTTTGGTCGTCCATTGTTTTATTCAAATACCTTTACGTACATCATGCTGCTTCCCATGTGTACATAAAAAAAAAAAAAAAAAAAAAAAAAATAGAAAAAAAAAGGGTGGGGGAATTTGTTTTAAGTTTTAACTTAGTTAAAGTCCAACATTAAGGTACTTTCTTAAGACTTTCACTAGTACTGACTTATACTTTTACGAATTTTTAAATTATTCGATAGAAGATATTCAAAAAATTTTTATCAGCAATGTTATGATTTATTATTGACTAGCCATACACCTGTACTAATGTATGATATTTCATTCAGCAAATAGCCAAAAAGTCTCCGGTCACCTGAATAAGTCAAAGTCCAATGATTCCATTTGTAGTTGACGGTCCAATCCGCATTTTATTCAGTCTTACGATCACACATGTAAATTAACGATAGTCTTAAAAGAGTTCGAACCACGTATATACATTGACTAAACTACAAATGGCAGCTCAAACCGGGACTTCGATTAACCAACCTCGACCGACCTCAGCTACCTGCAACGATCATCCAGCTGCATTCAACAACTCGACCAACCTCAGCTACCCGCAACAATCGTCCAGCTGCATTCAACGACTCAACCGACCTCAGCTACCCGCAACGATTGTCCTGCTGCATTCAACGACACCAGTTACCTGCAACGATCGTCTAGCTGCTTCCCTTCGACTCGACCATACCAGCTATCGACATCACCTTTCTAGCTGAAGACACAAATACTACTACCACGAACTTTTCACACGCGCTTGTAAACACGACAATAAATTGTCGTCTTTGTTATATTTGTTACGTCGCCTTAGTTTCCTTTATCGTCTTTGGCAGTCATTACTCGCACGCTTTAACTTAAAACATTTGCGGGGTCGACATGCTTATCGGCTCCGCAACATGCCCAACTCGAGTCGTATTTTGTGGCAAACAACGTCACGGAGCAGCAACAATTGTCTATTTTATTTAGTGCATTCCCTGCGTCATTGACGCCAGTTGTCAAAGACTTGATAACTGACACCCTTCCTTAATTAACTCCTCCCTGAGAAGCCGTCAGTGTCACCCATCACACTGCAAACTGTAAATCACTCCCCTATTCCCACGTACGGTCAAATTTCTCGCTCTCTGGACTTGGAATTACGGAGAGACTTTACATGTGTTTTTACTGTAGTTGATTTACCATGCCCCATTCTAGACTCGGACTTTCTGCTCACTTCAACCTCTTAGTGGATATGCGCAAACGACGGCTTATTGACGCTAATACGGAACTTTCCGTCACGGGTTTTAAGGCAAATACCTCACCCATCAGCCCGGTATTTTTCATTGCCACCACCGACGACCCATACCAAACCTTACTACGCTCTTACCCAGAGTTTACAAATTTGAATTTTGTAGTGAGCAAGTCAACTCACTCAACAACTCACCACATTGAGACCACAGGTGCTCCAGTGTTCTCACGCCCTCGCCGCCTCCCTGCTGATAAACTAAAGGCGGTGAAGGTAGAGTTTAACCATATGCTGCAGCTGGGAATTATACGCCCCTCGTCCAGTCCATGGGCTTCCCCTTTGCATATGGTTCCGAAACGCTATGGACATTGGCGTCCGACTGGGGACTATCGACGACTAAATGCCATGACGGTACCTGATCGTTACCTAATCCCTCATATACAGGACTTCGCTTCCTCTCTGCATGGTTGTAAGACCTTCTCCAAACTAGACCTGGTTAAGGCTTACCATCATATACCAGTAAATCCGGCCGACATACTAAAAACTTTGGTAACAATTCCATTTGGAGCGTTTGAATTTTTAACTATGCCTTTCGGTTTGCGAAACGCGGCTAGTTCCTTCCAACGCTTCATGGACAAAGTAGTGCGTGATTTGTACTTCGTCTATAATTATATAGACGACATCCTCGTAACAAGTGCCTCACCTGGGGAACATGTTACTCACCTCTGCCTACTATTCGAACGGTTTCAGAAGTACCAGGTGAGGATTAACTCTGGTAAATGTGTTTTCGGTACTTCGTCGCTAACTTTCTTGGGACATATTATCAGCCCTGAAGGGATATCTCCCTTACCTGAAAAGGTGAAGGCTCTACAAGACCTTCAACCACCCACTTCACTTCGTCAGCTAAGGCACTTCCTCGGTCTGCTTAACTACTACAGAGGTTTTATCCCATACTGTGCGGATCTCCTGTCTCCTCTGTCTGTCTGACGTTGCGAATCCAGCCCTGGTTCCGCTTGGAAATTTTCGCCGACATTCAATTCCTCGGCTCTGCTTGCCAATCCGAGATAACTCCTACCATTCCCCACGTTGTGTCTTTTGATTCGAATGGCAGTGTTCTAGCTAACTCAGATCGTTTCCAATTTTGGCTGGAATCCATGCCGATATAAAATCGTTGTTGAAAGAGAGATTGTACCTGTTGCGGTTCACAAAATACATAAGAAGAGGGAAAACAACGCTTTCAAATTTCTCCAAGCTATTGTTTTTATTAATGATGTATGTATTTACAAAATGTGTAGAATAAAATAAGGAAGAAAGAAAAAGAAAAAGGTCTTACGAACTTATTCGTTTGTTCGGAAATGTGGCAGATCAAACAGGTGTAAGGTAGGCAATTATTGCTCTTGGTTTTCTTAGCAGAAAAATGATCAGTTGTTTCGGCTTTTACTTCGAACTCTCGGTTCTAGATTAATCTTGGCTTTGAGTCGAAATTCTAAGATGGGTGCTGCACTGGACCCTTCTCTGTCTCTCTGGATCTCTCGTCTACCTCGACTTGATCTGTGCTCATCTATGGGCGTCGTGCCTTGTTTATATAAATTGGGGGTGGAGTTTCGATGATCCCTAGGCACGCCTATGCATAATGATATGTAAATCGCTAAGTTGACCAACTTTTTTCCCATATGGCCGACGCTGCGTTTAAAGATATACTTTAGATTTAACTTCAGTACGCCCTACTGATACCAAGCAGACGGTCAGTACTTGAGAAAGGAAAAATCCACTTACATGGTCTCAATCTTTAGCTTAATCTTATTCTTGCTTCGACCACGCAGACTTTTATTACTATCTCCACCGTAAGATCCACTTAAGTTGGCTACACCTTTAGCTTAAACTTATCCTTGCTTTGACCACGCAGACTTTATTACTATCTCTACCATAAGATCCACTTAAGTTTTTTTTTATATTTCCAGTATGAACTTTCATTCACCCCTTAGCCTGTACAAACTTCATTACTGTTTTCTTTTTAAATAAAATAGGATAGGAAATAAAATGATAAGAAGAGAGAAAGAAAAAATATGAATTTTCCTTAATTATTTCCCTAGAATCGTTAATTAATCAATCAGTCTGAGGGTGGGGTGGAGTTCTCTCTGTCACATCTGACCTCTTACGTTACAGGAAAAAGAAAAATGAGCAGATTTCGCTGAATGATATCCAGCTAAAAGCCTTTAACGAATTGAAGCAGAAATTAGCAACAACATCGCTACTTGCACATCCTGTACCCGACGTCCAGTTTTCACTGGTCGTTGATGTATCGGGCACGGCTGTAGGTGCAGTTTTGCAACAGCAACAGCAACAACAGCTACAACCTCTCGCTTATTTTTCGAGACACCTGAAACCGGCAGAACAACGTTACAGCACGTTTGGTCGTGAACTCCTGACAATGTACCACGCAGTGAAACACTTTCAGCCTTCACTAGAGGGGCGGCAATTTGTGATCACCGTCCGCTTACTTTCGCCCTGCGCTCTAAGCCAGATAAGTATTCTCCTCGCGAAACTCGCCACTTGGATTTTGTTTCGGTGTTTATCCGACACATCTCTGGTGAATAGAATGCTGTGGCAGACGCCTTGTCTCGCTTTCCTATTAATTCTCTGTTCTCACCTTCGGATATCGACTTACGGCAGATGGCCTGAGACCAGCTACGTCTAGACACCTTGGGTCTATCGTCACTTGAATTTGCAACTTGCAAATTCGCATACCTGCCAGTGCCTACTGTGGACACGCAGATCATCTGTGACACCTCTACAAACGCACCTCGACCTTTTGTTCCGATGACTCATCGTAGGGTTGTTTTTGACACCATACATCATTTGGCACACCCCGGACCCAAAGCCAGAGTGAAGCTGAATTCAGCTTGATTTTTCTAGCTAAATATGAAGCGTGATATCACTGCCTGGACACATTCTTGCGTATCCTGCCAAAAATCAAAGGTGCACAAACATACCTGTGCACCTCTCGGAACATTCAGCACCCAGACGCTCGGTTCAGACATGTCCATATTGATCTTGTTGGACCATGGCCGGTCAGTCAGTGATTTACCTTCCTCCTGACCTGTATAGACCGTTTTATACGGTGGCCTGAAACTATTCCTCTCAAGGATATTTCAACTGAATCCGTAGTGCAAGCCCTTATATCAGGCTGGATAACGCGTCACGGAGTTCCAACAACTATTACCACTGACTCTGGCAGACAGTTTGAATCCCAAATATTCCAGGAACTTTCCAGGATTTTAGGGATCAAACGTACTCGAACGACGAGCTATCACCCTGCTTCTAACGAGATGATAGAACGCTTCCATCGCCAATTGAAAGCTGCATTGCCAACAGTGATGGAGCGAATATGTACTTATTGTCCTTCTTAGGTGTTACGCAGCTATCAAAGAGGACCTAGGATGCTCATCAGCCGAACTCGTCTATGGAGTACCTCTATCGTTACCTGGTCGGATGCTGAACCCGATAGATTTAACAGCAACAGACCCAGTTTAGTATACAAACAGACTGCGAGCTTATTTTTGTAAGCTTCCACCAATGCACCCTAGGGAACAGACCATCAAATCATCGGTCCCAAAAGACATTTCCTCGTGGACTCACATTTTTCTAAGAAAGGACGCTTATTGCGTGCTTTCACGCACTTGTTGCGGAGCCGATAAGCGTGTCAACCCCGCAAATGAATTTAAGTTTAATGCGTGCGAGTAGTGACAACCAAAGACAATGAAGGGGACAAAGAGGCAAGGTAACAGATACAACAAAAGTGACGATTTTATTGCCGGAATTACAAACGTGTATGTAAAGTCCGTGGCGGTTGTATGTGGTCTTCAGCTAGATGGGTGATATCGATAGCTGGTATGGTTGAGTCGTAGTTGTGCGCAGCTGGACGTTCGACGAGGATAGCTGGCGTAGGTCGAATCGTGGAATGCAGCTGAACGATCGCAGCGGACAGCTGAGATCGGTCGAGTCGTTGAATGCAGCTGGACGATCGTAGCGGGAAGCTGAGGTCGGTCGAGTCATTGGTAAATCGATGTCTCGATGACTGGATGCTGCATTGCTGGAGCGTCGTGGTCGGTAGATCAATATACCGGTTTTAACAGTACGTTGGGTTAACCGGGGGGGGGGTCGATCTGGTTGCTAGCCCGTAACAGCGAGTCGTTACGTGGGCCAGATGTTGCAATGCTAGGGCAGTCTGTAACAGACCTCTGTTTATTTGTCGCTGCATCTCACCAGACACGACTTGACACATGGTCAAAAGCCCGAAGGCCTATTAAAGTGGGGATAAAGGGGAGGGGAAGGTCGGGAACGAGCCGAAACTCGAACCCTGCTGGTCTATGCTGCTCATCGGATCACTTGGTGCAATGAGAGCCTGATGGGGCAAGCAGTTTCACCAACCCAAATGTGGGTCCGGGTTATGGCTTGAACTAGACACTAAGATCTAGTGCCATACATAGGTTTCGAGAAAGTCCGCGGGGACCTCTGTTATTTATCGTTGCGTCCCACCAACGCTCGAATATGGCACAAGGCCGTTTTTAAGGTGAGTTCGGTCGCAGGGCCGAAGCCCACACGCGTCCGGCAAGGCCAAAAATACCTTCGGTCTCGTCAGCATTCCTCTTTTGGGGCGCCTCAGGCGCCAGTCAATAAACCCCACCCCACCGAAGAGGATAAAAGCCTAGGGGGATGGCCCCCTGAGGCCGGAGGAAATCTCCAGTGCCGAGGCACACCCGGCAGAACCACCCAGACGTAAGACGGCCTACCGAATGCAACCCAACAACTGGAGAGGAAAGGTCACAAACACCCTAAAAAAGAGCGGGGACCTCTGAATTTTCGCCGCCGAAGCCTTTTTCATATGAAAGAAAGGGAACTCCACCTCTGCCGCGCCACATAAATAGAAAGTTCTTCTACAAAAATTGGACGTAGAAAATAAGTACTTCTATAGCCTGGTATTGGCTAGCGAAGAGTATTACTTCCATTTTTATAGAATTATTTCTGGCAGAAGTGTTTTGAAAATCTTGATAAATGTTAATTTATCCCTTTCTTCGCTGTAACGGCCGGTTAGAGTCGAAAAAGGGCTTCGTCATTTCCGGCCGTACCAGGATGTTATTTTTCTAGGGCGAAGGTGTAATCCAATCTGTTTACGTTCGTAGGCCGGTCGCGGCACAACTTTTCACCCTTGACATTTGCGGCAAAAAAGAGACGGTATCTATTGACAGGGAGAAAAGAGCCTTTCTTGACATCAAAACACAAGAGCTACATATCCCCTCTACATACACATAGCATGAACATACCCTTACACCAGTATTAACAGGAAAGCGAGACAAGACGTCTGCCGCAGCATGAAGTGAATACTTTCGTACTTTTGGCCATGCGAACAAAAACAAAACAAAACAAAAAAAATAATAGTAATATTCGTGTTAAATTTTTTTTTATAAAGGTGGTGCTTTAAAATTCCTTAGTCAGAAAAACAAAGATGCTAGTCAGTTAACAAGGCCGCTCCAAAAACAAAAGACGAAATTCAAGATGGCGTCGCCCAATCACCATTTAGGCGGGAAAATTAAATGTTTAACAGAAGGAAGGTACCCTTTTGGCTACGACCGTACAGCTTTTTAAACGAGAAAAAAATCAGTAAAAATGTATAACTCACTTTTTTCGTGGTTACTGATTTAAGCAGTTAGCGTGTTTGAGTTGGTGTGAATTCGTGGACGGGCTGAAAAGAAAATAATTCCTCTTTGGAAAGTTTTTTGGTCTTTTTCGTTGTAGAGGCGCCTGTTCAAAAAATGTCGGTGTATATTTTTCGCTGGTGGAAAATATCATGTGGTCGTTGTCTTCGTTGTTGAAATACGTCCGTGTTCTGTCGTGGCCGTTGCAATAATACTATAGTATAGCGACGGCCACGGTTCTGTCCGCTGACAAGTGTAAATTCTGGCAGGACTTTGTATTTGGATAAAGGACGAATGTTGCAGTAGACAGTAAGGTTAGGTAGGGGTTTGGTAAAGTAACAAACTGTATTAAGAGTTTGTTTTCCTCGGGTGGTGGTGAAGTAAAAAATGCCTCATGTTAATAGTAGTAGTAGTATATCAATGTTTGCCTCTCCGCGTGCGTTGAAATAAATTCTGTCATTTTATTTCAATATATGGAATTTCTTCTTGAAACTTTCTTTTATTCTCGTCTGAAATTTGCGTGTAATTACTATAGTATAGAAGACTTTGAATATGTTCGAACAGGTTGTTTAATTAGTCGGAGAATTTGTATGTGTTTGCTGCTTTCATTTCTCAAGTCTATGCGTCGTAGCAACAATACTTCTACGTGGTACATTCAATTAGTTTCCAGACATTTTTGTACAGGCGTTTAAATTTGTCTTAGACCCTTGAAAATTTAGTATGTTATTGCTGTACATCTTATGAGATGACTGACTAATTCTTATGATATCAGGTTCAAAGGAAAAGCTACAGCAGGACACTTTAGAAGAACGATATGCAATAAAATTCTGTTTTAAACTTGGAAAAATGCCACAGAAATGTATGGGATGCTTCACACTGCTTTTCGACCATCTTGCATGAATCAAGCATCAGTTTTTGAGTGGTATAAGAGATTCAAGGAAGGCAGGGAGTCTGTGAGGGATGATGAAAGGTATGGGAGGAGTAAGGTAGTCAATACATCAGAGTTGATTGGCTAAAGGGTAAGGGTTAGGTTAATATATTGAGGTTTTAAGGGAGTTCAGCAAGAAATTCCTAGGGAAGAGGCCAGCACTCTTCGAATCGGGTCAGTGACATTTCCACCAGGACAATGCACCAGTCCACAACTCCATCCTTCTCACAGACTATTTGACCAAGATGGGCATTAAGACCCTCCCCATAGTCGATACCTTGCTCCCTGTGACTTTTGGTTATTCCCTAAGCTCAGAAGCTGTCGTTATGAGACAATTGAGGCGATGAAAGAGGCTGTGACGAAGGTTATTGACACGCTCATACAAGAGGACTTCCATGGGGCCTTCCAGAAGTTGTTGGAACGATACAAGTGCATTGCAGCCGGAGGAGATTACTCCGAAGGGGACTAGAGTTTCGTGTGTGTACTATCAATAAAAGTGCCCATGCGAAAAAAGTCTGGAAACTTATTTGATAATCCTCGTATGTTGCCTTTATAATGACTGAATATTCATTCATAATTGTTCCGAGTGTTCAAGAAATTTTGCATGTTCATATCACGTCAGGGTCACCATTTTAGTGTATTGTTAGTTCTCATACACTATAAGTTAATTTGTCGTAGTTTATATAACGCTGAATAAAATAACAAAGCCTCTTTGAAGAACAACCATGAAAGGTTTATTTTTATGACAGGAAGTAGACTGTGTCGGAGTGAGAAAAGTTCCTGGGAGTGTCGCAGGTCGCAGCAGTTATCTCCGGTGAAGCTCGTCAACGCAGGAGCGTTCCGTGGCAGGCGACAGGAGAGAGGTCTTTCTTCTCTGCTTGCAGAGTACTCTCTTTCTGTGGCAGACTTTCAAAAAGGGCTAGAAAAAATAGTTCTTTTGAGGAAGAGGGAATCAATGCGCTCTGCCCGCTGATTGGTCAGTGTGTGGCCGAATTGCTTGGTAGGGGCATTGATTCGTGAGAGAAAATAGATCTGTGACTGCTACAGATTCGTCTGCAGGTGATTCGTCATTAGACGGTTCTGGTGAGGTTAATCCAACCTGGATCAGCTTTGCTTTTTCCTCCGAGGTACTTTCATTTCCTGATGAATATATTTCTGAGAAGAGACACATGTAACATGGAATTCCATCAACTTCCACGGAGTGCTCTCTGTTGACTCCAGTCATGCAACCCACTTTAAATCTCGTGGTTCATTTGTTTTTCAGAACCTTGATCCATATATCAAAATATCCGGTTTAGAGAAAAAAAAACGCTGAGTCACTCGTGACGTCAAACAACAAAAGATCGTACGTACGAGTACGTCATGAGTGAACTTCTGTTATGAACAACTGAACTATTTTTCGAAAGGAGTTAATTCTGCTAGCCTTTCAGAGACAAAATTATCCCTGCAGGATAAAATATATTATATTTAAAGGTTCCTCTTCAAAGTATGATGAAGTATCTCATTATCACTTATATCTTAAAAGGGTACTTCCTGTGCATAGAAATACTTCCCTAGACCAGCGGAGTACCGGCGGCTAACGATATATACAGGCAGCAACCAAAAAAGTTAACGCGCCGGCTGGGCCAACGCGCCCGCTGGACATTCTCGAGCCACAGGGGGCCGTCCCCAATGCTCTAAACCTCCTTGAAGAGGCTAGGTCTATCACCTGACGCCTGAGGCGCCCCTTTCTAATGGAATGCAGAAGCCTTTTTGAAGCCTCTGGAGCTACACTTGTCCGGTTGGTGTGACGTACGACAAAAACCAATGCGCCCGCCAGCCTTGACCCGGCGCTGTGTTCAAAGTCAAGGACAGATTCGTGGCCAAAAAGCCCCCGGCTGCGGCTGGACCATCTTCAGGTGGACGATGATGACCAGTATAGTCCAGCAGGGTTCGAGTATCAGTTTGATCCCGATCTCCTCCTCCCTCAACCCCCAATATAATCGGCCTTCGGGTCATTGACCTTGTGTCAAGTCCTGTCCGGTGGGAGGTAGAGACAAACAACGGGCCCAGCGCTGTGTTCAAAGTCAAGGATAGATTCGAGGCCAAAAAGCCCCTAGTTTCTGCTGGGCCACCTTCAGATAGGTGATGATGACCAGCATAGTCCAGTAGGGTTCGAGTCTCGGTTTGAACCCCCCTTCCCCTCGATCAACACCCACTATAATTGACCTTCGGGTCATTGACCTTGCGTCAAGTCCCCTCTGATAAGAGGTAGAGACAAATATAGCCCGCCGGGCTTCGGCTCGGCACAGTGTTCAAAGTCACGGACAGCTTCAAGGTCAAAAGGTTCCTGGCTTCGGCTCGACGCTGTGTTCAAAGTCACGGACAGCTTCGAGGTCAAAAGGTTCCTGGCTTCGGCTCGACGCTGTGTTCAAAGTCATGGACAGATTCGAGGCCGAAAGTGGGAGGCAGAGATAAACAAAGTTAACGAGGCAACCAAGCTTAGCCTGGGAGAGATGAATCTCTTACCTCTCCCAGCAGCATGGGGTCTACGTCTTTACCAACAGCCGAAGCAGAAGACATGAAATCCAACCAACCACAGCTGCGGACCCAGCACTGCCCACCAGACTAATCACAGCCTTTTATTTTTCTTATTCAAACAGCTCTTTTCAGAGCTAATCCCAGAAAGTCTCACCATCCTCAACAACTCTTCTAGAGCTAACTTCAGAAAGCTCTTTGAGATCACTCTTGGTCTCCTCACTGCACCTCCCAGCAACCAGCATCTGCAGACCAGCTCCAGTTTCACCAGCAGCAGTTCCTGCGCGACCAAGCTACCAGCACCAACTACAGACCACCTCCAGCTTAACCCAGCAGTCGTTCTGCACCACCAAGTTATGGCATTTGCAGCATTTAATCCACGAGCGACTCACTGCTCGGACTAGCATCAACACTTGAGGCCATATCGACACTCTCCACCGGTTAAACTAAAGTACTGCACAACTGGTACATCGGCCATCCAGCTTTTGCCACCAATGCGTCAACATCATGACCGTCTTCAGCAACATCTACAACCTGACCATACAGCAACACCTAATATCTGCACCAAGCACAGAGACCATCCTCACCTTCTAGACGCGCTGTCGACACTAAGTAATAGACAGCTGAGTCAAAGACTTTCTACAACATAGACTTTTGACACCCAACAGAGACTACACCGACGTGATACAACAACCGCGATTTCTACACCTGTACACATATTGTGTAAGATTCGCTCAATAAAATCTGAATTTAAACTTATCGACGAGCCTCAGTCTTTTGTCTTGTCCACTGTCAATGAACACACAACAACAACATCCAACAACCTATTCGCAGGATCGACGCATTCACATACCGGTCCCGTGACATAGACATGATCCCCCACCTTATACGTTCCTGGCACACTCTGAGGTTCAGGTTGAGGATGACATCAATTCCCCTCATTAACATATGTGCGTATCGTGTCGGTCACGACTGAGGAAAACGAAACACTGTCTTTGGGTATCATAATGTGCCAGTACACTCCTTCTTGTATAGTGCACTGCTTCCTAGAAAAAGGATGGAAGCATCTATTCATCTGATTATAATGAATCGGACCCAAAATTAGACACCAAATTCGATTTGGGCGCAAAGTCAGAGACTGTGCAGACATTGAGAGCTGAATGGGCCAATTTTAGTCTTGCCAAGACGCAGACTGATCCGAATAGACATCTTTTAATTGCCTCTTCAAGATAGCAGACGTTGAAAGAAGTTTGAACGGCTACAGATTACTCATCTAAACTGATTCATATAGAGGACATTCGTTCCTTCATGCTGAAGGGTTTAACTGCTAAAGTAATATGTCTCGCAACTCTTTTCTATGTCTCTACGGACAATTCTATGTACAAATCTATATAATTGTATGTTTTTAAACAAGTCTTGTTATTCTGTTCTCTGATTCCGTTTTATGACTTTTATGGGGAATCGATAAAATTTGCATAATATCGTGAATCAGGGAGATCCACAGTCAATGAGAGTTAAGAAATGTCCAGCTGTAATATCATAATGGGTCCAAAAATACGACCAAGATATAAAACGTTCGAAATGTTCATACGCATGTTGGAATCCGAAAACACGAAATTGGTTCAGGTACGAAACTTTTTATTACCTTTTGGAGTTTAAGCTTTTTCGACATGAGGAGAGAGAGACACAATTTCTTCAACAAACGCGCGGCACATTTCGTACACCCCAACTGGTCTTGCCTCGGCGAGCCCCAAAATCGACTTGCCCCGTCTAAGTCCGAAACTTAACTAACTTTTTTTTTTCAAATCCCCAAAATCCTCAGCGCTTCCGGGCATGACGTCATTCACGTCCCCGGTCCATTTTCTATCTGGGTTTTTTATTGTGACATCTCTGATTGTCACATCCGCCCCGCGCGCGTAAACACCTGCGATCAATGTGTGCACTTAACTAACCCATGCACTAAGTGAAAGGTTCTCAGCCTAACTAAACCGAAAGGCAAGATATATAAAACGAAATCCCTCCGCAATTATATTACACACCTTCCCCCCTACAAAATAAAATCACTTATTATAGATGATGACTAATTATTTTCCTTAAACTAATGTACCGCTCTTCCTCGTGTCGAACTGATTAACAAAATAACAGTCAACGATACAATATAAAAACAGTCCCAAAACCCAAAAGTCAGTGAAAACAAAAAAAGTGTTCGTATCGTCTTTCATTTTCTTCTTTTTCCATTTTTTTTCAAACATTTTCTGGTTCTCCTTTTCTCTTTTTTTTTATTTTCAAATTTTTTCCAACAGTCACTGGTTCGGCACTGGTTAATTTTTTTTTCTTTCTTCTACCAGGTCAATAGCTCATTATCTGTCTTTTGCTCTTTCGCTTTCCTTCTACATCCGTACTCCTTACTTCTAACTTTATATCTCCTTCTCTAGTAATCTCTGTCATTAATTAATATACATATTTTAATAGCGCACGCTGTCATTCTCCGTCCTTTACAACTGAGCATAGCTCATAATCAAACCAAGATAGATGTTTCCCCTTTTTCTTCAACTTTTGACCACCGTCAAACGGTCTATCTCTCATCTTTTCAATAGCTTACGAGTACCCTTCTTTCTTTTCTTGCTTTCAGATATCCTGGGTGTTCTTTCCTAAACCATCCAAACTTTTATTCATTCCGCCAACCACATTTCCCATTTCGAAAAAATTCCAAATCCGAGTCCGTGAATTTTCCGCTACACATGATATCGTCAAAATTCTGCGCGTATCTTAATTATCCCTAGTCTCCAAACCCCTGTTTCCGAACATCCTCCCCAATAAAAACCTCAAAGCCCCACTCCTGCGGGGAATTCACAAAATATCCGTCTGCCTTGTCAAACACAAAATAAATATCTGTCTCTTAATTGCTCTGCCCCAATGGCGAGATTATCGAGACAATTTCGGTTGATACGGGCCAGAAAGTTCCCGAGGCGTCATCCGCGCCCCCGCAAAGTCGGTATCAACAAATTTCCACAAAAACCCGGCCTGATTCTATCAGCACCCAAAATATCGATTCCATAACACTTCCAATATCCACAACTTCACAAATATTGAAACCTGTACCAAAAGTCTTAACTACAGATATGCACAATCTTCGGACAACTCCATCGATGAGCGAATTCTCCAAGCTCTCGGATCAAAATCCTAATTTCCAATTACTACTTGCTAGGATAACATTCACAAGTCACTACAAAATTCCATTCATAAAAACCCCCGTTTACTATAAAATTCATTCATAAATATTTTGTTTACTATAAACGTCAATCACTTCCACTCCGTATATCTGTCCCATGGCCATCTTTCTTCCCTTCCGTTTCACTACCACCTGTCTGCATGTATCCCCCTTACTCTCTTTCTTTCTCTCACCCTCACTACGATACAATATTACACATAGCAGTAATCGTCATTTCTCTGTACTATCATCCATTTTTTTCTTTTTTTTTAATTAAATTATTTCCAATTTTATCTTTTACAATTATTTAAATTCTAAATGCCCGCGGTGTAATGGTTATCGTCGTAGGAAATGGACACGGCGACACGAGTTCAAATCCTGGACGAGACTAATTGCATTTCACATAGCACTAATACCCTTGGGAAAGGTATGAAACCATTTATTCTCCCTCCAGCAATGGGTAAATAGTAGGACAGACTGTGTTCTTCGGCCTTGGTGAGGCAACAAGTCTAGGAGAAGGAAAACTTTGAATTCAAACCTGTTAAACTCCACTTAAAAAATGACCTTGTGTCATATCCTGCCCGAGCGGAGGAGTTGGTAAATATGATTATTTAAATTCTATTCACAAACTAAACTATGACAGACAGAGAAATCTTATTCGAATGAGCAAATACCTTCTTTTCTTTTTTTTTCTTTTTTTTTTTTTTCTTTTCATGCCTTTTTCTTTTCGTCTAGGGCCTTATGTCGAAAGTTCTCTTTCTTCTTTTTCTCGCTCTTGGGGTACCGCATTTTTTTTTCTTGTTTTTGGAGTTGTGTTTTTTTTTTCTTCTTTTTCTCGCTCTTGGAGTGCCGCATTTTTTTTTTTTCTTTCTTGTTTTCGGAGTTGAGTTTTTTTCTTCTTTTCCTGTTTGGGGCGCCGCATTTTTCTTTCTTGTTTTCGGAGTTGAGTTTTTTTTCTTCTTTTTCTCGCTCTTGTGGTGCCGCATTTTTTTTTTCTTTCTTGTTTTCAGAGTTGAGTTTTTTTTTCTTCTTTTTCTGTTGATTCTTCAGCGTTTTCTCTCTCTCCTTCCATCACCTGAACTAGTCGATCGAAATTGATTCCTATGTTCTTGGCCGTTTCCTTGATCGTGTGGACCTAGATTCGAAATAATGCCATGAATGGCATGCCTTGGCCACCGGCACCAAATAATCTTATGTAATATATACAGGTCCAAAAATATACGACCAAGATACGAACATGTGAAATAGACATAGGGAATCCGAAAAACACAAAATTGGTTCAGGTACGAAACTTTTATTCACCTTTTTGAGTTTAAAGGTTTTTCGACATGAGGAGAGAGAGACACAATTTCTTTCTATGCTGACTTTTCCATCTGAACCCCAGCACGTGTGGCACCCCCACCTCAAACTACTGGTCTGGCCTCGGCGAGCTCCGAAAATCGTCTTACTTCGTCCCAGTCCAAAACTCAACTATTGCTTTTTTTTCAAATCCCCCAAATCCTCAGCGCTTCCGGGCATGGCGTCATTCACGTCCCCGGTCCATTTCCTATCTGGGGTTTTTATTGTCACATCCGCCCAGCACGCGCGTAAACACCTGCGCTCAATGTGTGCACCTAACTAATCCATACACTAAGCGAAAGTTTCTCAGCCTAACTAAACCGAAAGGCAAGATATATAAAACGAAATCCCTCCGCAATTATATTACACAGCCGTGTGGGTGACATCTATTATCAACTGGTTCCCTTTTCCTCAAGTGCCTCGGTGCCAAATTGATTGAGTGACATGGTTTTATTACTGATTTTAGAGCTGCCTTGGAAGTAGATGGATTAACTCATCTTACAAAGTGGTCTGTTTATCTTATTCCAAGATGCTCGATATACCAGTGAATATCCAATATCTCGTTTTCACTCAGGGCACCAACGCAAACTTTCGGTGCCATCTCTTCCTTCTCCTTCATGACGTTGATCCATTTTAGTAGCAATTTTCTCGGTCCTGTTCCAATTTGATCTCACTAATATTAGGCCAACTGACGGCCCATATTCCTCACTTTTGCTTCAACTTGGCAATTGTTTGCTGAAATATCATCTTCAAAGGGGTATCATTTCATTCCATCTGCAGGAAATTGCGTTCACCTGACGTTTGATAGATTTGGCGGACACGCTGAACCAGCCCAAATTGGGAAACGTCAAGCTTTCCACAGAGAGAAAACACTAATCATGTCAGAAATATTAGGAATCCTGCTAAAAAGAAAAAAAAAAGGACTAAAAAGTATTATTCTGATAAAATACTTTTTTAAAAAATTTAATCTGTCAAATTTATTCATTTAGTATTTTTACATTAACAAAATCCCAGTTACCTGCTATGTGTGGAAGAGTTTAATCTCCAGATGCTAATTAAAAAAATAATTAAGCCTGTCGTAGCCTAAAGCTCCGCCCGGTATTTTTATTAACCGTTTTTTCGAAACCAGAAGTCTACCGAAACTCTGTTCTGTAGTATCCCCGTCTCAGCCAAAAATCAGATTCGCCGTAGGGCCTTGGGCTAAGAGGGCCAGAGTGTGGCACTGTTCCAGCCATTTTACATAATTCAAGCAGTTTCTGTCTCCTTCCAGCTGATTACACCTGCCCATTACTACAACTGTCCTTTTCAACGTACTTGAGTTGTATCACTACAACTTATCTTGTCACAACTGCTGCTCCTCTTTTCAGAGCAAGTCAACTACCACCCGAGCCGACATTGTAATATTATGGCTCTATGATAGTCAGTACATTATGAATAAAATAGAAACAAGTCAGGATACGATGTGGGAGTAGCCATGTTGACTATCTCGTTTATTATTCTAAATTGGGGGGACGGAAGTACCTATTATTATCTTTATTTTCTGAGGGTGCATCTAAAGGGAATAACTCATACTTTTCCCCAAAAACAACAAAAATAAGTAATACATCAAAGAACCACGACATATGTATGGACGTAGCCTGATGGTTCGATTAGGAACTGTTCTCATCATAATTGAACTTTCTAGGTGGTCTTATTACAGGACCGGATCGGGATGTTTTTTGAGTTCCATGATGAGTGTAGGGTGTCTTGTAGGGTGTATCTGGAACAGGTTTGCCCTTGGTTGTGGCGGTGCTAGTTTGTTCCATGGGTGAGTGGTTTGTGGTTGTACCCACTGCTGATTCTCCTTTGGATGCGGGGGATATCGCGGGCGTGGATGCAGATGTCTCTGGGTTCAGCATTGCTGCGGACTTATCTTCCTTCAGATGCTTGCAGTTTCTGCGAAGCGACTTTCCGGATTAAGTCTGCACTATATATGATCTCGGTTCAATACATCTCTGTGTAACAATTGCCGGGACCATTTACTTGAATCCGGATCATATACTTGAACACGTTGCCCTTCTAGTATGTTTGGGAGGTCTCGGATGTGCTGGTCATGTTGAGGCTTTTGGTATGACTACCTTTGATACAGGCGGGTTGCTATTTTTTTCTTTTTGGCTTGCATTGTTGGGGCACTTTACTGGTAAGTTTCTCACAAGTTTTCGGTTGTACAGAAGTTCGCCAGGTGATAGAATTACATGGTCGATAGAAGTGGGCCGTAAGTATAGCAACACCATTTCTAAGTTACTTGAGGCAGCCTTTTGCATAGCAGATTTTATGGCTTGTACACAGCGCTCTGCTAGACCATTTGATTGAGGGTATAGCGGTGAGTGAAATGGTTAATTGTTTAGCGCTATATTTTTTAAGGCAACAAATGAATTACGAAACTATTCTTTAACAACACAACAACGAAAGTTCTTTATTTGCAGCTTTGAATATTTGGTTTGTTCTTGGTGCTGCAAGACTCGTGGTGTTTAGGCTTGTTGGATGTTTGAGACGAAATGGCTTAGCGAGATTGTTGAGATGGCAGCGTGTCGTTGGACGTGTGAGGGAAGTATTCAAAGTCACCGTATAGTTTTGTGTGTCGAGAGCGGAGTGGCGCTCGGATCGACATAGTAAATTTTTGGGGTGACAAGAAGTGGTGCCTGTGGAAGGCATGCTGAATGTTTCTAATTTATGTTCCACTGGGATTCCTCGTAAAGAATCCATAAATTAGATGGTTCCCTCGTTGAGTGTCCATGTTGCTGCTGCTAGTGTTAAAGCCACAGTGAGATGTCCACACTGGGTGGCTTGTTTAGCTAAAAAGCATCGCTAAGCAGGGACGACCAGAGGCACGTCTGTTCTGGTCGCCGCCTCAAGCTGAAGAGAAGGTTTTGGCCGCTCACCCGTTTTGCTAGCCGGAAATGAAGGTCCGGGCTGAATGGGATAAGTCATCCTGATTGGGTGAAATTCAGTGTTGAATTAAATAGCGCGCCAAACCAAAATACGAGATTTTCCTCTTCTCCACAAGGGTATCCAAGAGATGATGTGTAGTGTTTGAATCCCCATTTCCTTGAAAATTGCTTGAACAGGGTTGTCACTGGTCACTCTCTCCAGGATTCCCTATTCTCCGAAGATCTGTTTGGTGAGGTTGATTATCTCTTGGCTGCTGAAGTTCTTCAATTTTCTCACGAGGGGATATTTTGAATAGTAGTCAACCACCAGCATGTAATGCGATCTGCCAACCTGAAACAAATCCTTGGCTACTATTTGCCATGGTCTCACTGAAATTTTCTGCGGTTTTAAGGATCCTGCACATTGGGCTTTCTGTTGTTCTTGACAGATAACACATCCTTTCAAAATTTTGTTGATATCCTGATTGATGTTGCTACAAAAAATGCAGCTTTTGACTCGCAACTTACATTTTCCATTCCTTGATGACCATAATGGATTTTTTTGTTATATTTCAGGCTGCATCGACTTAGGTATAATTATCCGGCCACTCTTCATTAGGATACCATTTTCAATGGCCAGCTCGTCCTGATATGACCAGTATGGCTGCAAGTTTTTGCTGATTTCTCTGAATGTGTTGGTCCCACCTTGCAGGATGGTTTCCCTAAGTTCGCAAAGTATGGGGTCAGCTTTTGTTGCCTGGTGTATTTGTGTCAACTTTTCTGTGGAAAATTGAACAAAATCCACTCTTACATTGAGGTTTATCTCTTCTTTGGTTTTCCTGTTTGGTAACCTGGAGAATCCGTCTGCCAAGGTCATCTCTTAGCCTGGACGATAGATGATGTTCAGGTCATATTCTTGTAGGCGTAGCAACATACGTTGCAAACGAGGAGGAGCTGCCATTAAATTCTTTAGGCTGATCATTTCCAATGGCTTGTGATCGCTTTCCACTTGGAATTTACATCCATATAAGTATGTCCTGAATCGTTCCCAGCCAAAAACGAAAGCTAGAAGCTCTCGCTCTATGTTTGCATATCTTTGTTCCGTTTCTGTAAGTGCTTTGAAAGCAAATGCAATTGGTTTTCCTTCTTGTAGGAGAACTGCGCTTAGACCTTTGTTTGATGCGTCCACTTGTAGATTCGTTTCTTTCGACGGATTAAAGTAGGTGAGGGACACTTCCTTGCAAATCAAATCTTTGATTTTTTGAAGTGCTTTCAGGTGACTGGCAGTCCATTGGTATTCAGATTCTTTCTTTAGTAGATCTCTCGTGGGTGCAGTCAGATCGGATAGATGCGGAATGAATGTTGCTAAGTAGGTGATGATTCTTAACACCTTTTGCAAATCAGTGATGTTGGTAGGGCTAGGTAGCTGCTTTATCGCTTTCACCTCACTTGAATCCGGTCTTATACTATTCTTATTATAGATAGCACCAAAATAATGTATTTGTTTTTCATCTATCGCGCAGTTTTCGCTGTTAAAACACAACCCTTCGGTTTGCGCTATTTTCATTAGATTGTGCAGGTTGTTATCGTGCTCTTCTTTCGTCTTCCCATAAAGAATGACATCGTCAATCAGTCCAATGGTACCAGGACATTTCTCCAGTATCGTGTCCATTCTCTGCATGAAGACATCCTGGGACATCTCCAGACCAAACGGCATTCTACGAAAACAGAATCTCCCAAATGGTAAGTGAAAAGTCGTCAATAGTTGTGATTCTTCGTCAAGTGGTTTGGACCAATATCCATTTTTGGCATCTAATTTTGAGAAGTGTTGAGCATCTGACAGCTTGTGTGCCAGCTCCTCCATTGTGGGAGTCTTATAATGGCATCTCATGATCGCTCGGTTCAGATCCTTTGGGTTTAGACGTAGGCGAAGTTTTCCATTCTTCTTTCGAATGTACACTATGCTGCTAACCCATTCGGTAAGCTCGCTGACTTTGTCTGGAAACATCCTACGGAAGGTTCGTAGAGGAAGCGTATTGCCTTCTGCACCTGTGCCCACTTTTGCCTTTAATGTGTGGGTGCCTAGTCTATCAGGAAGCCTTATTTGCAGTTCTGTGAAGATTTCGGTCCGATTGTCTCTTTGCTGCTGAACTGCATCAAACTTCAACTGTTCGAACTCTCTGTATAACTTGCTGAGCTCTCTTGTGTCTGAGTTCATCGCGCAGATTCAATTATTGCGCTTTTTTTATTCTGAATCTCATGCGGTTGTTTAGGATTGTGTGTCGTACGTGCTTGGGCGAATCTTCTCTTGTTTTCATTTTTGTTGGTGCACATCTTTGCCCTATGATTCTTTTTTCCACAAGCCGAACATGTGGTATCTGAGGCTGGGCATTTTCCTTTCTGATAGCTGTGTGTATTTCCACATCGTTTACAGTGACTCTGTTTTATTGTATTTATCACCTGACTATCTCCTCCCTGGATTTCGGCCGTTTGCTTCATATGATTAAGGGATGCTTCATGCGTTCGACCACTATTTAAAGCCTCTTGAAGTGTCAGCTCTATGCCTTTGGATAGTAAAAGCTTCTGTAATTCAAGGTGTCTCGTACCTGTAATAACCTGTTTATGAGCCGTTCTTCAGTTTCCTGGTTGTCTCTAAATTTGCATTTTTTGACCTGTAATTTGCACCTAGCAACGAAATCGTCAATATTCTCGGTGTTCTTCTGCTTATATTCACGCAGATAAAATCGTACAATACGGAAATTAACTTGAGGTTCGAGTCACTCCTCAAATTTACGCCAAATAATTTCTGGGTTTGCTCGGTCGGAATCGTTCTCGAACGTCCAAGCATTGTATCTTCTGAGTCCTTCCTCGCCAGCTAACAGGAGAATGTGATCAACCTGTTTCTCGGCTGGGATGTTTTTAATAGAGAAATACAGTTTACATCGCTGCTTGAAAAATCTGAACGAATCGACCAGGTTCTCCGAGTCCCAATACATGACTGGTTCACATACATTTGTATTCATTATCTTGCTTTAAATTTTGGGCAATGAAGTAAATAAATAAATTGGGCGTACTTACTTCAGACTTCTATTCCGGAGTGAGTTTCGGCGATTTCTTGTAACTCTTTTTGTTTTCAATATGGCGCTCGTGTATTTTCCACGTGCGTTCCGAAAAATGGAGACTGGCCTTTTTTGGAGACGTTTTCTTTCTTATTTATTGTTTTCATCCATGCACTATGTTTGTGGGCTTCTTTGTTAATCCCATTGCTGCCACCATGTAATATTATGGCTCTATGATAATCAGTACATTATGAATAAAATTGAAGCAAGTCAGGATACGCTGTGGGAGTAGCCATGTTGGCTATCTCGTTTATTATTCTAAACTGGGGGGACAGAAGTACCTATTATTATCTTTATTTTCTGATGGTGCATCTGGGGGGAATAACTCATATTATGACAGACACTAACGATGATGAACGATTAGCAGCTTTACCAACCAGCCAGACCGACACAATGAACATCCAGAATAACTGACCAGTCCACTTGGTGTGGATACTGCTCGGTCAGTCAGCGACTTCACCGGTACTGCTGCATAACCTAACAATTCAGGACATATACCCTGGCCAACAAACTCCTAGCCTTACACACAGATCCGTGAGCTGACGTTATCTCTTGGACACCGGACGACTTCACCAGCTCGCTTACAGCTAACGCCGATCTAACCCCGGTTTAATTGCCAATTCAACCCCCTGGCCGTCTGCTGGCTACCTGGCCACAGAGCTGCACAAGCAACTTGTCTAAGTATCATTCTGACTCGCTGTCACCAAGAACTATTGAACAGTTGAGTCTACACTTTCGACATAAACAGGAATTTCTATTTATTTATTTATTTATTTATTTTATTTCATTGTTTAATAAAGAATTAGCTTTTAACCATACCCTTTTGTCTTTGTCATTCTTGCCTTTCCAGTGTCATTTTACTCATTTCTAAAAGTCTCTGGGATCGACATGTTCATCGACATGTTCATCAACACACTAAACACAAAATGAGGTTCAGGTTTACTTGTCTCAGTGTTGATGAGAAACTTGGGCTGAATGAATAATAAAAAGTAATTCTAAAGCCTTTTAAAAGCTTAAAAAACTTTTCTAAATATGTAAACATGACTTTGAGAATTGGTTCATTTTACTAAGTAACGGAAGTATTTTTTTTAAAATCATGATTTTAAAAAATCACGAGTGGAAGTGCAATATACTTTTTTAAAAGTTAGTGTAACCAATAATTGTTTAATATTTGTCATTTCAATTTCTCTTGTGCCTTGTTTTTGACAAGCAGCATTTTTAAAACTCCAGTAACTGCTCAAGAAAATATTTCCTTCCAAACAACATCGTATAAATGTAAGTTGTTTTTAGTAGTTAGTTCATAAAAGCGCTAAGCTTAATGTATCGTTTATTTAATTTAATGTTTATGCTCTTTGCAACGTGTTTCAACAGGGTATAACTTTGGGTTAAATTTGTTCTGAAACAACATAAAATTAAAATCCATCCCGTATAAAGCCCCTTGTAGCGATCTCATTTCCACTAAAACGTCATAATTTGCTTGCAACAGTCGTAAGCGTATATGGTAGGCTGACCTTGGTTGGCTATTATTCATGTTAGATCAATTCAAGTAAAAATTTACAAACAAAATTAATTGAAAAAACATTTTTATTGATTTTAAAATTATCGATAAACAATGAATATTCTAAAATGAAATAATACGAAGAGGAAAATAGCTTTTTATTTTCTCATCCTCTTTTTTCCCCTGAATACTTTTATGACGTCACTGTAAAACATGGCGGCCATTGAGAGGTATGTTGTATTTGTGCTATATTTTCTTTTGTCTGTTGCTGTCAGTCGTGTTACTTTCGCAAATACTTAGATCATCAACATTTGAGATAAATCACTCTTTAAAGGTTTTATCTACTTATTAAAATATAACTATTTATATAATTCAAGTTCTAGTGTTTGTAATTTATAGTTTGAGTTGTTATGCGCCAAAATGAACATTTCGATTTGTGTATTGCGATAAAAATGGCTTATTGTATCTAATATGTCACATTTTGATGTGCTTTGAATCCTCTTGAGAAAAATGTGTATTTTTCCTCTTCGTGCAAGCAGTTAATAGAAAACAACGTTACTGCAACTAATGTCTTTCTTCAGTATTCAACAACAATCATTGATCTGTAGCTAGCATAGCAATATTACTTGAAAAATATTTTGTATTATAATGACTTCTTTCTGCAGAGTATTAGTTTTCGAGCTTTTTGCCTTCATTATTGCTTTTTTTTCTTTTTTAATCGTTTTATAAACAATGAAAAATTTCTCATTTCACTTTGCCTTATTTATTTCTTTGGAGGAAATTATCACGAATTGTCAATCAAGTTAATTATTGCAACCCCCTTTGAGTCATTTTTTTTATTTTCAATATTCTTTTAAGAAAGATACTATTTCTTTTTGGCTCTCATTTTTTACAAGGCAAAGTGATAAAAATAGTTTTGTGTTTCTGTTTGTTCAATTTGAGAAATTTATTGTCTGATAGAAATATTATCCGCATTTCTGAAGAAGTTCTAAATTTATACTGTCTACATGAAGGAAAACTACACTTGACCAATTTCTTTATTTCCAAATCAGCTTTACAGTAAGTCTGTAATGTAAATGAATCTTCATATTAAAAATAGACCCGCTTAACTAATTTAACCTTTTCTTCGCTATTTCTAACCACTAAATGAAAACACCTACAGTAAATATATTGAAGTCGTGTTTGATAAATTTCATGAAAAGGAAAAAAATTTCGTTTATTCAATTTTTTACAATTTTTTTGTATACATCGTTCAGTGCACGCTGACGTGCAACGAAGCATTCCTTTCAAGTGTTTTAGAAAACTATGGGCGTATATTTATTTAATATATTTTTTTATTTCAAAAATACTGAAGCTCTTATAGCGACCAATAACATTTTAAAGTTGTGCATGTGTGTGTAAAATAAATAGTTTCTAAACTTAGTTCTGACATAAAGTTATAAATAGGGATCAGAATCACTACTGGTCTAAAAGTCCTTCCTGCTTACACCACAATGAAGCGCCTCGAGGTGTTGGTTGTATCATTATTATCATCATCATCATTATGGAGAAAACAATAACAATAATATACTTGTAATCCATTTTTTGGTAAACAAACTTTTCTTTAGTTTTTGGGGCACTGCGTTTAAGTTTACTAAACTTCAAAATATTGTATCCCTTTTTATAACTTGATCTAAATTGACATTTTATGCTCAGATTCATTTGTATAATTGGTGAAAATCTTCTATATTGTTTATTAACTTCTTTTAACAGCAATCTTCGATTCAATGTCGTGCCACATCCTATTTATAGAATTTATATTATAATTCTTGATTTTGATAGTTGTAGTGTAGGAAACCAACTTAGCTTGTTCACGGATCGCATTGTGACATGCATAGTAACTGGATTAGAAATAGCATATGTGATTGGCAGATTTTTCTCAAATATTCAAGCTTATTTTTTAAGGAATTAATCGTATACGTTGTAACAATATCATCCGGCAAGATGTTCTATGTATGGAGAATCATGGTGAGAGAAAAAGGCTAAAATGTACACTAAGTCTACATCTTTTGGCAAGTTTCAAACTATTGCTTCAAATGTCTCTCTCTTGTAATAACAAGTACTGGGCATTCGATGTTTAGATGCTGAGAATGAATTTATGAGCATCTATCACGTCACCTCTTAAATGATGTTTTAAACTAGGAAGCTAGAGACTTTTCAAACACTCTTAGTATGGTACATTCTTGAAAGAGGCCAGGATTTTGTTGCTGTACTTTAGATAACATTTAGATCAATATATAATGTCTTGTATCTAGATAGCCGGACAATATTGCAAGAATTTGTTTAACCAAAGATTTATAAAGCTGAATGCACAAAATAACAGCTCAGAAATTTTTTGTCTGAGCTGTTATTTTGTGCTATATGGTTTTTAAAGCTGAGACCCTAGTCAACATAAATACCAGGGGGAGTCCTTGTGGTGTAATGGCTTAAGTGGTTGACTGCGGCTTCAAAATAAGTGACTTTGAACTCCAGTTGTGTTATTACGTTGACTTGATAAAGATATACCCCCCTTATTCCTCTTTGTTTTGGTTAAATTGTATGACTGCTGTTCTTCTCTAGGGATGACTTTGGCATTAAATAACCCATGAAGGTTGATATACCATTAAATAACCCATAGCAAGCATAAATACTAAGGCTTTTCTCTCAACTTTTTGCATTTTCAGTTTATGAGTAATCTATTTTCCTAGTAAATCTATGCTCTTCATGCAATTGGCAACTTGCAAATTTTCCATTTGTAAAATGCTATATTTGTTTAGATGCAAGCATAACTGTCAGTCCATAAACTACTGATAAAGTTTGTTCAGATTTACCTGCAGTTTTTCTCTTGCCATCATTATTCCAAGTGACCTTAATTGAGGGCAACCTGAAGGCTTTCTTTTCAATAGCTACTACACCAATGTGTAGAGGAGGGCGCTACTCCTTTCCCTAGATTGCTCCACTTTACCTTTGATATGTACCTTATAATGCTGAGTGTTAAGCAAGGAGGTATCGTACCATTTTTTTTTTTTTTTTTCAAGTCTTTGGTATGACTCGACCTAGGATTGAACCCTGGTCTCCCGGACCATTGGCAAACACTCTACCCACTAGGCCAATGAGCTGGTTGACTGTCCAGCACTAATGACTTTGACACTTATTAAAAAAGATAAATCAATTCCCAGTCCAATTTGCAAATTGGTCTGGGAATTGATTTATTCTTTAAGTTAGAGCATTTTAATGTTAATTGTGTTAACAAATAGGAAGTACCATTTCTACTATGTTATAGTAACAATCACATAAAAGATCATGATAATATAGATTCATGTTGATATATAAAATAGTTTCTTTTAATTGTTCAAAGTTAAAAGCAAATGAACCAAGAGTTTATTCCATAAGTCTATCATCTTAATTTGCATAATTCCTAATATATTTAAAGTAGCTTATTACAATTTTAAAAATCTCTATATTTTTAAATCCAGTGTATCATATTTTTTAAGATGGGGGTTTAACCTTAGAAAAAATTGTACTGCTTGACATCATCATTGTTTGCAGTATTTTTAAGAATTTTACTATTAGATGATTTGAAAAATGTATTTGAATATTCATTCTGTATCATTAATCTTTGGAAAATATTTGTTAAAATTAAAAAAAAATTATTTGGTTCATTTTACAATACCATTTTAGAATTATAATTCTTCATAATGAACAAATGTATTTTATCTTTAAAGACTAAGAATTTTCTTTTATTGAAACAAAAACTTTATGAATAGCAAAGAATAAAGCAAATATTACTTTTTGTCCTGATAGATTGTCGGTGAACTCTCAGAAAATATTGCTATAGTTGAGGTAAGATATCCAAATGAAGTGGAGCTTAAAGAAAAGGGTGTTGATTTTACTTTCTTCTGCAGGAATAATATAGTATTAACAATAGTAAACTTATAATAAATAAACTTGTTTGTGAGAGAATGATGTACAGTAAGATATTTTTGGCTGATTATTTATTTGATTATTAGAGCATTATTAACAGTTATGTAATGAAACTTCAAAATTTAGATTAGTTGGAATCATACTCTTTAACAAGATGTTATATGAGAAGAAAACATTTGAAATTACAATGCCAATTTATAATTTTTTGCCCAGTTTCGTGTAGAATTTCACCATATAATAATACTTTTCCACAAAAAATTTTATAGATGTATTCCATGATCAGTGTTAATACATGATAGACTGATTATGTGAATGATAGTCTTGTGTCATTAGATGCATATGATAAAAGAAAGTGACAATTGCTTGATAAATCATCTAACTTGAAACAAACAAGAATATAACCAGGACTTTCCATTAGTTTAATACACATCAAATGGATGTTAAAATACTGATCTGAAAATAGCAAAAATCCTTTGTTTATTTAATCTTTAGTTGGAGGCAAGAAAGTAGATCATTTTATGACTTTTTAAGGATGTATGTTTTCTTAAACATATACAGTTTATTTTTTTCTGGTAAATGAGTGTCTTGTATTACTAAACTAATTACTTAGTTATTGTTCTAGACATGTCATTTTAATCTATTGTAAATAATACAAAAAGTTTTAGATAAAAGATTCATTGTGGCTTTAAAGATTTCTTAATTTGCTAAGTTTTATTAAAAATGACATGCAATATGCTTCAAGAGGAGAAAATTTCCTCATTGTCTAGAAAAGTTAATTTAATTTTCAGAAATTTTCGAATGAGATTCACTAAAAATTCTGGTATGAAAATTGTTTGTGTACAATATCTAGAATCAGAGAATGTGTTTGAAAGATGTAACAATGAAAATCAGTAATGAAAATTTTAACCCAGTTAATATTTCTCTTAATATAATTAATTATTGGATTTCATTAGAACTTTCTCTACTTATTTATCACTGATCACATTTATTTAAACAAAAAAGAAGAAAAATAAATGCCCTGTCAACTGGAGTTGTAGAATATGCTGCAAAGAGGTAACTATCCCCAATACCTGTGGACAGGAACCCGGTGTGTAACCTGGGTACTAAGTGGTCACATGACTTGTAGCACTCCACTTCAATCCTTACTTGGACTAGACAGGTGCTCGGTGAGGCTTGATCCGATTAATTGGTTGGTCATGCTGAGCACCTATATAATTAAGTTCTGACCGTATGCTTCAAATTATTCTTATGGCCTACAAACACCCAACCCTTTTTATCTTATAGTTGCAAGTAGGTGGTAGTTGAGGGTCAAGTGCATCACGAGAAACAAAGAAAATTATTTCTATCAATATAATCATACCTACAAAAATTGAAGATTTGGGATTAAATAACCCACAAGAGTTGATATGCCATTAAAATAACCAACCAACCAATAAAAAAAAGTTCTAAAAATATTTTCTTAAATGTTTTTTTCAGTCAAATCATCATTTTGGTTTTATTTTATTTAAATGTTTTAAAAGATAATTCCTGGGAATTCTGTTTACTTTGCAATGTAATTGCTAAGGTAATAATCTTGAGAAACTTAAATTACAGAATACTTTTTCCTTGGCAACTTTTCAGTTTTATTTATGAAAGTGTACTTTAAATCTTTTTACATAAATCTACTAAAGTAGAAAAAAATTCAAGTCAGTATTTAATATTATTTTTATCATATGTCAAGAATAGAAAAAATTGAATTGGTAATGTTTTTTCGTAGATTTGTTAATGTAAGCTGAAGGAATTGTTCAGGTAATGTGTGAACTGATTTATATTTTTCCCTGCAACTTGCTTTTAAGAGATACTTATTAAGGTTTGTTTTGAATATAACAATCAGTATTTTCAAAGTAGCATTTGTTTGTATAAAAAAAGCTTACAAGTAGCTTTGATTTATGAGAAGTTTGAAAGGGGTTTTGTAATGTTCATTGAAACCATAAAATGAACTATTTTCTACAATTTGAACCATTTTTATTTTGTTTTTCTTACTTTATTATTTGAAAATGGTGAGTGATTTATTATGATCTATTTTTATTAATAATTTATTAGTGACTGAATGTTTTGCTTTTCTTTGCTACCAGGAGCCAGATAGGACAGTCAAAAAGCAGTTTGGAAGCAGCTGCTGAAGCTGCTGCCAAGGTGAATGCTATGCTTATTGCTAAAGGTAAATTAAAACCTTCACAGTTAGTACAACCAGCAGCTAATACTAAGTCAAAAGTAAGTAATTACTTTATATTATTCAAATAATATAATAGAAAACCTTGAAATTGATTTTTATAAATGCTTTATTTTGTCGAGTATTTATAAACATTTTACATCTGTATTTCATAGCAATATGAATAAACCTTGTAATTTTTATATTATCTAGATTGTATTTTGTTTAAATATTAGGTAAAGTTAAAAGTTCATTTGGTTTATGAAGTAAAAATAGAATACCAAAGACTCAAAAAATGGTACTTGATACCCTTGCTTAACACTTAGTATTATAAGGTATGTATCAAGGGTAAAGTGAAGCCATCCTCGGAAAGGAGTGGCACCCTTCACACTTTGGTGTAGTGGCTATTGAAAAGGGAGCCTTTGGGCTGCCCTCAATTACGGTCACTAACTTTTAAGCTAGATCAGTGAAAACTTCCCTGTCAAGTTGTAACAATTCTTATCTGGTTACAAGAGAAACATGATTTACTGTTATCTTGAATAATTCCATTGATTGCTGGCTTCAATTTGTTTAATTGGCAGCAATACTTGTTATATTCTTTGGTTTCCTAGTATTTACCAAATATTATTGAATGTTTTTAAAATGGAAGCATGCTTTTGATTGTTTCAAAGGGATGGTTTCAGCCAATAAAAATTACTTTTCATTTAATATTATTTTTAGTATCAGTCTTTCAATTTATATGCAGTTTATCAAGCAGAAAAGAATCATTCATAGTCAGATTTTTAAAAAATGAATCATTAAAAAGTTAAAGATGTAAAAGAAAATTTCATCATTGCAACTGTTCTTGAGCTGGGTGAAATGGATCCAAATAATTGCTTTGTGCAATATCTGCTAACAAAAATAATGTCTTCACTTTATCACTGTTTCTCTTGCAATGGTGTTTTTATGTTTGGCAGTATGTTCTCTTCAAAAAAATTTGCATATGCCACTCTTGCAAATTCCCCTTGTTTGAGAATTGAGGTGTTAGGGTGGCTATGTTTCTTTTTTCTATATCTTTTTCTCTCGAGTAAACCACTCATTTTCCATGCCAGGAATAAATGTGCTCACTTTGCTACAAGGGGTAAGTCATCTTCTCTTCTACAGCCACTCTTCTAGAAGGAAATAAATTACTCTTTTCTTAAGGTGAAAACTCTTTTTGAAAACATCTGCTCAGAGACACCTGTTAATTTTAAGCTGTAAATGAAATTTCTAATTCTCATTCCTAATTATTCAATTTTAGTTTGTCTATGTGCTTGAAATTTCTTTATCAATATCTTTTTCTTAGTTTTTTAGCCAGCCTTAAGGAAATCTGAATTCATATGATCTTAACAAAAAAAAAATCTTGAACACTTCTAAAATTCTGATTGTTCCTTATTTTCCAAAGTTCTTAGTGACACTGAAAATATATTAAAAGAGGTTATAAAAACAAGGTGTGTTCTAAATTGCTATATTGGCTGGCAAGAAAGCACCCATGTTTTACTGCCAGAAAAGATAGAATAAGTGTAGTTTTATATTCACAACTTCCTCTGAAAATTTAGTAAGGTATTGCATGCTTTTTTTAAAACCTAGTTTTGTTCCTCTGAAACTGGTTATTATAATCACATATTAAATAAAGCTATACTATCCATGAATCACATGGTATTTGTCTTGCTCATATTAAAAATCCAACAGCTGAGATGCTTTCAAAATTTGTTCAATTAACTCTGGTCAGGTCTTTACAAAATTCTTGCCACTAAAGCTATGAATTTCCTCAATACAAACTCTTTCTACCAATGTACCAACTTAAATAAACGATTAAGTTTTGAATCCATCTAATCACTCAAACACTACATGGCATAACTAGGAACTGTAAACCAATTCAATATGCAGACATATGCATCACTGCTTATGAAGTGTTATCAAAAAGCATTGAGACTAAAATTTTAGATTTAAAAAAAAATGAATGTTTCATTTACTGTTGATTTCTGTTTTGTCAAATCGAGCTTCAGTCTAAATACTTTTTGAACATAGCTCATATGGAGACACTTTGGTTGTTTTATTCTGTTACCTTGTACTATACTAGTATCTTTTGAGTTATATACTAATTGAAATATTGCTAGTATGCTATGATTTTTCAAAGTAACTTGTAATTGATAATTTGTGATATTTGTTTTATTCTCCATCAATTTCAGAATACTTATATTTGTTCAAAATTATTTATGTTATTTTTTTGAATTTTAATTAATATTTTGAAATAATACATTTTGCTTGATTATTCACTAAAAATTTAATGTTATTTAATTAGTTTTTACTACAAAATACACAAATATGGAATGCTTTACAAATAACTATTTTCACCTGAGTTTATGTGGAGGCACTCATGGTACTGTTATTATTGTAGGAAGTGAACTCAGGTGTTCAAATCCTTAATGAAGCTGTTTGCATTTCACAAACAGAAAAGGCATGAATCTAACTGTTCTCCCTCCAACTTTGGGTAAATAGTAGGCAGACTTGGCTCTTTAACCTTGATATGGCAACCAGTATAAGAGAAGAAAACCTCTGAATTCAAACCAGACCTGGAGTGGTGTGAACTCTGCCAGGCAATTCCTACCCAAGGAACACTACATGAATAGCACCCCTACAACCAAACCGGGTTACAATTTAAGATGTCTTTCTAAACCGAGTCATAATCATGCCAAAGCTGTAAGGATTATAAATTCCACATTTGGTCATTATGCTTGGAGGAACAAGAGGAAATTATCTCTTTTGTTTCAGATTGTATAAAGGCAGATCCAGCCTCATTTTCATAGAAATATATATGAATGAGATTGCAACCATTGGACTGACATACATCACTTGGATTTTATCCCTGTATTTGGATCAATATTCTTAATGGCGCTTCAGATGGTGGCATTCTTGAATAACACTTGGAAGAACCAGAACAAGAGTGACACTTGGTTGAAGGATATAAAAGTGGAACTTAGTGAGAAATGATGAGATAGAGAAAACAAATACCCTCTAACTTTGTTGATGAGAAGAAAAATTGAAAAACAAAACTCTGCTTTGGAAGTGCTATTTTGACAATAGTCAGAAGGACATGACTAGCACCAGAAGATGTACTGGGGATTGACCAATACTTTAAATAAGAGTGCTTCTTGCCACTTTGTCATTATCTAATGAACTCTGGGGATCCATGTTGCCATTTACTATTCTCCGTGTGGTTTTTACAGCAAGCTCTGGCCTGTTATTTATTATATTGGGAATATACTACTGAGGACAATCTGTGGTTCCTAAATCATGTTTTTAGGAATTGCTGAAATAGGCTTCATGTGAAAAGTGAGCCACTGTTGCTAAGTTCTTCTGGGGCACCTTACACATAGTATAATCCCTTACAAATCAATATTAATTTGTAGTGTGACCTTGTTTTGATGGTACAAAAGTCAGCTGGTGGGTGAGTCTCTCTGTGCTTACAAGGTATGCTAATGGTCTGACATAGAAGAGATCTATTACTATTTGTTGGAAGGGCCAATCTGTGATTGGCTTTCAGACTTGACTCAGGGCTATGTTTGAGCAGGCTAAGCAATTAGCACTTAAATTGTGTATTGATGCATTCATACCAGGCCAATATACTGAATTATTGGCACAGACCTACATGCCAACTACCCCTTCATAGGCTGAATGCAAACAGTGTAATTGTCACGTGGTGTCCCACTGAGACGATAGAAATAAGATTACTACTATCCTCGTGTTTGAAATGGGCAAGCCATCAGAGAATGACCGTTAAGACATGAAAGAATGTGGGTCAATCCCAAAGTAACAAATCCAAGTCAGAATGGAAAAACAGATGTTTGTACTTGGTGACCTGATGGAAAAAGAATAGGACTTGGGTGACATCTAGTAGCCCTAAAAAAATCGCCTGACCAGGGGGAAGAAGAGAGAAGCCAAATGATTGGCTGGGACCCCAAAACGGAAGTGGGGACTCCTTCCCGTCAGCGGAAATAGATACTAAGAAAATTAGTTGTTGAACAGGGTTCGTGGCAGATGGAACTAAAGCCAAGAACTCCGGGTAAAAGAAGAGCCCGTAAAAGAAGAAAGATTCTCCACAGGAATCCATCTAAATAAGATAAGTAACTTTGGGACTGTTTCTCCTTATACCCAATTTTATATACCCTCTCTCTCTCTCAATTTGAAGAAAAATGAAAGAAAAGAAAAGAAGAAAGACAGTTATGTTCTTGGACTATTCATTTATGATATATTTGACACGTTGAAGGTGTATATCTATGTGTAGTAAAAGATTGATATATTTTAATGTTCCCACGTGCTTGAAGTTGTTATTGGTAGCGTCTGCTACGAATTTGTTATTTCATGCTTCTTTTTCAGCTTCTATTCACCTTATGATATGCTCGCTTAAAATTGTCCTATTAATTCCTTTAAAATATCACACAGGAAACCGGAATTGCCGACTAATTTAACTAATATTATTACGTCTAAACCTAGAGGTCCATATCTTCCATTGTTTTAGGGGAGGAAGACTAGTGGTCTTGGTGGGTGTGTGTATAGTGTGGAATTTGGAACCCCTTGCCAGCGGCGGTCAGTCTAGCCATAAATTAATCCCCCACATAATTCCAGCTCTTATGTGCCTGAGAAAACCTCTGAATTAGGACTTATTCTATGAGGGATCAAGCGCCAGTCTGCCCCGTCTTCACACCTGCGAAAATAAAGTCCCGTTTCGGGATTTTAAAGAATTTGCCGTCACAGTAATACTTTCCCCTTGGGGAATTTGAGCACTACAATTATCCCATTCATCAGCACTATACCCCTCTCAGTGCTGAGGCAGTGCTTTACCTCCCAGAAATTGCAGATCTCGGGTTTCATTCAGGAATGTCTGTTAGGGAATCCATGTTCAATTGAGTTTATTAGGGTTGTATAACTTTTGGTTGGATGTATGAATGAAATCAGGTGACATGATAATCTTATTATTGCCATAATTTGTTGTTGCTTGAAAGACTGCTGATTCTACTAAAGCATCTAAATTGTCTGAGTGTTTAACACCTTGGGAAGAAAGGTGTATGAAAAATAGACTAAGAAAAGCTTCCATGATAGGAACTGGATTGTGAGAAATAGTATCAGAACCCCTGTGCCATTTACCTGGGCAATGCTGGACAGTTTTGCCAGTGCAATTTCATTGTTGAATGTTGAAGTAAAAAAATTAAAGAAAAAATTTTTGTTTGGTGGAGTGGGGGGACAAAAATCAAGTCTAGCACTTACTACTTCACTTTTCCTCCTCGTCTTGCATAGCTGTCTGTCTCTAAACTATCAAGACACAAGAGAAAACTCCATTCCCCCTTATAAACCTGCTGTTTATGCACGTGTTGAGGGAGTTGAAATTTACATACATAACTTGACTCTTGCCAACACAAGACATGTTTTCACATAAATTCAGGTCACAAAAGCAAGCAAATTTTTCCTTATCAGATATCTGCCGGCAAGACATATATAAGGTCGTTTAGGATCACAAAGTAATTCATTTCGCCCTTCACAACAAATGTTCAACTGTGTGAAGGTAAGGTTAGCAGTTCTTGTACATACGAGGATCATTAAATAAGTTTCCAGACTGTTTTTGTATGGGCACTTTTATTGATAGTACACACATGAAACTCTAGTCCCCTTTGAAGTAATCTTCTCCGGCTGCAGTGGACTTGTTGTACCGTTTCAACAACTTCTGGAAGGCCCCATGGAAGTCCTCTTGTGTGAGTGTGTCAATGACCTTCATCACAGCCTCTTTCATCTCCTCAATTGTCTCATAACGGCAGCCTCTGAGCTTAGGGAATAACCAAAAGTCACAGGGAGCAACGTCTGGATTATGGGGAGGGTGACAAACTGTCTTTATGCCCATCTTGGTCAAATAGTCTGTGACAAGGATGGAGTTGTGGACTGGTGCATTGTCCTGGTGGAAATGCCATTGACCCGATTTGAAGAGTGCTGGCCTCTTCCGACGGAATCTCTTGCTGAACTCCCTTAAAACCTCAACATAGTAACCTTAATCCTTTGGCCAATCAACTCTAGTGTATTGACTTCTTTACTCCTCCCACACCTCTCATCATCCCTCACAGACTCCCTGCCTTCCTTGAATCTCTTATGCCACTCAAAAAGTGATGCTCGATTCATGCAAGATGGTCGAAAAGCAGTGTGAAGCATTCCATACGTTTCTGTGGCATTTTTTCCAAGTTTAGAACAGAATTTTATTGCATATCGTTCTTCTAAAGTGTCCTCACATCCAGATTGCATTTTTGAAATTCATTAGCTGTGATAATCAGGTCTTAGTAGGGTGTATTCGAATTCCTGCTGTAGCTGTTCCTTTGAACCTGAAATCATAAGAATTGGTCAGTCATCTCATAAGATGTATAGCAATAACATACTGAATTTTCAAGAGTCTACGGCAATTTTTAATGCCCATACGAAAAATGTCTGGAAACTTGAATGCACCACGTATGTCAGTTTATTTTGAACTTTGGAAATTGTGCATTTTACTAAGGTCACAATCTGCAAATACTCCATTATTAAAACTTACTCTTGATTTTTTTCAACATCAACCTCTTACCAGTCTTGGAGCTTTGAGGAATGTGGAGTACTTCTTCATTGTTATTACTCTTAGATCCACTCTGACCCAGCATGTTAGGGTCCCATCTATGGGTCAAATAGAAATATTTAATCATTTTCTGTACTCTCAAAACTATTTAACTGTGCAAACAAATAACTGTTAAATTGAATTATTAGTAAACTGTGCAAATAAATGAGCTCTGACTTGTTTAAAAAAATTACCTCCAAACTATTTGTTTACAAGTCATATATTTAATATATATATATATATAAACAGGATTTAGCATTAAATAACCAACAAATGTTAATATGGTGTAAAACACAACTAACCATCCAGTCAACTACTTGACATGCTTGAAGTCTTGGTGATACAGAAATTGAATCTTATGGTGCATAGGATTTCTTTTTCTTCCATTGCAAAGTAAGAACAAGTCAATTGAAAAATATTTGATTCATTTAATATTGGGAGCACAGGATTGTAATTTCATATGTCATATGTCTACGATCATGATTTATCCAGCATATACATCAAAGATCCATTTATTTGGGGTATAGCCAATGATATGCTACAAGCAGATCTGTTGGCTAAGGCAGGGTCACTAAAAACACTTGAACAGAATGTGAACCATGTGGAAGCATGCGAGACCAAAACAAGATGTCATGCATCTCGGATGTAGCAGCACTTCGGATGTCAAACATCACTAACAAAAATGGACCTAAAATACAGAGCAAACAATAAAAAAAACAATATTCCCTGTCCTTTTATTACTCAGAACTATGATGACAACATTGCTGGAACACAAACCTGCTGTAATGCATGCAAAGGTTGTGGTAGCTACCAACAGGGTAGACATAGAACCAATAATTGGCAATGATTATGCATAGCATGAAACCAAACATGCAATGCATGTGGCAAGTGGAACCACTTTGCAAAAGTCTGCTAATCAAAAATTTGGAACCAATGGGGCTTGTTACCTTTCTATGATGTCGAAGACAAAGAAGCCACTATGGATAACCTCATTGCACCTGTTACATTTAACCCAAAAACTGATACCTACAATGGTTGCAAAGTAGAGGCAACATTAATTCCATTTTCCTCACACCCAGATCTAAGACCAATTTAATCCTATCAAAAAATAAAGTGCGTACTGTGAGGGGTTCTACTTAATGTATTAGAGCTTGCTGCATATCATATTCACAGTAGGGGAAAGATCTACAAAACGCATTATACATATGCAAAAAACAAAACCAGCATTATACATATGTAAAAAATAAAAAAGTGTTACGGCTTTTGATACTAACTTGAAGTTGATGGATCAGGCAAGATTGCATTTAGAAATTGCTGTTTCATAAGGAAGGTGGAATTTCAAACCATGTCCACTCTCATATTAAGTGTACTGCCCAAGCCCACAGGCTCTGTCTGTGATTTTCCAGTCATGCATTCTAATTCCTCAATTCATGCAACAGTTGGACACCCAATGAGAGGCACTTACATGTCATCATTCGCTTGGTACACACAATGCATGCTTTTGAGAATTCTTCAAGCCCTATCCAGACTACTCTCACATAACATTGCAGGTACTAAAAAACTGTCTGCCCCTCATGGAGTCTTGCTTGCACATGAAGGAAGAAGAGGGGAGATGTAGGAACAAGAGGGAATTATCTTCCTTGTTCCAGATTGTGTAAACTGGGATATCCATATTTTTTAGAAATATGAATTTGGTCAAGCATTGAAATGTCCCTATTCTGTAGACCATTTGAAATAATAGTTTTTGTAGCTTACTTTTCACTTTTTATTTTACTATTTTAATATCAATCATCTATCTTTTTATTTACAGTCTGCTCAAGACCATAGTGGAATAAACGTAAGTTTATGCTTTTAAAATTTTTTATTTCTTTAATACTCAATGTTAATATGTTTGACATCTCCATGATTTTATTTATGATTTATATAGGTTTGAAAGAATAATATAAATTGATATTCAGTTACAGGAATCTCTTTGCAAGATACATTATTATGCATTGTCATATTAGCATAAAATTGATGAATGTCATTGAAATGATAATTACAAAAGTGTATGATTTTAGATATTAAAGAAATTTTTCTGTTAATAGCTATACTACCTATTAATCTTAGTGATTTTAATTATGTTTTTCTTTAGAAATGTTAGAATGGTATTATTTCTAAAGTGCATAGATGTGTCTTGCTTGGTAAAATGTAAAAGTAAAATTTTTGTATTTTAGTTTTACTATAAAAATACTTGCAGATCAGCCAATTTAAAAAAAAAATCCTGGTGATGAGTTCATTTTTTTCTAATCTGTTTAGGTAAATAGATTCTTTAATTACAGCAAAGATAACTAATGAATAGTATATTAATTGCTATTACCTTTTCTTAATACATACTTTTTCCATTAGCATTTGTCTATAGGTATTTTTTAATTACAGGTTGGTTCACTCTCAAACCCCAGCAGTTTGATTGTAGCTGAAGTTGAGATCAATGATGTTCCCACCCATTGTAGGAATATGTTGACAAAAGGAACAGCACAGGAAGAGGTATATTCCATTTTTATACAGATAAATAATTAGTCTTGAGATGAATCATTTTTTAATTGCATAGAAAAAAGTGTCCATTAATCTTTCTTTCAAATATGATATTCTATCAAAAACAACTTCATAACATTGCATGAACAGTTTATTAATGTATCCTAGAAATTGTCTAATAGCTTAAAATAATAGTTTATAATTTTGAGAAGAGTTATTATTGTACCAGAAATTCTTCTGACAATTGTGAACCTCTTAGTATTCTTGGCATTGTTGACACAATGTTTCAGCCCTCTTATTTTTCAGGTGTAAAGATTCTGAGAGGAAAAAAGGAAATTTTTTCCTCTACTAGACAAAACAAAACAATGATGTAGAAAAAAAGGGTCATAAGTATACCAGGGACTTAATGATATTATCTATTTATGACCCACTCTTCCTTGTGACTTTTTTCTATTGGAAGAAGGTTTCTCTTTTTGGATTTTTTTTATACCTGACAAAGGCTGAAGATAGGGTTGGCTGAAACATGTTAACAACACTAAGAATGATAAGAATTGATTCACTTGTTCAGAGTATTTCTAGTAGCTTAAAGTAACAATGGGTATATGTATAAAAATATTATTTATTAAAATAATCATAGGTTTTTGTACAGATGTACATCACAAGAAGTACAAGATAAATTCTAAAAAATCAGACGTACAATTTTTTTCTTTTTTGAATGAGCCTAAAAAAGTATAGAAAGAAACAAATAGCAGAACATAAAGAAGTAAAAAAACATACAATTTTTATACATGTTTGTATGCTGTTTAGAGATGTCTACTATACACTGCTGTTCGAATTTAATTTTTTCTATTGCTATTAACAGCAGATATATAAATGAATGAGCATAGTTAGGTTGAACATTATGTTGTACACAACAGTATGAAGTCTGTCTAGAAACTACCCAGTTATTTTATATTAGAGCAATGGTACCATAAGCCTCTTCAAAGTACTTTTGTAAATTCACTTAGTGTCACTTTCAAAAGCTTGTAAAATACTCTTTCAGGATCACCATCAGTTGTCTTTAATCTTGTCCCCAGTGTTTCGGTGGTGATTTTAGCTTTCAGAAAAGAAAAAAAATTGAAGGAAACCAGATTTGGACTTTAGTAGGGCTGACAGTTCTAGGTGATGCAATGTGTTCTATTAAAAAAAAGACCTGCACAAGACATGAATTTACTTGTTTTGTCATTGTGAATTTGATGGTATATAAGCTTCCTCAATGGTATCTTACTATATTAATGGAGTACCATAAGGAGATGTTGTTTGTTCATGTGTGTGCAATAATTGTCACCATCAAGGCATGCTGACAGCACAGATTTCTTTGACTCTCTTTCATCATCTGTTTTTATTATTTGCTCTTGTCTGCACAGACTTTTGGAATGCTTTTGCTGGTCAGCCAACACTAGGGTGTCCATGTATAATAGTTTATAAGAAAACATCACTTATGAGTTTTTTCTTCTCACCCTGTTGGCTGGAGCTGTTGAATATGCCGACTGCGCCTCTGCAGAGGGGTAATACCCCCCCCAACCACCCAATGGGGCCACCTGTTGGCCATATGTGGCAACCCGTAATGGTTCTAGGACGGGATCCTGGTGGTTGAGCTCTCATTGATCCAGCGACAGAGTGGTCAATGGCTTGCAACACACTACTTTGGCCCTTACTTGGTCTGACAGGCGGCCAGATGGGGCCTGATCCGATCAATCGACTGGTCTCATCATACCCTAGCACCTGTATGTTTATTTTCTCCCAATTGTATTATTCAATCTGTGTTTGCGGAACAATTCCCAACCCTTTTATCTTATAGGTGCTAGAAGGCGGGGGCTGAAAGTGAATTGTGTTGAGAATAGAGTTTTGAGCACTGTTAAATTTTACTGCACTAAAACCAGAAATTGGCAGAGGCTCGGAATTTTGCTCTTGATATGAGTATACTGGTAATGTATCCCCATCTCAACAGGGGTGAATGGGTTTCTTCCCTGGCTTATTCCCAACACAAGTTGGACTCCGTGGTGGGTGGTGGAGCATAGGACTAATGAAAAATATACACCACACATGGCTTCTTTCAAAAAATCCAAAAGATATTTATCTGACTCTGACTCAGAAACAGAAAGTGACTTTCCCAGAGTCATCATTATTGAATCATTACAAGATATAGAATTAGATCAACTGTCACCTTTTCTGGTTGAAAAAATGATATCCAGTAGATCTGACCCCAAAAACTGTAAAGAAACTCCAAACTGGAAACCTGCTTGTGGAAGTGGAAAGCAAAAAACATGCTGAAAACCTATTAAAAATGGAGAAATTTCATAATCTCAAATGTCGTGCCTATCTACACGCCAAATTAAATACCTCCAAAGGCATTTGTTGTATAGCCATGATACCACTATACGTATACATATATATAAATATATGCGGAAACATAGTCAACAATAATGACGAACAAATACACTTCTTTAGAAAAATATACCTCTCACACTTTATTCACGAAAGGGTTGAATTTGGTTATGTGTGAGAGGTGAGTTGGTGACGGAACAGACTGCCACATATTGACCCCAAGTTCCTCTGACCATAGCAGTACTTCTTCCTCATTCTGCTGGGCTGCTCAACCGGGGTCCTGAGGGCCCAAGCCCTCTGTCTGGCGCTGGCTCTCACTACGGCATCTTGTCCCCAGCTGCAACTTGAACTGTGACTGCAACTCGAACTGAACTCTGCAATTCCAACTGACTCAAACCGCCTGTGGCACCTGGTTATATAATTGTTTGATGTCCACCTGCTTCCTGTGGGCATCGCATTTGCACTGAATTCAACCTGTTCACAGGTCAAGGTGATATTCCGATATCTTTGACCGGATGCACCTGTTTCTTGATTGACGGCTTGGTCGAAGGTCAATATGTTACACATTGTGAGAAGTAAAGAACTGTCACTAGCAACACTGGAAGAGATTGAAATGGCTTTCAAAAAACAAGGAATAAAAGAATACACAAGAGTCACTATTTGCCTAAATGATGAAACCATACAGACCCATGCATACATTCTAACTTTTGAATAACCATCAATACCAAAAGAAATCATAATTGGCTTCATAAAGGGTAGAGCAGTATATACCAGCTCCCCAATGATGTTTCAAATGTCAAAAATTTGGATACCACAAAGAAATGTGCAGAGGACACCATGTATGTAGCAAATGTGGCGAACGTGACCCAGATCATATGGAAAATGAATGCAATAACATAAAATGTGCAAACTGTCATGCCTTTTCAAGAAGCTGTGGCATTTATAAGAAAGAAAAAGAGATAATGTTTATCAAGCACTCAAATATACCTTTCCTTAAAGCCCGGAAATTTGTCGAAAGCTATATAGGAACCAAAACATATTTTAATGTAGCACAAAAAGTAAATCAACCACTCCAGGACAGCACTTCAATCGATAAATACCAAAAACTAATAGGAAAATTGATAAATTTAAAAGCTAATGAATGGCTAATATTCCAAGAAAACCTTAAAAGAATGCATTCAACTGAAACGAAACAAAGCTAGCCTTATATAAAAACGAAAGTAAATACTAATACCAACACAGAAGAAAACCCTAAAACCACTGAACAAACTAAAGAAAAGCGACAAAGGTCACTGCTACGACCTCCAGATATTAACAAAAATATAAATGAAAATAAAACAAAAGATATTACCATTAAAAAAACAACCCAATTAAAAGAATTACTCAAACACAGCCCACCCCAATTAAACAAATTTGAAGAGCTCAAAGAAATGGAGATTGAAAATAAAATTCCAACCAACAAATCTCAACCAAAAAAGTCCCAAAAATTTAAACTAACTAAATAAAATAATCCAATGGAACATCAGAGGAGCAAGGGTCAACTACTCTGAATTGTTACTACTTATTATAAAATACTGCCCAGCAATCATATGCCTCCAAGAAAAGAACATCACCACCAACATAAAAAAACTATTATTTATACAACTATATTAAACAGTATACTGTGATAGACCTTGTGGCGGATCATCTATAATCATTAACAACAACATCCCTCATAGCGAAATTACACAAAATACAAACATGCAAGCAGTCGCTATGTCAGCAACCCTCCACAAAACAATAACAGTATGTTCAGTATATATTCCCCCGAATGAAGAACCCAAGGAATTGGAGCTGAACAATTTAATAGAACAACTACCAAGACCCTCATATTATTGGGGAACTTTAGTAGCCATAATGAAATCTGGGGAAGTAAGAAAACCGACAAAAAGGGCAAAGTTATAGAATCTTTATTAAATCAACCCCATTTGTGCATGTACAACAATAAATCCAACACGTATCTGCACCCAGCAACAGGCACATATTCTGCAATAGATCTAACAATATGTGACCCTTCCCTGTTTCTCGATAACAACTGGAAAGTGTGACAACATCTGTGGAAGTGACCACTTTCCGATTCTATTAGAAAACACCACTGATGAATTGAGTGAAAGAACTCCAAGCTGGAACCTGGGAAAGGCTAATTGGGATGGATTTAAAACTTCATACCTTGTCCAACTAACCCCAGAAGTCAATAAAAACAATGAGGAAAACATCTTATATTTTATGAACACACTGTTAAACATAGCTGAAGAACATATGCCCAAAAATACAAAATACAATGGGCCATGGTTCAACCAAGAATGTAAAAAAGCTGTCAGATTACGTAGAGCAACTTTAAAAAGATTTAAAATAAACCCAACTCAAGAAAATTTAAACACTTATAAAAGCAGCCAAGCCAAAGCCTGAAAAATCATCAAAGACTCCAAAAAAAAGTATGACAGATGATTCGGAAAATAACTGGCCAAAATAACAATACTTCTACAAAACACCTCACTCACAATAATCTGAAGATTACAGATGAGAAAGATATAGCAAATCATCAAGCCAAAACCAAAGCAAAAGTTTTCAAATTATCCAAACTAAAGCAGAAAAAGTTAAAATCAAATTTCAAAGCAAAAACACTGAAAACTACAACCAACCTTTCTCTATAGCAGAACTAAAAGAATCCCTCAACAAAGCCCACAATACAGCAGTTGGACCCGACAAAATACATTAACAGTTCCTGAAAGAATTGCCTGAACCATCCACAAATTCCTCCTACAAATCTTCAATGAGTTATGGAACAGCAGTGACATACCTAAAATATGGAAAGAAACCACAGTTATACCGATACCCAAACCTTTCCAAGATAATGCAAAAAATTACAGACCCATTACTCTGAGAAGTTGTCTGCAAAACATTAGAAAGAATTGTAAATGCCAGATTGATCTGATATTAGAAACCAATAGATTAATAACAGAATACCAATTTGGTTTCAGAAGCCAAAGAAGCCCTATAGATCACCTGATTTGATTAGAAACATCCATCAGAGAGGCTTCTATTACAAAAGAACATCTAGTGGCATTTTTTTCGATCTCGGAGAAGCATATGACACAACCTGGAAGTATGGCATTGTAAAAGATCTCAAAAACCTTGAATTAGAAGGCAAAATGCCAATATTCATCCAAAACTTCATTTAAGATAGACGATTTAGAGTAAGAATGGGAGAAATTTTATCTGAAGCAAAACAAAAAGAAATGGGTGTACCCCAAGGCAGTGTATTGTCTGTCAAGCTATTCAATATAAAAATTGTGAAAAACATTAATAACGGAACAAACTGTGCTTTGTATGTGGATGACTTTCTGATCTGCTACAGAGCAAGAAACATGAACCACATAGAAAGACAACTTCAAATATGCCTTGATAAGCTCCTCAAATGGACCACGGAGAATGGATTAAAATTTTCAAAAGAAAAAACGAAATGCATCCCCTTCTGCAACCAACTTAAGCTCCACCTAGACCCAGTATTGAAAATTGACCACACCGAAATACCAGTTGTTGAACACTACAAATATCTAGGAATCATTTTTGACCGCAAACTGTCCTTCATTCCACATATTAAATACTTGAGAAAAAAATGTAACAAAACCATACAATTACTTAGAACTATAGCACACACTAATTGGGGAGGAAGCAAAAAAACATTATTAAAATTATATTGCTCATTAATCAGATCAAGACTCGATTATGGCTACTTTATATATGGGGCAGCTAGAAAGACATACTTGAAAGAACTAAATACCATATACCACCAATGACTTAGACTAGCCCTCGGAGCATTTTGCACTTCTCCTGTTGAAAGCCTATACACAGAAGCAGATGAACCACCTCTTACATCAAGACATGAAAAACTGGCTCTCCAATATTCCACAAAGCTGAAATCTTGCCCATCCAACCCAGCTTATGACTGCACCTTCAATCTGAAATACAAGCAACATTTTGAAAGAAAAGAAAACCAATAAAACCTTTTGCCCTTCAGATGAAGTTGACCCTACACGAATAAGAAATACCACTAAATAATATACATGAAAGCACTTTACCACTAACACCACCTTGGATCATTAAAAATCCCAAAGTGATTCTCAAACTGAATGAACTTTCCAAAACTAAGACCCACCTCAGCACTTATCAAGAGAAATTTCACAATATTCTCCAACACCATCCCCGCCACCTCTATATCTTTACGGATGGCTCCAAGGACAACAATAAAATAGTGTGTGCATCTGTTTAAAACAAAACAATTCTTAAGAAAGCTTTTCCTATGGAAAGCTCTATCTTCACAGCTGAAGCCCGTACAATAGACCTAGCTCTCAACATCATCTCGAAGAGTAAACATAAAAAATTTATAATATTCTCAGACTCACTCTGTCTTGTTATTGTTAAGAAATAAAAAATTTCAGAACCCTCTTATCATCAAACTGTTTAGTAGGTTAGACTCTATGTCAAATAGAAAAGAAATAATTATATGCTGGACCCCAAGCCACATTGGAGTAAGAGGTAATGAAAGAGCAGACTTGGCAGCCAAATCAGCCTTAGATCTGACCCCAATAAATTCAGGATTCCATATACTGATCTAAAACCAACAATTAATAAATTCCTCCACACAAAATGGCAACAACGATGGAGCAATAACATCCACGATAAAGTCTTCCAAATTCAGCCCTCCTTGGAAGAGTGGAGACCAGCTTTGAGAAAATCAAGAAGAGAACAAGTTGTTATATCCCAATTGTGAATTGGTCATACAAGACTTACTCATTCTTTCATACTGAAACAGGAACCACAACCACAGTGTTTGACCTGTCAGACAACTTGCATGGTTAAATGTATATACATATAGACGGAATTTGCCGTTAAATAACCTACAAAGGTTGATATGTCATAAAACCCAAACAACCAACCAACCAGTTCTTTCTTCTTAGCAGTACTCAGCATGTCTTGCTTGAATGGTTTGAAAGATGGGGAGTTAAGTCACTGTACAGCTGCTATTTTGTAGGATACTGCTTCCAGGATTTTTTCAAAACAGTATGTGACATTCTTGTGTAGTTCTGATCTTGCTTTTCCTCTAAGTATTTTTTTAAAGTCTAAGTGGTACAACCATATAATAGTACTGACATTGCTTTAGCTTGGAAGAATTCCCATTTTATTTTATTAGAGAAAGATTTCTATATGTTGACATCGCTTTCAGTAGATAAGATATTGCTACTAAGTTGTAAGACCTGGTCTACTAATTTCAGAGGCTTGCCATTTAATGAGGAGTTGGGACCATCTTGATTAAAACATGAATTTTGTTTTATCTGAGTTCACATAAAGACCAATGCTTTTTGCTCCCTTCTTCAGTCTATGTAGTAGAGATTTGGTTTAAGCAAATGTATTTGTTAGAAGTGCTAGATCATCTGTATCAGTAATAGTCCCTGTGGGATATCATCTGCTTCTTGCCTTTTTAGTGTAAAACCATTTCCCTTCATTAGATCTATTGACGTTCATAGTACAGACAGATTATGAATGGAAATGGTGCCATTGTATCTCCTTACAAGACTCCAGCAACAATGTCCAAGAAATCTGTGTCACAATCTGGTTGGTGAACAGTTGCCTTTGTGTTCATGTAGAGGAGCATTATAGCAGTAATAGTTTCTTTATGAAAACCACATGCTAGAAGTATTTGCTCTATCTTTTTTTCTGTATGGAATCAAATGCCTTGGAGAAATCTATTCACAAGAATGTTGCCTTGAAATATTTTTTGCATGTATTCCTTCAATGATTTAATGAATAGTCAGAATTTGAATGATGTTTTGATTTCTTTGAAAACCATTTTGATTTTTCCCAAGAACTTTCTCATCTTCAGGTCAGATATGATTGAGAAGCATGGCATTTTAAGTCTTAGCACCTATAGCAATAAGAGTTCCGTAGTTCTTAGTAATTCTGTGGTTATCTTCCTAGGGGAAGAGGATGATGCAGCCTTCTGTCCATTTCTCTATTGTAGTTTGGTTATATCTTATGTAACATAATTGAAGTATGTCATTAGATTTTATTGTTTTCCATACTTCAGAAACTATTTCATCAAGATGTATTGTAAGGAGATATTTAATTGGTTGCTAAGTTACATCAAGGCTAAGCACCTGTCCTTGAGATATTCCAAAAAGCTGGTGTTTCAGGCAGAACTTATAAATCATATACTCAACCTGGAACTGTTAATTTTATTGCTATATGTATAGTTTGATGACATACATGGAAGAAAGCTGAATTTTATTTCTAGTGAATGCAAATTAATGCTTGTATTGATGCTCTATTCTATATTTAATCCTAGTTATTACAATTTTAAATAAATTCAATTAAAATATTTTTAGATATAAAAATATGTGACCAAATAACTCAAGTATTTTATATTTTTCAACTGTTATCAATGATCCCTAGTTATCTGAATGATATAGTTCAAACTCATTGTCATTGTTATTTGCTCTTATTTTGATAGGAACAAATTCTTTCAGACTTTTCCACAAAATTAATTATCAATAATTTCAAAACTTAAATATTTTTCATTGTAGATTTAAAGTTATAAGTTGAAAAAATATTTTCAATACTGTTGTAACTACCTCATTAACTTTATCTTTGGGATTTGGTATGAGTTATAAGTCATGATATGGTGAGGAAAGGATAGAGACACTATATAAACACATGACTTTACTCTATGGGTCAACATTCAAACCAGGTTAGGAAATTCTTAACATACCAGACTACTTTGCTGTATCACCTATCCTGGGCAACTACCTTCACCATATTGTCTCACTCTCACTAACATACTAAAGCAGTATTGTTTTTAATTCCATAAAATTTAACTTAAAAAGAAAAAAATGCATTCATCATATTTCCATGACCAGTTATCATTGATTCAGTCAAAGATAGTAAAATGCAATGACGATCTATAATTTTGGTTTTCAACTAGGGTGTCATAGTGTACTTAGTGGTGATGTGAGATTTTAAATTAACATAGCAAAATTGATTTTAAGAAAAAGGCAAAGAACCTTCTTACAAAAAAGGAATAGTTTGACAAAAATAAGGAAATGCACTTTGCATAGTTTTTTTTAAGGAGATTTTAACTGAAAAACAGTAAAACAAAAATAAACTTTGCCACTATTAGTTAGGGTATCTAAAAATTAAATGTTGAAAAATAGGAAGGTCAATAAAGCATAATTTTTTAGGATTTCTGTATTAGGATCAGTAACTATGTCAGGGATTTTGTTTTTGCTAAAACAAAATCCCTGACATAGTTACTGATTTAGTAGTGAATAGGGAGAATTGGGATAAGTTTAGGGAGAGTTGTGTTGGTCTTCTTTCTTTATTTGAAATTTTCTTATTTTAATTATTGCTGATTTGCTAAATCATCTTAAGTGCAAATGTTTATATCCAATTAAACTTTTTCTACTGCATTTTCCATTTTTCTGTTGCAGCCAGTGCTATATTTTGCAGCAGAAAATTTGTTTAAAGAATGTTACTGTAAAAACTTTAATCATTGTAAAATGTTATGTTCATTGATGTAAATGTTATGAGCTGGCATAAGGACAATAAAAACTATTGAAACTATGTTAAGGGATACTCGAGTGAGTAGAAAATGCGGATGAGCAAATGGGATATAGTATAAAATTTGACTATATTTACACTGTGCTAGGAATTAGATGATAGTAGCACATGGCAGTGAAAAGGTTAATATTTTAATTATGACCTGTAACCTTATACATTTAGGACAACAAATATAACCATCTTTATCATTAAGGGTTTTCAGACTATTGTCTTCATCTTTATTGTTTTTTCCCTAACGTTTCGGCTGATATGTCCTCCAGCTTTCTTCAGGTGTTTGTCGAACTTGGGAACCTACACAGAACTTCGAACTACATCCTTTATTGAATCCACGGGGGTCACCTGTTTTGATTCCATTAGCCATAACTGGGTTCAAGTGTTAAGTATTCCTGTATTGTTACTCGCCTGCAGTCAGGATTGAACCTGCAACCTCCAGATAATTGTTGCCTTTGAAGCTTAGGAAACCAACACCTTACGCTGTGTCCTGCTGGCTGGAGGACATATTGGCCAATAAAAATCATTGAGCTTTGTCTCAGAAATTCAGACAACAAATATAGCCATATACAGTTACGGTACCATCTGTGACATATAACACATCACTCAATAAGTCCTGGGCCTAACTAATAAACAACAACTTTTAGGCAAAATTTTACTTTATTCATCAACATAGTCTCCTCCTAGGGTGATACACTGATTTCAACACTTCTCTAACTATTCGATGCCTTTTTAGTAGAACGATTTGTATTTGGCCTCAAAATACACCTCCGTTTCCGATATCACTTCTTTATTTTATATAATATTCGCTATTGATGGTTCTTACTTTCTCAAGGTAATCGATGAACAAAATACCTTGCGCATCCCAAACTTGCCTGCTGATGTTTGCGACTTTGGTCACTTTGGATGTTTTTACCTGCTGCTGTCCTCTCAGCTGACTGCCGATTTGACTCTGGAATGAAGTGGTGGATCCATGTCTCTTCCTTTATGCAAAAACTCCTTTTTGTTGTGTTGAAACAGTTACAAACAATGCTTTGAATCGTTGATGTGTTGTTGTTTTTGATCGACTGTGAGCAAACGCAATACCCACTTTGAACATAGCTTACTCATTGACAAATGTTCATGCAAAATGGTGAATACACTGCCTTCTGATATCTTCAACTCCTCTGCTATCTCATGCAACTTCAATTTATGATCAGCCAAAATGAGATTGTGGAGGTTTTTGGGGTTTGCCAAATTTGGGCAAATGAGCGTTCAGGATCATTTGTGTCTGTATGACCACGTTTAAAGTCAGTATATCACTTCTTAACTGTTGTTTTCGACAGAGCAGAGTTCAAATAATACTTATCAAGCCATTGCTTTGCTTGAACAGTATTTTTTCCCATCAGAAAGCAATACTTTATCAACACACAAAATTCAAATTTTTCCATTGTTTTGAAAATTTGCAATAGTAGCTTTGCTTAAATAACTAATTTGTAAACTAATAATCCGATTGGGCTCAAATTTTGACATGTGCCAATTGAAGGTTAGTACTTTATAAAAATCATATGATTTTTTTTATTAGTAGTGCCATCTATTTGTCAGGTCTGGGAATTATTGAATTATGTGTTCGCTGTCGTGGATAATTTCAGACAGAACTGAAATAAAAAAGAAAAAATCTTGGTTGAGGGGGGGGGTAACAATCTACCCCAACATTTACCGGCCGAGTAATCTTTCTTCTTCTTCTCTCCTCTTCCTGCTCCCACTTCTTTCTTTCTTTGTCTGTCTGTCTCACTACTTGGACAAACTGCCTCCTCATAGATCTGCCGAAGTATTTTCCATTTATTGAGGCCAAAGCCTACCCACCCAGGCACTTAGCGACATAATGCCAGAACCAATAAAAAGAGACAATGGAAAAGAATGGATGCTTTCTTCCTCTCCTGTAAGTCATTTGTTTCTAGTTCAATTCCGAGTCTCTCTCTGACAGACGACGCATGGCATGACCCTTATCCTTTTTCGTTGTGGATTAGCATGATGGCTGCTACAAGAACATTTGTCTCGTGGCTGTTTTGCTATTATGTCAATGCTTTTTACTCTTATGACAAGTTGGTTAAAACATCTAGCTGAATTGTTCTGGCCACAAACGAAATTCACCTATTATATTGGTAATCTCAGAGACTGTGACAAACAGTGGTATAATTTTTTTAACAAGTAAAAAGTTAATTGATCCATCGCATCATTCCATTTGATCAGATTGATTTTTTTTAGATAAAATTGAAAGTTGGTTGCTTAAATACTAGTGTGACAAGGACAGAAACAACAATGTCAAGCCTTCTCTCACAAATGGTCAGCACAACATCCTTCAGCAATATTTTCTTCTCTTCTTGCATTTCAATTGTGTCTATTTCATCAGGAACATTTGATTCATTTTCTCTTCCCAAATCTTTAGCAATATTTCACCTCCAGAGCCAGGTAGTCTTGGAAAAGATGGGAGGTTGGATACTTTTTACATTGCTGCTCTGTATATGTCTTTTTGGGTTTGTGACACTTTGTCAAGTAACTTGTCATATGATCCTTGTGACCATAGAATTCTGTCCAGACCTGGCTGTGATTAGTCAGCTATGAGATAATGTTATCTCATCTAGCTAATTAATGTCTTTCATTTTTTATGTCTCAAATAATGACGATGTACTCAAGCATCTACTTAAGCTAGGTATTCTTAATTAGTTATTGGTAGGTTTAATGGATAATTCCCTGTCAACAATACTTGAATTACCTTTAGAACTTTCTTTTTACATTTGACAAATTACTTGAACTTTTATGATGGCAGAAATCTTTCTACGCTGCTCTTAATATATATAGTACTTTTTATACCAACTGTTACAATTTATTACTCTTTATAATAAATTTTGACTTCTGATTCACAAAATCCAAATTAGATTTGTAATCAAGTGATAACATACAGCTATAGTATCATAAACTTGTTATTTATTTTTTATATCTTATTATTTTGTAATATTTTTTTCCAGATTTCAAAATTAAGTGGAGCTGCAGTCTCAACAAGAGGCAGGTATATGAGTCCTGAGGACAAAATTAAATTTGCTGGGTATGTTAATTGTACTTTTTTGAAAATTTAAAACTCTGGTTTATCTGATGTAGATAGGATTCATAATAAAACTCAAGCTTTGAAAATGAATAAGGGAAAAGCCAGTCGCACTTCATGCAAGAATAAAACAAAACAAAATGTATATTCCCTTATACTGGACATGTGTGTGTAAACTTGACAAAAATGGAATAAGTTGTGAAATGGAAATTGATACCAGGTATCCGTTGTCTCTTAATAAGTGAAAAAAAAAACAAACTTCCTCATTCTGGTGATGTCATTTGTATCTAGGAGAATGACCAACATGAGTTAAATACCATGGTAATTTTTATAATTTAAGAGTGTTGTTTGGACCAGGACCAAACCTTCTTGGGCAGAATTGACTGAAAAGGTTGCCAATTAATCTATTGGTCACATGCAACCAAATTAAATAGTCTGACCTGGAAAATGAATTTCCAGAATGTTTTTAGACCGTGTATAGGCACTTAAAAAGTACAAGTGCAAAACTACACATAAAGCCAAATAATACACTGTGCTTTATAAAATCTCAACCTGTACCTTTAATGTTTCAGGAAAAGGTTGAGATTGAAATAAACTGCTTGCTCTCTACTTGGGTTGTAAAAATTCTCACTTTTTACCAGTATTAAAGAAAAAGTATCAAGTTTGCTGCAATGGTAATTTTAAACAGACTGTTAACTTAGCTTTGCAGTTGTATATCCTATTCCAAACATATAGCTTGTGTTTAAAGGTTTGTGGTAGACATTAGTTTATGAGAGAGGATTTGAGTGACACTTATTTGCAAATTCCTCTGAAGGAAGGCTCAGAAAAACTAACATATATATATATATATATATATGCACATATATGTATGTGTGTGTGTGTGTGCATATATATATATATATATATATATATATATATATATATATATATAAATATATACACACATATATATATATATATATATACACACACACACACACACACACACACACATATATATATATATATATATATATACACACACACACACACACACACACACATATATATATATATATATATATACACACACACACACACACACACACATATATATATATATATATATGTATACACATCAGGGGCGGAGACGGGACTAGTGCTACTCATGCCCGGCATGACCAATAACTCGGTCAATGTTATTCAAAATGGATTAAAAATCATCCGTTAATTTCAAGCAAACATACTTAGTCTGATCTCAATTAAATTACGTATCTATTCAAGTTTCGATAACTAAGTAGCCAAAAGTTCAAAAATATATCTGGGAATAATAGAACGATGCTGTTTTGAACGGATGGTCTTTGTCCGGCCACCGTCAGATTCATTGAACATCCCATAATATCGGCTATAATGTTGAACGCCCGATCTGTGCCAGGCACTAGACCCTTATAATAACAGTAATGTTAGAGAAATAGGCTTTTGGCTGTCCCATGAACTATTTGCAATTAGGTTTCAATCAATTAACTAAAATTACTAGTGGGCGCTGGCAAATAAACTTATTAAAACCTTAAATTAGTAGCGGACCGTAACCAGTATACGAGGACAAAAAAAAAACAGATGATTAAATATCCATCCCCCCCTTGCAAACGCCAATGGTTCTCAACCCCTCCCCCTGACATTACGACTACCCTAACTTAATATTAACTCGGTATACTCTTACAATGTGTAATATGTCTCCTAGTCTTAATTCTTAGGCTCCTCCATCATCCTCTTTATTTCTTCCATGGCTCTGATCTCTTAAGCCAAATCCAGTTTGACGCCTTCAGAACTGTGTTGGTAATGTCCTTCAGCGCCCTCACTCTAGCTGCCCCGACTATACCAATTTTTGCTAGGGCTCTGCCCAAAGACTGTCCAGCAAATCCCCTACAACCAACTTCTACGTGGTCAAAATGTATCTTCCATAACTTTTGTTGACATTGTTCGACCAGTTCTTGGTATTTGGACCTCTTCCTCTCATTAGCGAGAGTAATATATTCCTCCCATGAAACAGTCAGTTCCCAAATAATACACTGCTTTGTGTTATCAGAGTGCAATATCAGGTCCGGTCTTAGCGATGTTACAGCTATGTGTCTGGGGAACTTCAGCTGAGTCTCCAGATCCACTATCAACTGCCAATCGTCCGCGGAAGATAACAGGTTCGTTTTCTCTCTCCTCTTTCTCTGTATCTTCTCTCCTGCTTTTATGAAGTTGATCTGCTTCAATTTCTTTCTTGGTTGATGATTACTAGTCCTCATAGCTTTAGTCACTTCA